>OZ012740.1:396924065-397464841 GCA_963859935.3 Lathyrus sativus
ATCTCATTCTCCCTAGGATACTGTAACCACACCGAAAATGAGTGGTTGATTCCCTAAAATCCATGGAGCATAGTTGGATCCACAAGCCTAAATGCCACGTTCATTGACATGATACATGTTCTACACACGATTGTGCTTTATGGACGGATACACAAAGATCTCGGGCGACGTATATGGAGAAGGGGTTCCCTATCCAAAATGGGGCACTTGAACCGACGAACGTGAAACTTGGGAAGACAAAGGGTTAAGTGTAAGCCTTTGCCTAACCCCAAAAGTATCTTACAATTATATCACTAAACATTCTCTCAAGCACGAGGGGTCGCAAAGGCCTAAGTTTTTTAACCCCAAACTTCTCTTTATACCCTTATTAAGAGCCTATTTGAAGCTTTTATTCTTGCCTTCATTTCCAAAAGTTTTAAATGAACATTTAGGACGAGGGTCAGTTGAATCCTACATGTGAAACTTAGTTGAGTCCCTTAGGAAATACTTAGTTAAGTCCCTCAGACGAGACTTAGTTGAGTCCCCTAACTGAGACTTAGTTGAGTCCCTCGAGCGGGACTTAGTAGAGTCCCTCAAGCTGGACTTAGTAGAGTCCCTCAGGCGAGACTTAGTTGAGTCCCTCATGTGTAACTTAGTCAAGTCCCTTAGGCGAGACTTAGTTGAGTCCCTCTGATGTAACACCCCAAATTTAATCAGAATATTTTAATTTATTTATTTAATTGAGAATATTCATATTTTGGGTGTTTCCGGTGATTTTCGGTGTTTTATGGAATTATTGAGAATTATGCAATTTATGGGTTATTTATTGAATTGATAGTAGATAATATTATTTTATTAATACTATTATGAATTAAAATAAATATAAGAGGAATAAGGGTAATTTGGGCAATTGAGAGGAGTAAGTGAGGGTATAATGGAGAAAGCCCAATTGTGTGGCCCAAGTCTAAGTTTGACAAAATAAAATTCTGAAGGTTTAGGATTCATTTTGTTAACCGTGAAAAGAATGGAGGTCAGAGCTCTGAGGGGGGAGAAATGGAGGTCAGAGATCCTATTGATGGGGATCTATAGAGGATTGATGGCCCAGTGTCCATCGTGCTGTGATGATTGGTACCACGTGCATTGAGTCTATGTTGCATTTGCATTTATGAGCCTTTGTGTATAAATTATGACGTTGTGGTCTTCGAGGCCTATTGAAGAATATGAATGTGTTGAATATGAATATGATGCCGTTTATGCATTAATTGTTATACATTAATTATTATGAATTGCTTTACTCACCTTGCCTGTTTGAATGTTACCTCAACATGGGTAACGTACAGATGAGCAAGTTTAGCCGTGGATGCCGTCGAGGAGTCATTTTTGAAGTTTTGAGTTATTAGCTGATTTAGTTGCTTAGAGGGTCTTGTTCTGATATGTAATATCGGGTTGGGTTCTTTGAGTTGATTTTATATCAGTGGGTTATTTTACTTATTCTCCCTTATGAGGAAAACCTTGAGTTATGTTTTGAGTTCCGCTGCTTTGTGCAAATTGATGTATTTTGAGAAAACCCGTAGTTACAGAGTATGGACCAATTTTGATGACTTTGAGGAATGTACGCCCTTTTAGTGACTTTTTAATGAGATTTATTTATTCACTCTGATTTCTGTGTTATTTTGCCTTAATATTTTTGGGGTAGAAAAAGGGTGTTACATTAGACGCATTTACATGTGTCTGACTATATGACACACGCCAGCTGGAATACCCTACAATATTTGTTGGATGGAAAAAGTGTCTGAGGAATTTAATATCATCAATGATGACTTAACCTTGGGACACCCAATTGGTCTTATTTCTATGACACGTGTTGAAATGTGCAAAACCTTTCGCGTCTAATTGAAAACCTAGGGATCTTTGATTACTTCTAGTTTCCCTCTCCTATCTAAGAATATGAAAGTCGACTTTTTCTATTTTCCATACACTTTCTTGCCAGAGCTTGTAGAAAATTCCTTATACTTTCAAAATCCTCTGTTTCTCCATGACCTCAAGTTCATACACTACACAAGTACATGTTTGGCATTCCCTCTTCCCCATTTCTCTTTATGATAATTATTAGGGATTTAGATGAGGATGCCAACTTGGTTAAACCCTTAACTTGTAATGAGCGTATAACCCTATGTAACTATTGTTATAGAGATGTTAAATGTCTCAGTAGGACTGTTAACTGAAGATTAGTAAAAACAGACATGTTTGGCGGGTGTAAGAGTTCTCTTAATTTTGAAAGTGATAGCAGTGGTGGAAGTAATAGTGACTCATATTTTCCTTATATTTTATTGAGGAACGATAAGATTATAGCTACCTATAACCCTGAGCCCAAGGATGTAAGGGAAGTTGGGTCCGTCAACAACATCGATGACTACATAACCTCCCTTTAGATTTAACTTGCTTTTTCTTCCACTGATGACAAAGAAGAAGTTACTCTTGAGGTGTGCTCTCTAGTGGAGAGGGCTAACATGATCGCTTCTGACACCTTCTCTACATTTTCCTTTTATTTGTACTTATCTGTCACTCATGAGGTTGTGGTTTGCCTCCACTTTTCTCCCTTTGCGCTAGAGGTTCTTATGGTACTCAACGTGTCCCCACACAAATTACACCTAATGACTAAATCCTGATTAGGTCATTTTAGATCATATTCCAGTGGCCATTGGTTTACCCAACTATTGGAATGTTCTCCTCTTTTTATGGTACCAAGGTGTTTGTTTCCCAGAGTTGAGTAAACCTGGTCGGCTTGCATAGAAGAGCCTTATTTCAACCACTAGGTTGGAATGAGAATTTTTCAAAATGAGGGGGTAAAGACAATTCCTCCTTAGTTACTACTAAGGCTAATATTGCTCTAATATATCCCCTCACTTGGGCTGATATTTTTGTGGCGATCAATGGGAATGACTATACTTACCTTACTGCTTACAAGGATGAAATGGTACAAACCTTGGATGGGTTTAGTGTCATGGAATATTGTATCGTGATTATTATTGATCAAGGGGGTGATGAATCTCTAGACAAATATATAAGTCAGTTTTAATGATAATGTGTACTGGTAAAAAAATTACAGGTGTGCATGTTACCCATACAATGGCAGGAGTACTCACATGTCTTAGTAAGTATATTATGATATCTGGTGGTTAGGGCTTTCCCGCGGTGGTGAAAAGCCCTGCACAGTAGAACATGCTCACATGAGGTAAGAGGCTTTATATATGTGTTGGTTCCTTGTGTATAAGCATATTAGTCAAGATATATCCCTTCTCCTATTAGGGGGTATTTATAGAGGCTTTAGGCCTAAGGTTTCCTTGGGAAAGGTCATCTCCCACCTATTTAATGACGGACCATTTAATCCCTATTTTCAAGGAAGATGTGGGTCAGTTATTGACCCTAACTTATTTTTGCATAAGAGACATCTTATCCTTTGTTTCCCACAGTTGCGTAATAGGGAAGACTTAGAGGCAAGGCAAGTACCTCCTTGGGGGCGATATATGATCGTTGTTGCGGTGAGAATAGGATATCAAATTATTAATTAATTTGAATCACAATCTTTAGTTCACAACCAGTCTTTGATTTATCTGAAGGAAAGGTTAAAGAAAGGAAAAACCTATTTTGCATCATAAACACAATGCGGGGAAAGATCTAGGGTTCAGGGGTTGGTTAAGCTTAGGGAAGGTATTAGCATCTTAAACTTTTGTAGTACTCTACAGGAACCTCTTATTTTAAAATGTGTTATTGTTATGGTTATCTGCTTAAGGGTAATGCTAAGGGTTAAGGGTTAAGGGAAGGACCTAAGGGGTTAGTCCTAAGTTTACTCGCCAAGATTCGCATCTTGTGCCTACGTATCTGAGGTAAGGGATGAAATCAGAGTAATCGTAGTTCCCCTCGAAAGGGAGGAAGAGGAACTTCTTGAACTACGGTCAAGGTTCCAGGGGGATATAAACGTTCATAGGGAAACGCTTACTTGGAGTGCGGCGACTCCGATTTCTACGTTGTAAAGTTAAGTTGAAAAGGGTGATGTGTAAGTATTCCACGGCGGGAACTCACATGGAGTGCGGCGACTCCTAATCCTAAGGCTAGGATAAAGGGGTGAATGTCCACAGCGGGACGCCTAAGCATGAGTACGTCGACTCAAAGTCTTAAGTTTTAGGAAAAGGTAAGGGCTCCACGGCGGAACGCCTAAGCACGAGTATAGCGACTCGGGTCCTAAGGCTAGGATGGACGAGGGTTAATGAAAGCCCATTTTCGACCATTTATATTATCATTTTTGTTGATTTGCGGGTTCATGGTTTGAAGGTTTTTCGGATCGATTTGAGTGGTAGTCCATTTAAATGGTTACTCAATAGCCCAATGTAGTTTTTTATCCATATGCTTTTTTGAATATCATTTTTTTTATAAATATTAAGCTAAAATTCTAGGACATAACTATTGAGCCTTTTTGTTTTCTTTATTTAGTCCAAATCATGTTGGATTTTCTAAATATTCCACGTTCTTTTCAAACTTCATTTAGCTACTATTTTTCTTCATTTAGTTCAAAAATGACACTTATTCTAAATATTACAATTTCTTCACCACTACAAAAGATCAAACCCAACAATTACTTAAAGATATGCAAATTTTAGTATTAAATAATAAATATTAAATTTAAAATTAAAATAATTATCAAAAAATGGTTTTAACTAATTATAATACTAAATTAAGCCAAATTAAAATATAATATAAATATCAATAAATGACCGGTCATTTAGTAGCTTTTATTTCTGCACAAAAGATACCATACATATAATTAGTAAAGACACCAATAAATAATACACGAATGAATACATAATATTTTTTATATTCCAAAAGAATCCTAAGAATTCTTCACAAAAATATATTATACTTTGGAAAATCAATAACCGACTTCTAAGCAAAAAACAACACGGGTGATTTTGTTTAGTTTTACCATTAAAACACTCTAAAATCAAATGAGGAAATAGAAGTCATTAGATTAATTTACAATAAATAAATAAAGGAGTGTAGAGTTGAAAATATTATAAACGTTATAATCTATGAAAAATGAATAAGATAAAGATGCAGTAAAAAATGTCTCTCACTTATTTCAAACACTTCTCTTACAAATATTTTTTGTTCCAAATATAGAGATTTCTCATGAGTTTACATAAACTATCATAGATAATAAAAAAATAAGAAGAAAACAAATTAGAAACAGAAACCTATAAGAAACTAAAATTGATAATGATGCAAGTCTCTCACCTTTTTCAAACCATGCTCTTGTAGATAATATTTTTTATTCAATGTAGCATAAACCTCACAGTTTCTTGCTCAACCTACAAAACAATCAACAAGATTAAGAGAAATTAATAAAATACCAGAAAATGATGTTCATAACACAAGAAAACACAACAAATAACATAAAGTGATCTCAAAAGAAAGCAACCACATAAAACAGAAGACACAAGAGAAAACAAACCCTAATCACAAATCAATTATTTGTAGACCTACAAAAACAAGAGAAAATTAAAATAATTAAAAGAATATCATAAGATACAACAATCCTTTATCACAAATAAATTATTCTTTCAGATGTTGAAAAAATACACAACCCATTAACTTTTCTGAGTATTCAACTAATAAGGGTAATCGATACGCTATAAAAAAAAGAAACACATACATGCACACATAGATAGAGATAGATAGATAAAGAGAGATAGATAGATAGATAGATAGATAGATAGATAGATAGATAGATAGATAGATAGATAGATAGATAGATAGATAGATAGATAGATAGATAGATAGAGAGAGAGAGAGAGAGAGAGAGAGAGAGAGAGAGAGAGAGAGAGAGAGAGAGAGAGAGAGAGAGAGAGAGAGAGAGAGAGAGAGAGAGAGAGAGAGAGAGAGAACTTACATGACCGATGGTGGCGAGTTGGTGGCATCATGGTGCGCCATGATGTAAATGTGATGAAGAAATGGATAAGACAGCAGAGGAAGGAAGGAAATGAGAGAAGCGACTATGAAACCCTAGGGTGATACTGAAATGAAACTTGAAATGTATCTGATTGAAAGAAGGATTTATGTTTTAGAGGTTTTTTGTTTTTGGTCCAAGTGAATTCAACCCAACTAGAGTTAGCCAATTAGCCTAATCCACTTATACTAATAAATCTCTTACTAGGAAGGTCGGGTTTGGATTTCGATGGGCTCAACTAAACCATCCAAAACCGACCAGTCTAACCCATGTCAATCCATTTTTTGTTAACTCGTTAAACCGAATACCCGACCCACCCTAACCATGGCTTAACGGGCCACATGACTAGGTTGGATTAAGATGATTACTATTATTTTGTCTATCCCTATGAAGTACATTGTCTACAAGGTTTGGTAATAGTGATGAAGGTCATCCATAACAACATACATCTATTCTATGATACTTTCCTTGCCATAAGATTCCTCGTTGACCTGAGTGAGTGTCTTTTTTGTTCACCATGATGAAGGATGGGCACAAAAAGAATGCTTTGGTTGAATGTTGTAATGGTGGTCCATGTAAGTTTTACCGGGGTCCCATAGTGGAAGCCCATTGTACTCACTAAAAGTATAAATACGTACAATTTCTAGTAAATAAGGGTTGTTAGAGACTTTAAGGTTGTTGTGGTATTAAGAGTCAGCTCATGTGAGGTGAGAAGCTAATATATGTGTGTATTTTTTAGTTATAGTTAGGTTTATCTATCAACATATTGAGGTATTAATTATCCCCTAGACTTGATTCCATTCTCCCTATAATAGCATAACCCCTCACGAAATGGGTAGTTGATTCCTTAAAATTCAAAGAGTGTAGTTGAATCCCACTATCCTCAATATAATGTTTTTTTACCTGCTACATATATTACGCATTATTTCGCGTTATGGTCAGAGACTCCAAGGTCCCTGGCAAAGTATCTAGAGAAGGAACGCCCAATCTGAAATGGGAGTGCTCGAACCGCTAAAAGAGTAACTTGAAAGGACAATGGACTAACTTGAAATGGGAGTCCTCAAAGTCTCTTAGAATTATACCACTATTATAATTTCGTTATATAATAATGCTGTGTCTTGTATTTTAATTTCGTTATTTAACTCTTTATATGATTTTTTTTCAATAACTGGAGTCAGAGCATTAGCTCGATTCAAATAAAAATAAAATTTGTGTATACTCTTGTGGTTGTAACTTTGTGATATTTCACATGATAAAAAATAATAAAACCAGAGAGTAACCCCTCAAACTTCAACTCAACACATTTTAATATTTGTTTTTTCTATTACAAATAGTATCACTAACAATAATTTTGACTACTTTAGTCAGTTATTCTACCAATAAACTCCAATCTCAAAAGTATCAATTTGTAAGTTTTGATAGTCAGGTGGTTTCACTTGATTATGAGTATAATGTTATCCTCGTCTTCTTTCTGTATTTTGTTGAAGACGCCTATGAAGATTTGAAAGAAGCGTGTAAGGATTCAAAGAATATTTCTTTTGGGAGGACTGAACATGAGATACTAAGATCTCTTGGATCATGTAGGATAATGTTTGTATATCAAAGAGTAAATGGGGGTTAGGATAGTTAGGGACCTTTGGTTAGTTTATTTAAACCCTTTAGCTAACACTACTACAAATAACACGTCTCACGTCGAACGCGAAATGACTTTTACCTCGGCTACACAGGCGAGGTAACGAAAGGCGTCATGAAAGGTAACCACTTAACACCTCGGTTTAGAAAACTGAGGGATAAAGATATTTGCACATGAGTTTGAATCCTAGAATTTGTACTTTTATTATTTACAAAAACAACGCCTCATACCTCTCGGTTTATCCATAAAACCGATGGGTAAGATAGATTGTTTTTTAGTTAAATATTGTTACATTGCTTACACAAAATATTAATAAAATAATTTGTTTACAAACTACAATGTTTACCCATAATATTACATTGTTTATACAGAATACTAAAATAAAAATTAATTAGTTCATGAGGATCCTATGTTAGATCTTCAAATCCTTGATATTTGGGCGAAATCAAATGTTTGGTGCAACTATATTCTCAATGGCTTTACCTAGCATGGATTTGTTTTTGATATAAAAGAAAAAAATGGTTGATAAAAAAATGTTAGATAAATAATTTTTTTTTCTAAAATAAATATTTAAGAACACAAACCTTAAACCCAAATAATTTTATACTCTTGCAATGTATCTTTGCGATCTTTTCATAACAAATGATCTTGTAAACCTTAAAGAGGTGGATGTAGATAGTTTCAAGAGTTTCATGATGCTTCACTTGCTTCTTCATATTCAGAAATATGCTTTTATAATGAAAGTTTTTAATGTTTCTCACGGATCACCAATGGTAGTATCTTGAGCATTGATAATCATGAAATGAACGACAAATATTTTAATCAACAGAATCACTAATGATTTTTTATGTTTAGGTAAAATACTTTATACCTCGTTTTAATAGAAAATCGATGTAAATAACCTTTATTTTTTACGTTTTTATTGATTACAAAGAATATTAACAAAATTTGATTATTTTATAGTAAAATCTGATTATTTCATCTCTCGGTTATTAGGGAAACAGACGGGATAAATCATTTAGTTTACAAATAAAAGATATAATAAAAAAAGAAAATTTCCTAGATTGTTGGTAATATGTGGTTTTTCCCCCCGGTTATATGAAAAAACGAGATAATATGTGATTTTTACATTTTAAAAAAATTAAACATCGTGCCTTGAAATCATATCACTAGAATAGTAATGATCATCCCTATTCAAAATGTAACATATCTTTTGGATTTTCAAGGAGGCGTTTGACCTTCTCTGATTGTTTCATTTCCTCTTTTCCAATTTATTTATACACTATTTAGGTCTAATTTCATTTTCTTCTCTTTGTATCTTCAAATCTAGTTTAAAAGTCTATTCTTTTTATTCAAAAAATGTCTACATAAACCTTCAACAGAGATGAAAATCTTTTGTTCGTTATCTTTGAAAAGTTTGTTGATTTCGATGGGTTGAAAGACACAGATTTTGATCTAATGAAAACTATTTCCAAACAAAAGTTGAAAGGTTACTTTGACATGCTTCATGGAGCCATTTACACTAATTTCTTAACAAAGTTGGTTAAATGCCTCTGTTAGGCAATCTGGTTAGATAATACAATCCAATGTATATGGCTTTCCTATCACCGTTACTCCATCACTTATTGCTCAAACAATAAAGTGTGAAGAGAAAGGTAGTTGTGTTAAACATTATAGATTCAACAGTGTCTTCTCAACCCACCTTCGCTTAATTTATGCCAACTACAATAAGCTTACCAGTCCTGTTACTCTCATCCCAATTGCAAAAGTTTGGCGTTGACTTCTAGTGTAAAATCTTCGTCCAAGAGAGAAACAATTAGAAACGCTTACTTCATATGACAAGCATCTTTTGTAATTTCTTATCCACAACGTCAAAATTAATCTTCCTCTTACTATTTTTAACTTCTTAATGGAAATGATTGTGACCCCTCACAAGAAAATGACTTTCCTCATACCATATGTAAGAATTCTTTCTGAACTTTTCTCTCAGTTAGGAATAATTAAAAGGGTAAAAAGAATAGGATTAACTATTAACGTTTAGTGGAGTCAGAAGTTTGAATATGTGGAATAGTTATCTATTGTCCTATTTTTTTTGTAATCTGTAATTGATTATCAATGAAATTTTTCCTTTCCTTTTTAATCGTATTATTTCCTAATCTTTTTTATTGATAACGAATATTTTGAGTTTTACTAATTAACAGAAAAAAATTAAAGAAACAAATTTAACAAAGAAAAAATGGAACCTGAAACGGCGCCAAGTGAGAAATACTAATTAAACCATTGGAAAAAAACATAAAAATGAAGTGACTAGGATTCGAAGCAACCTCCCTAATATTTATATTCCCTCGGTTTTTACAAAACATCAAGGTAATAGGTTATATTAAAAAATAAAATAGGCTCCCTTATAGATATAATCCCTCTGTTTTAGCTTGACGCTACCAAGAACTATACTCTCAATTTTTAGCATGTTCACAGTGAAAACTTCGTCATAAAAAATGTTATTTGTAGTAGTGTAAATGAATATGGAGATTGATTATAGGTTCTTATGGTCTTTGATGTAATATTCTTATAGCTATATATGGTGCTTCGGGGTTTTCTTCTCTTCGGGAAGGGAGGGGGATCAAGTTTTCAATCTACTCCTACTTGGTGGAAATGTGCCTCTTTTCTTGGGTCCAAAGCGGATGACCCCCTGATTAATTTGTTGACGATATCATAAAGAGAGTGAGATCAGACGTCCATAATTATTTGTGGAAGGATCCTTAGGTAGGACTCACTCCCTGTTCGTTGCTCAATTTTCAATGTCTATTCAACCTGACAGATTGGCGAGAGAAATTGTCCGGGTGAAAATTAAGAACCTTGCATGTGATCTTAGGTGGATGATACTCTTCTTTCTATGTGAATAACATATGTTTGACAACCTTTTCTCTTTGCTTAAAGACTCCACTCTTTCTCATGCTAAAGATAAGTGGAATTGGAAACATACAAGAGATGGTATATTTTTGTTGCCTCTGCTTACCATGTTTAGTTGTAATTTATTATCTCTTGTTTTCCTCTCATTTAGTTGATATCTATACCATTCCCCTCATCATCTAGGTTATTTGACCTCTCTTTAAGGTGGTGGTATTTTCTTCCCAAGTTTTGCAAGATAGACTACCTTCTAAAGAATACATGTTTAAACGAGGGGTGATTGTTGATTCTGATGGTATCTCTTATCCCGTGTGTGGGGGTTCTGTTGAGTCGGCTTCCCATTTCTTTGTCATTTGAGAGTTAGGTTTGACAAAATGGTATCTGGTCTTTTAGTAGTTGGGATGACAGGTGGTTATTTCTAGTGATCATACATTTATTTATGAGTTTTTCCTCTCTTTATGTAGTAGGCTTAGTCTAGGGATAATTTTGCTATGATTATGCATGTTGTTGTCTGATTTGGAGCATTCGTAATGATGAGATCCTTAACGGTGTTTCAATAATTGTGAAAGAAGTGGAAGAGAAGAATTTTTTTTGTCAAGAAATGGTTTTTAAGTAAATCATAGGTAAACTCATATATTTTCTCCTACCTGAAGGTAGGAAAACACTTAGAAGGGGGGGGGGGGTTGAATAAGGGGTTTTTAAACAAATATAACAATAGAAAATAACAAGTTATTTTTATCCTGGTTCGTTTGAACTCAAACTACTCCAGTCCACCCGGCCAAGGTGATTTCGCCTCTCTCAAACGAGGACTTAATCCACTAAACCAAAACTTGATTACAATGATTTCCACTAAGACAAATGTCTTAGTCTTCTCAAGAATACTGACCACAACTTGGTCTCTCAAGGAACTTTTGCAAAGAGTAAAATACAAATGTGTTTAAGGAGCTTCTAAAAAACTATTATCACAACTGTGATTTACACAAAATGAAGAACAGATAAAACTTAGTGTTTTATGAAAGTTGTTTGAGTATTTTCTTTGATTGCTTTCTTTGAATTCTTTCTTTCAAAAAATGTTGTAGCAAATTGTTGTCGTAATTGTTGTCGTTGAAGTGTTGATGAAGACTTCTTTATATACTACAATTTCTCAATAGTGTATAGAAGAAAGTATTGTAGGATGTAGACAGGAAGGACAAATACTTTTCGTCTTGATTTGACATTCCTTTTTTCCTGAAATCCTGTGTCATGCACGAATGAGAAATAGTACCGTTGGTAGACCTTGGGTGTAGCAACGTCTCTTTCTTGAACACTTTCTTTTTAAATAAACATATATTAAAATTAATCTTTCATCAGATCCTCTGATGTTGTTACTTGTTCTTCTTATTAGAGTCACTCTTTCAGAGTCTTGCAGCAAAGTGCTTAGCCTGAATGTATCAGAGTTGACTTGATTCAGAGCCTCTGTACTTGCAGCGTTAAGTTCTCAGAGTCTTCTGAATATTCTGAGTCTTTATACTCTGTGCTCAGAGTCTTCTGAATATTCTGAGTCTTTATACTCTGTGCTCAGAGTCTTCTGTAGGTAATGCTTCAGAGTCTTCTTCAGCAAGCGCTTCAGAGTCTTCTGCAGCGTATCAGAGTCTTCTACAGTTGCACTTCCTACGCTTAGAGTTTAGCGCTATATTATTCAGAGCTTTGCTTTAAATCATGTTCAGAGGAATTCTTTGTCTTCAGATGAATATTTTATTTGATATCTGAAACAAAAACACTTGAATAAAATTAGAGTATATATTTTCTTATACAAAATTTCATTAATGTTATCATCAAAACATTGAGATATATATAGAACCAATCTGTGTTCTAACAATCTCCCCCTTTTTTATGATGACAAAAACTGTACGAAATTTTGTTCAAAGCATGGAAAAAAATATATCTCCCCCTGAGATTAGTGAATCTCCCCCTGAAATGAATACTTAGAAAAAAATAAATACTTCTCTTTCAGCATTAGTATTCTTTCTAGAGTCAGAGTTAGCTTTGTAGACTTTCTCAGAATTTGTTCAGAATTACTTCTAAGGATTTTATCAGATGAGAAGTTTTAGCTCTGAAGCACTTAATTCAACATTAGTTGTATTATATCATGTATGAGTTACCATTTTGTATCTGTTTATATAAATAATCAAAATTTCCATTTTCTCCCCCTTTTGTCATATCAAAAAGGGATTTTAAAAAAAAATCATTTAAGACAAGAATTATCAGAGCAAGAAAACAAGTATAACAGATAAGCAGATAATCAGAAGAAAAACAATCAGATGTAATCATTCAGAAGAGAACAGAAACAAGTAAAAAAAACATAGATGTGCACAGACAAGAAAAACAACTAAGAAGGAGGAGAGGCTATAATCTTCAGAAGCTCAGTTATCTCAGAAGTTTGTGCTTCCTACTTTGCCATCCAAGTCTTAATATCAGAAGTAGATTCATCTTGCTTAGCCATCCAAGTCTTGATCTCTTCTGTTGTCTTCTCTTGCTTAACCATCCAGGTTT
This sequence comes from Lathyrus sativus, assembly GCA_963859935.3. Lineage (NCBI taxonomy): Eukaryota > Viridiplantae > Streptophyta > Magnoliopsida > Fabales > Fabaceae > Lathyrus > Lathyrus sativus. Next base: position 396,937,121 of record OZ012740.1, read on the forward strand.
TAATCTCAGAAGTTGCAGCCTCTTGCTGAGCAAGCTTTTCCTTTACGTCTTCAGAAACTTTAACTTCTTCAGAGTCTATCTTCAAAACTGCTAATTATGGAATGACCACTGCAGCATATGCTGTGTCTAAATCCATATTAGAAGGCTCATCAGTAGCAGAAGTTTCTTCAGAGATACCAGCCTATGTGAAAGTTTTTGCAGGCCGAGGAATTATACTAATTTGAAGTGCAGCAGTTTCTTTAGATGCTGAACATTCAACCTTTTCAGGTGTGTTTTCTAGAAACTGAGTAGACGTTCTGCGTACACCCAGAAGAGCAAATTTTACAGCTTCAGAAAAGTTCTCTTGAGCATCTGCAGAACAAGCAGCTTGAAGATTCTCAGCCACAGAGTTGAAACTTCTTCTGAAAGTAGTCCAAATTACTTCAGAATCACGAGGATTCACTCTATTCAGGTATCTTTCCCTAGCAACAGACAACCACATCTGCATTTCTGTTTCAAAACCATATAATAGTTCCCCAACATCTGATCTAGGTATGGGTTTGAGGAGAGCTTCTAAGAAGGTTTCCTTAGGGTTAACAGAAGGTGTAGGTTCAGAAGATGAGGGTTGTTCTGAGGAAAGAGGAGGTAGGGGAGTAAGAATGGTTAGGGAAGTAGGGATGGAAATTTGAGTAGCAGAGGGAATCTGATAGGAGTGGGAATGGGAGTAGGAATATCATCAGGATGGTTTGGGGAGTAACATGTTGGTGAGGGAACATCTGAAAGGTAAGAGTTAGATGAATAAGAGGAATCTGACGAATTAGATGATCCAAAAGATATAGGGTGTACTGTCATGAGAGGTTGTATACCAAGAATGTCATGATCAGGGTCAGAGGGCTTAGGATCATAATTGTTTGGTTCATCTGGTTGTGGTTCAGAGGGTTGTGGTTGAGGTCCAGAGTCATGAACATGTTTAGAAGAAAAATGTTCAGAGGTTGTGTGAGGAGGAGAAGGAGTGGAAATTGGGTCATAGGGAGGAGGAGAGGGTTCAGATGCAAGAATTTCTATTATAGTTTCCAAAACAGGAATAACAGAAGTGTTACCTGATTTCTTAAGACGCTTAGCCTTCACAGAAGAACCATCTTCAGAGGCTTTCTTTTTGGGGAGTGCAGAACCTTCTTCTGAAGTCTATCTCTTCTTCCTTCTCTTCTTCTCAATTATTTCTGGAGCAGGTTCAGATGCTCTTTTTATCAAATTTGCTGGTATGGGAGTTCCATCTGCCAGACATGATTCAATATAGTAGAGGAGAGCTTCTCTGGGCTCCTCAGCAGTAAACAGCGAAAAGTCCTCCACTGGAACTCTTCTTCTGTGCATAGCAGCATAGTCAATCTTGACTGGTTCAGATTGAAGTTCCTCCACCAGCCTCATCCTTTACAAACTTTTCCCATCCAGAGGGTTTCCCAGAGTGGTTTCCAATTCTTCTGTCTGACCTGCCTCGTTCAGATGTGCAACTAAACCATTTTCTGTGAGTACATCAGAAATCAGTCTTCCCATTGGGATCCAATTTCTGATCTTCTGATGTTTTGTTCTGACCTCTTCTTTGGACATTTTGACGTGGTTCCACAGATGAGAAAATAGAAAATATGGAAGATCCACCTTGATGTTCTTTCCCAAACAGTACAGAAAGTACAGCTGTTCTGCATTGATGTAATCTGGAGAGTTGGTTGATTTTCTGTGATGAATACAGCCTAGAAATATTTTTGCCCAGATTTTATAATGTGTCTTCAAGTCCTTGATCTTGCTAGAAGACAACCCAGAAGTGAAGACTTCTCTGTAGACTTCATCCATGTCTACCCTTCCTGCAGAAAGATGAGAAACACCATCCACTTCTTCATACCCAATCAGCTTTCTAATCAAATCCTCAGTGATGATGATTTCCTTACCCAAAACATATGAAATTATGAACTTGGGGCAAACCTTTGCGTGAACCCAAAATTCTTTAACCAAGTGATGATAAACTAGACCAAACAGCCTATCAAAATACTTTACCCAGCCTTGAGACGATACAGTAGAACGAAGATCAAAATCGTTCTTCGCCATGCATTCAAAGTTTACCATGAACTCACAAAGAACTTCTAGGTCATCCACTGGTGTTAGAAGGGTTCGTTCTGGTGCTTTGTAGGTTTCATTTCCCTTTCCAGATGATGATGCTCCAGCCATTGTTGATTCTAATTTTTGAGATGAAGAAGATGAAGTTGCCATTGACGAACTTTTAAGATTAACTAATCTTATTTTAGATTTAGCAGAGAATAGAAAGCAATGGAGAAGGCCAAAATGCATAAAAAGTGTGAACGAGAGTGAAAGTGTGAAATCGTGGAATATATAGAGAAAATTTAGGGCGCGAAAACACAACCAACACTTAGTAAATAATCACATTTAATTAAAACAAACAGAATGATTTCAACATTTAATGAGATTTGACAAAAGTAGGGGGAAAACGAGAATTGTAATAATTCGAAACAGTACCTCAAATGGCGTCTCACTTGTGCACTCCACCTTTTCAGATTTCATGTGACACGTGTTTGATGTTTGTTTTGCCTCTGAAGCTCTTTAGAATATGAAACGTTAAACAATATTCAGATCCTCTGAAGCTTGTTAGTTCTGAGTTAAAAAAAAATAATTTAACAAATGAAATTAGATGCAACACTTCAAAATATAGACATTAATCATTTTTCATCTGAATAAATTTGCTTCTGAATAATACTTTTATTCTGGAAAAAAATCCATACAAATATTCTTCAGAATAAATTTAAACCTATCTTCAGCAAGGGGTTTTGTAAAGATATCAGTCCATTGATGATATGTATCAATAAAATTTAAGCTTAAAATTTCCTTCTGAATATAGTCTCTGATGAAATGATGCTTAATTTCTATATGTTTTTCCTTAGAATATAAAATAGGGTTTTTAGAGAGGCAAATAGCAGAAGTGTTATCACAGAAGATAGAATTGTTACTCTCATGTATTTGATAATCTTCTAGCTGAGTCTTCATCCAGAGCATCTGTGTACTACAACCAGCAGCAGCAATATATTCTACTTCTTTAGTTAAGAGTGCTATTGTGGGTTGCTTCTTGCTGTACCACGAGATCAGATTGTCTCCTAGAAACTGACAGCTTCCAAAAGTACTTTTACGTTCAACTCTGTCTCCAGCATAATCAATATCACAGAAGCCAACTAATTTAAAATCATCAGATCTTCTGTAACACAAACCCACATTAGTAGTACCTTTCAGATACCTCAGAATTCTCTTAACAGCTTTTAAGTGAGATTCTCTAGGATCTGATTGGAATCTAGCACACAAACAAACACTAAAGAGAATATCAGGTCTAGAAGCAGTCAAGTACAGAAGAGAACCAATCATACCTCTGTAGAGCTTCTGATCTACCTTTTTACTTACCTCTTCTTTTTCCCAGAGTGCTTGTTGGATGCATTGGAGTCTTTGCTGACTTGCTTTCTGTCATATTGAATTTCTTCAGAAGTTCCTTCACATACTTTGTCTGATGTATATAAGTGCCTTTTGGAGTTTGGTTGACTTGAATTCCCAGATAGAATCTGAGTTCTCCCATCATGCTCATTTCAAATTCTGCCTGCATAGATTGAGCAAACTCCTTTCCAAGCGTAATATTTGTTGTTCCAAAAATAATATCATCTACATAAATCTGACAGATTAAAGTGTCTTTCTTAATTGATTTATGAAAGAGATTTGTATCAACCTTTCCTCTAATAAAACTATTCTCCAGAAGAAAATTGCTCAGCCTCTCATACCAAGCTCTGAGAGCTTGTTTTAAGCCATAAAGTGATTTCTTTAGTTTAAAAACATGTTTTGGAAAATTTTCATTTTCAAAACCAGGGGGTTGATGAACATAAACTTCTTCTTCAATTAAGCCATTTAAGAAAGAACTTTTAACATCCATTTGACACAGAGTGATGTTATTCTGTGCAGCAAAGGAAATAAGTAAGCGAATAGATTCTAACCTTGCCACATGATCATATGTCTCTGTGTAATATATACCTTCTTGCTGACTGTAGCCTTGAGCAACCAATCTTGCTTTGTTTATGGTGACTTCTCCTTGCTCATTCAGCTTGTTTCTGTAAACCCATTTCGTTCCAATGATATTAAATCCTTTTGGTCTTGGAACCAGATCCCAAACACCATTCATTGTGAATTGATTTAGCTCCTCTTGCATAGCAAGTATCCAATCATTTTCTTGCAGAGCTTCATCCACAGAGGTAGGTTCAATGAGTTATACTAAACCAAATAATGATGTTCCAGATGATTTTAGAAAGGATCTTGTTCTGATGGGATCATCCTTCTTTCCAATAATCATGTTCTCTGGGTGAGAAGCTTTGATTATGAAGGATCCTTTCAGAGGGGTTTCTTCAGAAATGGTTAAATTTTCCAGCTGAGTAGCTAAGGGAGTAGCATCTGAAGTATCTTCTGGTTCTTTTGCTTTAACTCTATCTGCCTCTGATTCTTCAGAGTCTATGAGAAGGACTTCTCTATCTGCAGAAATTTCAGACTGCTTTGGCAATTGATTGCCAAGCTTATCATCAAATTTGACATGAATTGATTCCTCCATAATCTGTGTTTCAGTATTGTATACTCTGTAGCCTTTTGAGCGTTCAGAATATCCAAGCATAAAACACTTCTGTGCTTTAGAGTCAAACTTGTTCAGATTTTCCTTAGTATTCAAAATAAAACAAACACATCCAAAAGGATGGAAATAAGAAATGTTAGGCTTTCTATTCCTCCACAATTCATAAGGAGTCTTATCCAGAAGAGGTCTTACAGACACTTTGTTCTAAACATAACATGTTGTATTAATTGCCTCTGCCCAAAAATGTTTTTCCATATTAGTCTCATTGATCATGGTTCTGGCCATTTCTTGCAATGTTCTATTCTTTCGTTCTACAACTCCATTCTGTTGAGGAGTTCTAGGACAAGAGAAATCATGTGCAATGCCATTTTCTTTAAAATATTTCAAAATATTTATTTTCAAATTCACCACCATGATCACTTCTGACTTTAATAATGTTAAAATTCTTTTCAGTTTGGACTTGATTGCAGAAGTCAATGAATACAGAATGAGACTCATCCTTGTGTTTCAGGAAATTTACCCATGTCCATCTGTTGTAGTCATCAACAATGACTAATCCATACTTCTTACCTCTAATAGATGCAGTTTTCATTGGTCCAAACATATCAATATGAAGCAGCTCTAATGATTTAGAGGTAGAAACAACATTTTTAGATTTGAAAGAAGATTTTGAAAATTTTCCTTTCTGACATGCTTCACAAAGAGCATCTGAGTTGAACTTCAACTTAGGAAGTCCTCTGACCAGATTGAGCTTGTTAATATGAGATATACGTCTTATGCTAACATGACCCAATCTTCTATGCCAGACCCATTGCTCATCATTAACAGACATAAGGCATTTTACATTTTGATTTTTCAGTTCTGAAAGATTTATTTTATAAATGTCGTTCTTCCTTTTCCCATTAAACAGGATTGAACCATCTTTTTGACTAACAGCTTTATAACATTTTTTATTAAAGATTATATCATAACCATTGTCACTTAATTGACTTATGGACAATAAATTATGTGTTAATCCTTCAACAAGCAGAACATTAGAGATAGAAGAGAGGTTACCATTACCAATTGTTCCAGAGCCAATGATTTTGCTCTTTTGGTTTCCTCCAAATTTCACGTCTCCTCCAGATCTAAGTTCCAGGCTTTGGAACATAGATCTTCTTCCCGTCATGTGTCGTGAGTAGCCAGAGTCCAGGTACCATGACTGGTGTCTTAACTTTGCTGCTAAGGACATCTGCAACAAAGATTATTTTATCCTTAGATACCCATATATTTTTGGGTCCTCTGGGGTTAGTTGGTCTGAAGTTCTTCCTGAACTTCTTTTCCTTAAAAACTTTTCTGTTCTGATGAGGTTTTGGTTTAATAAAGCTTTTAGTAATCTGATCTGTGCGTGTGTGCTCTATGTTATTAAGGTGACCATATTTAAAATGAGAGTACATAGGAGTGTAGTTGATGATCAGCTTATCAACAGGTTTTGGATTTAAATCCTTCCCAGAGGGTGATTCATGTCCAACTCCCTTTCTGTTGTTCCTGCTAACGCCATAGATCATGGAAGCCATTTTGCTTCTACCTAGGCCTCTGGACAGGAACTTCTGAAAACTATAGTCATACTCTTCTAAAATGTTTTTGGAGCAAGACGTAGTATCCGAATCAGATTTTTGTTGAGCCTTTTCGAATTCAGTTTTTATTTTAAAGTTATTTGCTTTAAGCTTAGCAATTTCTGAATTCATCTGATCAGTTTCAGATGCAAGATAACTCTTAAGCTTCTTGTATTTGATTCTGATTTTACTATAGTTTTCAACCATCTCAGATAAGCTTTCAATTAGCTCAGCTTTGGTAAGTTCAGAAAATACCTCTTCTGAATCTGATTCTGATCCAGATTCAGATGTTTCTTCATTGTCTTCTATGTTAGCCATCAATGCAACATTTGCACATTCGTCCTCTGACTCTGATGAGGCTTCAGAATCATCTGAGTCATCCCATGTGGCCATCAGGACTTTCTTCTTTTTCTCAAACTTCTTTCTGGGTTTCTCCTTCTGAAGTTTGGGACATTCACTTTTGTAGTGTCCTGACTCCTTGCACTCAAAGCATATAACTTCTTTCTTGCCAGATCTTCTGTGCCTAGAAGATTCTCCACGCTGCTCTAGCCTTTTGAAGTTTCTGAACTTCTTTTGCGTATGCTTCCAGAGTTGATTTATCCTTCTAGAAAGCAAAGACAGTTCATCTTCATCTGAGGAAGATTCTCCAGAGCTTCCTCAAGTACCTGAAAAGCTTTCGTGTCAGATTTTTTATTAGATTTTAAAACAATAGACTTACCCTTCTTCTGAGGCTCGTCTTCTTCCAGCTCTATCTCATGACTCCTTAGGGAACTGATGAGTTCCTCGAGAGTGATCTTGTTGAGATCCTTTGATAGCTTCAGCGCTGTGACCATGGGTCTCCACTTCTTTGGCAGACTTCTGATGATCTTCTTTACATGATCAAAAGTGGAGTATCCTTTGTCAAGGACCTTTAGACCAGCTGTCAGAATCTGGAATCTTGAAAACATGGTTTCCACAGATTCTTCATCCTCCATCTTGAAGGCCTCATACTTCTGGATAAGCGCAAGAGCCTTTGTCTCCTTCACTTGAGATTTTCCTTCATGTGTCATCTTTAATGACTCAAACATGTCAAATGTTATTTCTCTATTTGTGATTTTCTCATACTCAGTATGAGATATAGCATTTAACATAATGGTTCTGGCTTTGTGATGATTTCTGAAATCTCTCTTCTGTTGATCAGTCATTGACTTTCTGTCAATCTTTTTGCCCTCACCATCAGTGGGGTAAATGTATCCATTAATGACCAAATCCCATAGATCAACATCATAGCCTATAAAGAAGCTTTCTATTCTATCCTTCCAATAATCAAAATTTTCTCCATCAAACATTGGAGGCTTTGTGCTGATTCTATCTTTATCATCATATTTGTTGTATGAAGTTGAAGTTGAAGCTTCATCCATAATATCAAGAATAATAGATCAAGAGTTTTCCCAAATGGATTTTTCTCTGTCACTGTTAAGTGATAACACTTCAGAGCCGGAGCTCTGATACCAACTGAAGGTAGGAAAACACTTAGAAGGGGGGGGGGGGTTGAATAAGGGGTTTTCAAACAAATATAACAATAGAAAATAACAAGTTATTTTTATCCTGGTTCGTTTGAACTCAAACTACTCCAGTCCACCCGGCCAAGGTGATTTCGCCTCTCTCAAACGAGGACTTAATCCACTAAACCAAAACTTGATTACAATGATTTCCACTAAGACAACTGTCTTAGTCTTATCAAGAATACTGACCACAACTTGGTCTCTCAAGTAACTTTTACAAAGAGTAAAATACAAATGTGTTTAAGGAGTTTCTAAAAAGCTATTATCACAACTGTGATTTACACAAAATGAAGAACAAATAAAACTTAGTGTTTTATGAAAGTTGTTTGAGTATTTTCTTTGATTGCTTTCTTTGAATTCTTTCTTTCAAAAAATGTTGTAGCAAATTGTTGTCGTAATTGTTGTCGTTGAAGTGTTGATGAAGACTTCTTTATATACTACACTTTCTCAATAGTGTATAGAAGAAAGTACTGTAGGATGTAGACAAGAAGGACAAATAATATTCGTCTTGATTTGACATTCCCTTTTTGCCTGAAATCCTGTGTCATGCACGAATGAGAAATAGTACCGTTGGTAGACCTTGGATTTAGCAACGTTTCTTTCTTTAACACTTTCTTTTCAAATAAACATATATTAAAATTAATCTTTCATCAGATCCTCTGATGTTGTTCCTTGTTCTTCTTATCAGAGTCACTCTTTTAGAGTCTTGCAACAAAGTGCTTAGCGTGAATGTATCAGAGTTGACTTGATTCAGAGCCTCTGTACTTGCAGCATTAAGTTCTCAGAGTCTTCTGAATATTTAGAGTCTTTATACTTTGCGCTCAGAGTCTTCTGTAGGTAATGCTTCGGAGTCTTCTTCAGCAAGCGCTTCAGAGTCTTCTGCAGTTGCACTTCCTACGCTCAGAGTTTAGTGCTATATTGTTCAGAGCTTTGCTTTAAATCATGTTCAGAGGAATTATTTGTCTTCAGATGAATATTTTATTTAATATCTGAAACAAAAACACTTGAACAAAATTAGAGTATATATTATCTTATACAAAATTTCATTAATGTTATCATCAAAACATTGAGATATATATAGAACCAATCTGTGTTCTAACACTACCGACTTCAAAACCATATCTTTTATGTTAACTAATAGTGGATCGAGTGTTTGCATTAATTTTGATGTTGGTTTTTAGTATGTGATTTTTAATATTCTCTTGGTAAATTCTATATTAGTGATTCAGGTAGTTTGAGATTTAACCTAAACCCTATGTGATAAGGTTTTTAAATATTTGAGTTTTATTTTCGTGTGATTTGTTAGAATTTTTTATTATTTGACATTTTTTTAATTCTAATTTTTTTTCTGTTTTATTTTTGTGGTCAGTGTAACACTTTTTGTATTATCTAATGCCTTACCTTATTCATTTTGGTGGTGGTTTCATCTCATTATTGAAATATTATTTTGTCGTTAAAAAAATTTACAATTTTTTTTCCATATTATTTTATACTACTAGTTAACAACAATAAGAGTTTAAAACCTATATGTCAAAAAATATTGAGAGCAACATATATACACACAAAAAAAGTAAGATTAAATGAAAATAAAATAAAATATCAATTAAAAAACTAAATATCCACAAAATAAATAAACAAAAAATGAGACAGCTCAAATTGTTAATGTATTTCATTTTTTTTATGTCGGTAACTCAAATTGCAACATGTTTTTAACAATAAGAAAGTAATGTTAGTCTCTCAATATAAATAAGTTGCTAGCCATAGTTGTTATTCATTTGTAAGCCCTTACTATAGTTTTATTGTACTTGTTCATTCTCTTGTGAAGTATGAGTTCAGATCCTCTAATTCTTGGGAGAGTGATAGGAGATGTAATTGATTATTTCACCCCTAGCATAAAAATGTCTGTAATTTACAACAACAAAGAAATCTTCACTGGATATGAAGTACCCTTTCCTTGTACTGTTAAGACTAAGCCAAGGATTCAGATTCAAGGAGGAGACATGAGGTCCCTCTTTACACTGGTATGAACTATGTTGTAAATTTCTATCTATCTTTAGACGTTTTAAGTGATTATTAGATGGTGTAAAAAGCTCTTTTTTATTAGAAAAATAAGTTAATTATTTTTTTTGTTTTCCTGCAGATCATGATAGACCCTGATGTTCCTGGCCCAAGTGATCCTTACATGAAAGAACATTTGCACTGGTATTTAATAGTTATCTTGATCATATAATCTTGAAATAGGTTACTTTGTCTCTAAATCGATTATATACCTTGACATATAGGATGTTTTGCCTCTAAATCGATCTCTGGTTATGAATATTTCAGCAAAGAAAATTTTAATATGTAAGCAAATCTTAGTTTAACAGAAGAAAATATTGGTTTATTTAATACTGGTTGATTATTACTTAAACTCTTAAATATATGATTTTACATAATGTAAATTTCTTTGAAATCTATAAAATAATTTTATCTTTTTTGTTTTTTTTTTTAAACTTTATATAACTCATATTAATAAAACTTTTTTTGCATTATTATTTTATCACTTTAAATAATTTCTTTTTTTATTAAATATTAGATTTTTTATTTGTTTGAGCAATAAAAATTAAACACTCTTAAACCTTAATGTCACTTGACTTATATGTCGAACGGAAATAATTTTATTCTTTGATTAGGAAATATCTAAAAAGTAAATCTTCTTCCAAAAAATAAAATAAAAAAACAAAAATGTTATATCAGTGTGTTATTACGTGATTGACTGTAACCTTGATCTATCAATAAAAGAACAACTTTTAATGGTAATAACCACTAAAAGTGGTAGCGATACTTATATTCCTTTAAAAAATAAAATAAAACTAGAGTCAAAAATAAAAAATAAAAAATAAACCTATTTACTAAAAAAGCTCAATAAAAGTTACTACATGGAAGTGTTTGATCATTTGATTAATCTTATTTTTTTGCTTCCATCTATTAATATGGAAAGCCTAGGAAGCTGGGTTAGATGCATTTTATTTTAGTTTTAAAAAATGCTTTTTTATAAAAATGTTTTTTGAAATATTAAATTTTTTATTAAAATTTATTTTTTATAAATTGAAATATTAATTTTGACATAAATATTATTAAAAATTAAAACAGTTAAAATCACGATTTTTTAAAAAATATATCTCATAAATAATTGTTATAAAAAAATTATTTGGAATAACTAAATTTTAGTGGTTTTTTTAATCTTTGATATAAAAAAAAATTATAATAAAATGATAAAATACTTAAAATAATATTTTAAAAGTTATTATTTAAACTAACTTTTTATTTGAGACTTTTAAAAATAAAACTATAACAAACTAGGCCTTATACTACTGGTTCAAGGAATGTCGGGTAGTTAAACTTTAGGTCTTGGTTTATTAGTAAGATTTTAATTTTCTAATATCAAAATATATAATTTAAATTCTATCAAAAACAGTTGTAAAATAGTGTATTAAAAAACATTTTCCCTTTCCAATTTTTTATATGAAAAAAAGTTATTGGATAATAGTACTTTATATGAGCTAGGTTTAAGTGATTTCTTAGCCATATCCTATAAGTAGATTTTAGCATCTAAAGGTGTTAGTGATACCACTCAAGGTTGATTGATTATGGTGTAATAATATTAATTTGCACATTAGGTGAGTAATGAAAGTACATTATATTGAAAGAAATTAATATCCAATTTTGGTTAATACTAATAATGAACTTTTGTAGGGTGGTGACAGACATTCCAGGGACAACAGATTCCACATTTGGTAGGTTTTGAACATTGATTCATTGAACAAATTAATGATGTTTTTGTTGAAAGAAAGTAAAAGTGAACCCTAAATTTTCTCCAACTTGGTGTATGTACAGGAAAAGAGTTGACAAGCTATGAGAAACCAAAGCCTAATATTGGAATCCATAGATATGTGTTTGTCCTTTTCAAGCAAAAAAGGGGGAACAAGTACTCAATTACTTGTCCTTTTTCAAGGGATCACTTCAACACACGAAATTTTGCTGATCAAAATGACCTTGGTGTCCCTGTTGCTGCTGCTTATTTCAATGCTAGAAGGGCAACGGCTCCTAGAAGACGTTAGGGGTGAGGCTAGTATAGCCATCCAATCAGAAGCCGATCATCATGATTTTATGGCTATGATTGAAATAACAGCTTAGTTGTGTTTGTGGAATTGATAAGAACAAAGGTGTGGTAGTTAATGAAATTCAGAAGCATGGACATTGTAGTCCTGCTAGCTGATTGATGTTTGTTTAGAAATAATTGTAACTTTTGGTGTCGTAATGCACCATTTCTTTCTATTTAACATGGTGGTTTATTTTATGTTTTATTTTCCCCATACATGTTAGATTTGCTTTCAAGAATTTTATTTTTATTTTTATAAGCAAATAAGAAAAGTTAGAACAGATGGATACTCAAATCCAATATATTTTACAAGTTTATAAAATTCCACAGACTAACACACCAAATATAATTGTCAAGTTTCACATATGATTACTTCCAAAAACTAGTAAAAACCAAGACAACATCATCAATGGAGGAAATAACATTGTTGTGAGCATTAAAGAATTTTTTATTAACCACAAGCTCCACTTCATCAAACTCCTTAAAAGATCTCAATTTTGTCTCTCTTAATGAATTCTCCCGCTTACAGGGAGGCTTTGCAGAAAGTGATAATGCAGGAGTATGTGACGAAAGATATTACAATTGGTCAATTTGATTATGTGATCGCCAACATTACTGCTTTCAATACATTAAGTTTCAGCAACGAGGAGTTGCCAAGAAAAGGATGTAATCACAATCGTGCGTTGCACGTACCTGTTAGACGTCAGGAAGACGCTTTGGCACGAGTCTTAGTTGATACCGGCTCTTCTCTGAATATGTTGCCCAAAAGGACACTTACCAAACTAGCATACAAAGGGGCAGAGATGAGACCAACATCGTTGATTGTTAAAACTTTTGATGGTTCAAGGAGGACTGTTGTTGGAGAGGTGGAATTTCCAGTTATGATAGGTCCCCATGTGTTTAACATCACGTTTCAAGTGATGGACATCAATCCAGCTTATAGCTACTCATTGGGACGACCATGGATTCACGCAGTCGGTACTGTGACTTCTACCTTACATCAGAGGATGCCATTTGTTGTGGATGATAAATTGGTAATTGTGCATGGTGAAGAAGACTTGATGGTGGGTAACCTGTCGTCATTTAGGTACATTGAAACAGATGAGGATGCGCTATAAACTTCTTTTCAAGCGCTTGAGATAGCTAACATTGTGATGATAGAACAAAAACTAGTTAAGAGTGGTCTATCATTTGTGTCTGCTCAAAGCATAAAGTCTACGCTAAAAGAGGGTACTTTTTCATGTTGGGGAGAGGTCATCAAAGTGGAAGCAAGATTAGGTCGCCAGGGGTTGGGTTACAAACCAACTCATGATGAGACATCAGCTTCAGCCAAAGGACGCTCGAAGACCATTCAAGAAGTTTTTATCAGTAGGGGTTTCCAAATCAACGCTAACGAGGAGGATTTTGAAGATGAAGATGTTGATTATTAGGTGTATCATTGCGAAGCCGCCTTGGACAACTGACAAGCTGTTGAGATTCCTGTTATCGTTCCTATGCTGAAGTAACTTAATGTTGTTCTCTTTTGTTTTGTTGTTTTCAAACTTCTATAGTCGTTCCCAAGGCTATAGGATCATTTTGTAGGGCCCCATGCTTTCAAAGTTATTATGATTATTGAAGATGTTTTGTTAAACTCTTCATTTTTGTTTCATTTACTGTTTTTTGCTTTTACTTTTAAAGAAAATGGAAATTTTTTAAGAAAAAAAAATATATTTTCTTGTCCTGTTGCATCTATCTTTATGTGTTTAATAAATTAAGCCATTCCAAACATGCCGAAAAAACCCAAAACCCGTTGAATCCAATGGCTTTGCTTTCCCTCCTGACTTCGACTCACCCATATATCAAGCCGAAGATAAGGATGAAGACTTTGAGATTCCGGATGAACTAGAAAAGATGGCAGAATATGAGTACACAGACCTTCAACCTCACCAAGAGCAAGTGGGTATTGTTAATCTTAACACTGAAGAAGACAAGAAGGAGGTCAGGATTGGGGAAACACTTGAGGCGGAAATCAAGCAGCAACTGGTGAAGGTTTTAGAAGAATATGTTGATGTATTTGCTTGATCATACCAAGATATGCCCGGTATTGATACTGACATAGTGGTTCACGAATTACCCCTTTGACCAGAATGTCCGCCTGTCAAACAAAAGCTCTGAAGGACTAGGCCTGACATGGCTCTCAAGATTCGGGATGAGGTCAAAAAGCAGATTGATGCAGGTTTCTTAGTAGTGTCAAAATATCCAGAATGGGTAGCCAATATTGTACCTGTGCCAAAGAAGGATGGACAAGTCAAAATATGTGTGGATTATCGGGATTTGGACAAGGCTAGTCCGAAGGATGATTTCCCTTTGCCTCATATTGACACTTTAATAAACAACACGACTCGTTTTGCAGTATTCTCATTTACGGATGGTTTTTCTAGCTACAATTAAATCAAGATGGACCAGACGACATGGAAAAGACTACTTTTATCACTCCTTGGGGGACTTATTGTTATAAGGTCATGCCCTTTGGTCGGAAGAATGTCGGCGCCACTTATCAAAGAGCTATGGTCGCGTTGTTCCATGACATGATGCACAAAGAAATAGAATTGTATGTCGATGACATGATCGCTGAATCTCAAAGTGAAGAAGACCATATGGATCATCTTTTGAAGTTGTTTGAGAGACTTAGGAAATATTAGTTGAGGCTGAATCCTACCAAATGCACTTTCAGAGTGAGATCTGGAAAGTTGTTCGGTTTCATTATTAGTCAACGAGGGATTGAAGTAGATCCTAACAAGGTTCAAGCTATTCAACAAATGCAAGCTCCGCAGACTGAAAACCAAGTTAGAAGTTTCCTTAGAAGATTGAATTATATCTCTAGATTTATTTCCAATATAACTTCTACCTGTGAGCCAATTTTCAAGTTGTTGCATGAGGATCAAAGGGTTGTTTGGAATTCATATTGTCAGCAACCTTTTAATAAGATTAAGGGTTACCTTCAAGAACCTATAATCTCAATTCCTCATGTTCCTGGAAAACCTCTTTTTATGTACTTAACTGTGCTTGAAGGATCAGTGGGCTGCATGTTGGGTCAACAAGACGAGTCTGGACGTAAAGAACACGTCATCTACTACTTGAGCAAGAAATTCACAGATTGTGAAAGTCAATATTCACTTTTAGAGAAAGCTTGTTGTGCTTTGGCATGGGCTGCCAGACGTCTGAGGCAATACATGATATGTCACACTATTTTATTAATTTCAAAGATGGATCCAATAAAGTACATTTTTGAAAAACCTGCTCAGACATGAAGACTCGCCCGTTGACATATGTTATAATCAGAATATGACATCCAATATGTTACTCAGAAGTCTATCAAGGGTAGCATCTTGACAAATTACCTTGCAGACCATCCGGTAGAAGATTATGAACCGCTAAAGTTTAACTTTCCTGATGAAGATATCATGTTGATAAAGAAGGATTATGAAGAGCCAGGTCCAGAGGAGGGTCCCGAGCCTGGTTCCTAGTGGAAGATGATGTTTGATGGTTCCTCCAACTACAATGGGCATGGTATAGGCGCCATTTTAATGGATCCAGATGGTGGTTACACTCCGTTCACAACCAAGTTATGCTTTGAGTGTACCAACAATATTGCCGAATATGAAGCTTGCATCTTAGGCCTCGAAGCAGCAATTGACCTTCGAATCAAAATTCTTGAAGTGAGTGGTGACTCAGCCTTGGTGATTTATCAAGTCAAAGGTGAATGGGAGACCAGAGATGAGAAACTGATCCCACATAGAGCATACATTGTTGAAATGATCGAGTATTTTGATGAGATCACTTTCAAACACGTTCCGTTGAAGAATTAGGGTTTCTTGATGAAAATTTCTAAGTTAAAAAGTCAACATTTGAAGTGACTTTCAAGGCCAAATTCAAGATGGTTCCAAGTGTAATTTGTATTGGCCATCAACATGGAAGTTGTAGATCATCTCTTTAGATTTCTTTTGATACCAAGAACTCCTCATGTTCATTATTAGAACTCAAGTTATGATGTTTTCAAGTGGAGGTCAAAGTAGGGAAAAACCTAGGGCATCATTTTTACAAGAACTTCCAACCAAGGCCTCATGGGTTTCTTGACCTCAAATAAAAATTCATCCAACATGAAAGTTATTCATCTTGATCTAAGATTTCTAAGAATTTAAAGAAGTCCTCAATTGGATCAAGGATTAAAAAGTTATGGCATCACAAGCTTTGGTGATTTTGGGCACAAGTTAGGCAACTTGCCTTAGTTGCCAAGGCACTCCAAAATCATGTTTTTGCTCAACTTGAACACATTATTTTTGGTATTTCCAAACCTCAAATCCAAAAGTGTAAAATGTCAAAGTTGTTCTCCTCCATTTTAGCTTTTCAAGCATATAAAGAAATCCTTCATTGGATTTTTAGAACTCAAGATATGGTGAGATGAACATGGGTGCCAACACTTGACAAAACTTGCCCAAGTCATGACAAGTCATGCGTGCCAATCCTAGGATCAGTGTGTTGGACTACTTTTCATGACCAATTCTCATCATGCTACAAGCCTTATTTCAAGAAATGATAAACACCAAATATGTTCACCTCCATGGCTACTTTCATAAGAGCTCAAAAACTCGTCAATTAAGCCAAGAACCATGAAGTTATAGTGTGGAAAAGTTGGCCTCATGCACATGTCTATGTCTTGATACCATGAGCAAAACTTGAACCAAAGCTTTGAAAAGCTCGTGCAGCATCAAAAACGTTATTTCTTGTGCCCCAAAATCTGTCATATTGAGATCCCTAAACTTTCCCTTTTAAGCATTCACTCTTATGACATGCCAAAAAGCATTTTATGATACAATCATTGAAGTGTGAAACCACCAAAATTGTGTAGCACTCTTAGCTTTGTTTCATCTCATCTATGTTGCACAACCTACCACAACACAACAAAAACGCTTGCCCCAAGTGTCTGCTCATGGACAGATCGTGTAACATCACCATCATGTACTTTTTTCAAAGATTGACCAAAGTTGTTTTTGGTTCTAGAACCAAGGAGAGAGTTTATAACTTAGGGGATTTAATATCAAAAACATAGACAAGAGGAGAATAGGAGAAAAACAGAGAAAAAACACCAAGAAACCTCACTTTCGATCAAGTCAAATAACCTCTTGTTTTTGCCAAAATCCATTCCAAAACCCTTTCCCACTCATTTAAACTCCAAAAAAACTCCATAAACATTCATCATACATCATAAAAAACCCATCTGATCCCCAAAAGAGAACTGAAACCTCTTAATCCCATTTCACCATTTTCAACCTTCCATGAACACGAACAATCGGGTTTGAAGAAGAAAGGAGTTTCCAAGAAAACCAATCATTCAAAAACACTCCCTAAGAGCTAAGAAGCTTGAACAACATCCTTTGGCACCACTACAATCACTATTAGAGAGACCTCATATTTTCTTCAAGAGGTAGAGTTGTTACTCCTTCAAGCTTTGCATACTCACGTTATCTCTGTTTCCCATATGAACATAAAATGTTCATTATGTTGTTTACTTTGTGTTTGTAGCATTACATGTCTTATACACACTGAAAATGCAAAGTTTTTCATCTATGGTGTTGTCATGGTCCCACTACGTTTGACCAGTTTTCATGGTTTGTATGATTAGTTTTGGGTCATGATAAATGCATGTTTAGATTCCTTGTGAAAAATACTACAAGTTTGGTTTTTACAGTTTTGAATTTGGTTGAGTTTTGAGTGAGATAAGTGAGGTGGAAATTTTGGCCTTGGTAAAAAGCTAGGGTCTGAGAGAGATAAAGTCTGAGAAGGATGTGTATTGATGATGAAGCTGACGTGAATTGGTCTTTTTGCTGAGTTGGCCATTTCATTGTGTTTTCAAATATATAGTTATGAGGGTGGCTTATTGTTACGGTGAGAATCGTGATGTCAAGTTATTGATTAACTTACATCTTAATTCATTAAATTCACAACCAAACTTTAATTTATCCAAAGAAAAGGTTAAAGAAAGAAAGACCTTTTGCGTGATGTAACAACAACATTAAGAGATTCGGGGATCGGGGGTTGGTTATGCCTAGGATAGGTATTTCACATCCTAAACATCTTTAGTACTCTACATGAATCTTTTGTATGTTTGTATGCTAAATTATCATGTTTAATACTTGCTAGGGTATGAGGAATAAGGTTTAGACCTAGGGTTTATGTTTCTATGTTTGCTCGCAAAGATATCGCACCTTCTGCGTACGTATCCTAACTAGGATAGAATCAGAGCAATCGTAGTTCACCTCACTGAGGATGGATGAACACTTGATTATGATCAAGGTTCAAAGGGGAACAAACATAATAATGCTTGTATAGAGTTTAAAAAAACTCTCTATTCTAAGTTGCACTCTCAAAGGGGGATTGACTTTGACAAAAGCCAAGAGGGGAGTAAGTGATCATGACAATGATCCTTACATAGAGTTAATAAACTCTATCTTAAAGTTCTAATTGAAAGGTATTCCTAACAAGGGGTAGGTCTCTAGACTTAAATAAAAGTCTAATGGCTTGTAGGTTCTAACTTAACTAAGTTAGGGTTTAAGATGACTTAACAAAGTCAGAGGGAGGGTAATGAGCTATCTATGACCCTGGGGGTCAATAAAGATATTTTCCTTTGGAAGAGGAGAAAGATGAGGCAACTGGATGAGAACTAACAAGTTACATCACCTGGGGGAAACTTAACAAAGTTTAAGAACATATAAATATCCATTCAAACATGATGAAGATATGAAAGAGCATGGTAACAACCAATAAAGTAATGCAAGTATGTGACAACGTCAAGCAAAGAACAAGGTTACAACCAAGTATAATCAAATCAAATGGTTACAACCATTAATAAACAAAGATATTACAATATCTAAAAGGGGATGGTGGTAGAGGTTCTTACAAGACCAAACATATAAGTCAAAACATTACTTATCATGGAAAAATTCAAAGATTATGAAGGTAAGAATCATCAAGAGTAGGTATAAAACATGTGTGACAACAACGAGTTCATTAAAGGTAAACAACAAAATTCAATCATACAAGTCACAACTTGGCATATGAATCAAATCCTAAACAATGTCAAGGTTCTATCAAGACACACAACCAATCAAGGTAAAACATAGGGTATTATAGGTCATTCTCAAGAAGTTACAATATCAAGAGGCATTTCAAAGTTAAAACAAAAGTTCAATAAGAACAATTCATGGTAAAGCGAAGATCCTCATATATGCAAACATGTTGCATAATCAAGAGCAACTTAAACAAGATTAAACATGTAGGAGGAAATCAAAGGTTGAATTGAAGAAGTTCATGAAAACAAAATGAAAAAAACCCTAAAAAGGTCATATCTTCCAAGTGAACTAAAGTATTTCAAAATGACAATTTTTGAATTCTTTCCTCACTTATTGAAAATAGACACGTCAAAGAGTGATTTGCAAAAAGAATGGTAAAAAAAATGATGAAAGTCAAGAAAGTTATGATGGAATTAGTTTGTAAAGACAAAATAAATAAATAAAAGTGATAAAAAGAATGAAAATGTCTTCCAAAGGGGTTACCCTTGATTGCAAGGTAAAACCAATACCAAATCAGCTAGGGTGCGCACTTGGAATTTTAATGGTAGCAAAGTTTAATATATCATAAACCACATAAAAACGAAAAATGCACAAAAGAGTTGATCAACGAGGATCAAACGCAGGTTTGGCAAGGAAAATGCTAAGATACGCGCATATGGTAAACCACTTGAAATCCAATGTATCAACCCCCCAGATTAAATAATAAACCTTAAAGTGACCTGGAAACCCACCAAAGCCCCATGGCCAAAACCTTGCCAAATTCAAATTGCATGAACACCCATATCTTCCAAAATACTCAATGAAAATTAGTGAACCAAAAACCAAACTTGTGTAATTTTTAACAAAGAAAACAATGGCGATGCTGGTTTGTACAAAAAATGCTTCTAAATCAAAACATGATAGCAAAATGAAAATGTTGATAGTTTTTGAATTTTCAAAGTCATAAAGCATATTCAGACATGATACACACTATAAAATGGTTCAAACACACTGCATACATCATAACAAAGATGTTTACAAACAACAAACACTTGGTTTTAGCCAGAGGTACAACATTACATATGGAAATGACTTGTTTCAAGTATTCTAGCAAGCAATGACCATGACAGTCACATACATTCAAATTCCAAGGTCAAACAAGGTTTACACACATCACATATGGTACATTCAGAAGGTCTATAACCACTCAATCTTAATCCTAAACAGAAACATAACAATGCTCATGGAAATGAGGTTTCTAGCACATAGTGAACACAATATCATGACAGTCTTAAAGACATAAGTCCAACAGCATATTAAAGTTCACACATGACCTAAAATATGTCTTAAACATGTTTAGAACTAGTGCATATCAAAGATATTCATGATGCTAAAAGTAGGCAGTGGTAGGAACTTACCTCTTGAAGACTTCCTAAGCAAGTTTCCTCCGCAAGAATTCCAGTTGAATGAAGATGGTTTAAGCATGACCAAAATGTTCAAAATATGCTATTCAAGTGATCCAAGTTCCTCCTAAGTGATTGTCTTGGCAGGAAAATGGTTTTAGCTAGGAAACTCCAAACAAATCCAATGGAAGATCTTTCAGATGTGTTTCCAGAAGTGTAGTGAGTGTTTGGACAGCACAAACACCTTATATATATGAAGTGTATGAAGGGTTAGATCATCTAGAAATAGGATGGACAAAGTTCTAGCTCTCAAGATTCAAAAAGTCAAACTTTTTAGTTTTGACAGTTGACTTTTAGGAGGAATGATTTTCTAGTGAAAGTGGTGATTGGGATAGCTTCAATGCTTCATTTGTGAAGTGTTAGAAGTGTTATATGAGGTGTTTTATGGCTGGAAGTTGTTTTGGACAAGGTTCTGCCCAAGGAAGTTTTCTTGGTCACAAAGGTGATCGCGACTTTCTATGTCTAATACAACCTAACTGCAAGTGCACAGTCTATCGCGTAGTAATAATAGATATCGATCCCACAGGGACTCGTAATCAAACTAGTGTTCTCGGGAGTTACTATGTTTAGCTAGGTAGATAATGCTTAAGGGAATAAGATTGTCACTAAAGGGAACTAAGAATGTTACTTAAAGTATAATTAAGGGAATCGATATGCAGTAATTATGTTCTTCGGGGATTTGACAAGTTACCGGCATAGGAAATATTTTTCAGAGTTTATTTAAGCAGAAAACAGTGATCTGAAGACTCTCGTCTCACGATGGTTGTTGACGCTAATCATAATTCTAAGGGCCAAACGTACGCTTTCGCGTCCCATTCGGGGTTAAAACTATTTTTTGGAAATCTCTAAGTTCTAATTCATTTTAAAGTGCTTTCGCTGTTATTAAAACAAATGACTAGTGTTTACTATCTGGTCTTGCCGCAGCTTTCGCTTGTTGGTTCGTACCTTAATTAATTTCTCACTTTCGTGGTAAAACTACTTTTAAATAAGTTCTCGCTTTCGCGACGAAGTTTATTCAGTAAATTAATTTAAACACTCAGACCATAAACAACTTTTGAAAAAGAAAGTTTTCAACCGGTTATTATCAAATCCCTTCCGAATTATTATTACATATCGATTACTTTGATTTAGCTAGACATGGATTTGGGAAAGGTAAAACATAAATAAAAATAATGAATAATAACATGCATCATAATGAAAACTGAAATTACGATTAAAATTAGAAACCTGTAAATATTCCAATTGACCTTTGGGCAGATCCTCCACAAATGTTGGCAGGATTCTGGTCTTTGTGTCAATTGATCGTACAAGGGAAATAAGAATTACAGAAGAAATGAAAGGCAACAAAAGAAAAGAGAAACAAATAAGAATAGAAAAACTGGAAAGGATGCTCTGAAGATAAATTGGCAGCACTTCGTTGTCTGAATGCGGCTCCCCTTCTCAATTCCCTTCCTTCCCCTTTTATAGAAATGGAATTCTAACGGTTATAACTTGAAGGAGGTGGACTTTGAGGCAGAATTATCAGGGAGTAGTGGTCCACTATTTGGGACTTGGAACTGCTTCTTGCATGCGCATTTGAAGTTGGGCGTTTTTGCCTGCATGATGGTCGTCACCCGTGTGACGGTCGTCATGGATCTGTGACGGTCGTCACAGCAGCAAAATATGCATTCTGCGTTTTTCATGTTGTTTTCATCCGGTTATCGTCCATATTTCATCTGTGATTGCTTCTTTTCTTCATATTGCTTTGTTTAGACGTGATTATCAAATACCTGCAAAACATCAGACAAATAACACGGGAATAACCCGAAATCGGATCGAAAATAGTTAAACATCAGTTGAATTATGCATCAGTATATATATATATACGATTTCGTGTTATCAAACTCCCCTAAGCTTGAATCTTTGCTTGTCCTCAAGTAAAACAGGAAAAAGTCGGCAAGCACGAGGCAGCTTCTTCTTTCGCAAAGTTGAGAAAAATCGGGATTCTTAGTAAGAACAAAACAAGTACGGTGACGACACTGGACTATAAGTCTTCGGAGGTCTCCTTCTTATGCAAATCGGTCCCAGTCATGCTACTGTAGCTTGGTGTCAAGGTTCTCGCGGCAAGTTCACCCTGTTTGTTCTAGCGCAGTCACATTAAGCCCGTTGTCCATACACTTTCATGGCAAGTCGACCTGTTAGTGAATATGATCTCATTTCTGTTTTGATATTTTTCATTGATCATAAGCTTATACCATTGATTTTTCAATGAGTTTTCGTGTCGTTGGGCTAAATGCTCGGGTGAGGAGCACCTAACTTAGAAGGAAACATGTCTTTATATTTTTGGCTATATGGCTTTCTTTTCATGATTTTTCATCTTTTTGGAGATCATACACTTATTTGCATCGGTCGCTCGCTTAGAAGTGTTTTAGGATGGTGCTGACTGCTAGTATAAACTACTTGGGGCTGAGTTTGCGTAGACACTTGAAACTTTGGTACACGTAGGTAGTGAAACCGACTCGCATAAACCGGAGATCTAAGGTGTCAAGACGGTACTGGTTTTGTTAGAATTGTCGTCTCCTCGGAGTTTCAAAACTTGGTTTGAACTTGGGCGCATTCTCGTGATGCTTTTGCTTTTGAGGAACGAACGAAAATTTTTTGTTTACGTCGAATAAAGTGGGGATGTTTGCGTAACGGGAAAAAGATATATAAAAGAGCTTTTATTTGCTAAAACGTGAAAATGTTCGAATTGAAATTACGAAAATAAAAGTACACAGGAATGGGAAATAAACGCTCCGCTCCCACACTATCTCAATCAGTGTCCCCACTGATTTGAAAGAATGCGAGAGGGAGATACAACGGAAATGAAAGTACAAAGAAACTGAAAATATAGTAAACAAATAAGGAAACTAATCACGGCCTCTGCCTCGGTCACGTCCTCGCTCGCGTCTTCTAGCTCTGACTTGGTCGACTTGGTCCTCAAAACTCATTGCTCCGGTGTGGTAGAAATAGTCGCGGAGTCCTTCGAACTGCAAGGTCAGATTCGCCAAGTTCTCAGTAATGGTTTGTTGGCCGGTTTGTAGTTGTTGCATTTGGGTCCGATGCCAAGCTTCGAACTGCTCTGCTCGCTGATTCTGCTGCTGCATCATAGCGAGTATCTGGGCCTGCTGGTCGAAAGAGCGGCAGAGGTCTTCTTCTGAGTAGTCGGGCTCTGGACGATGGCGGCGGCGGCGGTAGGATGTACCTCCGGAAGGAAGTGGTTGCGATGCCTCTGGTTGCTCAGGTCTGTCCAACTCAGCTTGGATTTCGTCATCAGAACCTTGGGTGTGGTCCTGAGTTGGAGCAGCGGCAGCAGGAGGGGTAGTGAGGTCAAATAGCCAGTTGGTACGATCCTCTGGGTGCATCCGGGTGCGTGATGGAAGGATGATGCTTCGGACGATTTTGCCACGCACTACCGGGTGGTACTTGCCATCGGCTCTGGAACGGATGAAGTGAGAGGCTCTGCAGTGGTCGGTGTCGAGGAACACCGAGGGAATGTCATGGAGGTGCTGGAGGCGGTCACCGAGGTTCAGCCCAAGTGCAATGGCAGTGACAATCCCGCCAAAGTAAAATGGCTTAGAGCCACGGTTACAGTTGGCCTGAATGTGGGCCAGGAGGAATGGAGCGGCGTTGATGGGCTTGTTGTTGAAGATACAACGGAGAAAGAAGAGCTCTTTCGAGTTCACTTTATGGTTGCTATCCCGGGCGAAGATGGTGTTGCTCAATGCTCGGTGGAAATACCGGATGGTCGGGTTGTGGATATGCGTTGCGTGCATAGAATCCCAACCATCGGCATTGATGCCGGTTAACTGGTACCAGAGCGCGAAGGCTTTGTGCTGGAACTGATCGGTGAGGCGGCGGTGAGCATTGTCGCCACGAGGGAATTGTAAGATGGTGGCAATCTGGTTCTGGTTCACTTGATAGTTCGTGCCAAACATCCGGAAGCATGCGGCAGCGGAGTGTTGGCTGAGGTCGCCGCTGGAAGTGACATAGGTGAACGAACTTAGGAACTCGAGGGTGAGTTGTTCGTACGTCGGCAGCGGATTGGTGCAGAGGTTCCAGATGTCGGCTCTTTGAATCATCCAAGTGACGCCTTCAAGGAGTCCGAGCTCCGTGAGCGATGGGATATGTGGATAATGGGTCGGCTGGAGCGACCGTTGGTGGAAGGCGATATAGTTGGCTCGCTGTCTTTCTCCTGAGTCACCGTCGTTGAACACAATGTTGCTGAGGTCTGGGGTTTCGTTGTTTCTCGCCATTGTTGGAGGATTGAGTTGGTTCTGTGGAGTGGAAAAATGTAACAGCAGTGTAGTAGGAAGTTGAGATGGGAGTTGGAATATATGGTGCAAGGTGGGGAAAACGAAAATTGGGAGTGGGGTGTGAGTTCTTGATGATTGGAAGTTGAAAGGAGATGAGTGGGAGAGAAAACGCAACCCCTGTTATATCAGATAACAGTTTTGGGCTCGTGACAGTCGTCACGTATCTGTGACGGTCGTCACCCGTATGACGGTCGTCAGGCTCCTGTGACGGTCGTCACACCAGCAAAATCTGCAGAACACAGAATTTTGCTTTGAGGGTGTTCTTGCAATGATTTTTAGGCCTATAAATGATATGGCAATGTATTATAGCGGCCAATAAACAAAGAAATAACGTAAAAACAGAATAAATGAATAAAGACTATAATTGAAATAACAAGTAATTAGAATGATTGTAATGTAATACATAAAGAAATTAACAATGCAAAAATCAAAAGAATTGAAAACGGACGGAAAGTAGAAAAACTAAACTAAACTAAATGTAATGCTAATATCTAGTCTTTTCGTGCCTTCAACTCATCGAACTTCCGTGCGTAGTAGTCGAGCTGGTCACAGACTAAGTCCATGAAGACTACGAGTTCGCTGTGTATGCCTGCGATTTCGTCTTTTACAGTAGTCAGAGCTGCGTCAACGTTGTCCAATCGGAGCAGAATAGTATCCATTTTGTCAGTGGTCTCCTCAGGAATGGGCTCAGGATAGATGTTGTAATGCGGAGGAGTCGTAGGGTCTACTTCAGCTTCGGATACAGCATCCTCATAGTACATATAATCGTGTGCTTCAGAGATGTGATCACTGTTGTACATGTAGTTCTGTGGTGTTGAATGAGGTGAAGGAGGTCCCATAGGCTCATCCAATTCATAAAGCTAATTGTCCTTGTTGTGGATACTTGTCATCTGATGATTAGGCAATGTGAATAGTTGGACATGTTTTTCATTGATGAGGTACTCGTAAGGTCCAGGTCCCATAGTTCCTAAAATGCGCCTGTTAAAGCAAAACTGGATATTCATGGGTCGGATGGTGCCGAAACTAGTGCTTGCATTTAGGTGGAATCTAAGGCCAAGCTCGTGGGAAATCATTGTCACGAGGCCTCCTATTAGAATAGGTGATTGTGGGTCCTGAGTGAGGCGTCAGAAAGATCTCATCATGAAAGGTACTGCATTCACTGTACGTCCCTGAGAAGCACAGAACATGATAAATAACTCCTCTTTAGATACTGTAGTAATATTTTCTTCTTTCCCGAAAAGGGTGTGAGCTAGTATCTTATGAAAGTATCTGAAAGCTGGGTTATGAATCTCATCATTATACATTCTGTCTGGTTCAGGGTGATAGTCGCCTGTGATTCTACCCCAGAATTGGTCGAGTTCAAAATCAATATCGTCATCTTCTGCATTGATGAACACATGCGGTCCGCTAGGAAATCCTAGGAGGTTAGCTAATGACGTCCGGCTATGGGTTTGGTCCATTCCAAACATTCGAAAGGTAATCAGCTCTGTGTTGGATCCAAATCCATAGTTGGGTAGGTATCTGAAGGAACTAAGGAATTCGTAGGTGAGGTCCTTATAGGTAGCAAAACGGGTTTTCAAAGCAGTGTTCTCCCAACCCAGTTGATTGAACAGGTATTGGATGCTATCCGTGATTCCTAGTTTCTCCATGGTAGACTTATCGTAATACAACGTTAAGGCTATTTCTCTCTCAGTTAATGCTTCAAATCTTGCCTTTTGAGCTAGTCCTCGAAAATGAACCTTGGTGAAGTCGTACGCGGCCATACTCTCGGGTAGTTCGGAGAAAAACAGGAGGAAGGTTTGAAGACTTTTAAAATCCTGAAAAGTTTAAAACAGAAGTTTGAAGTCAGGATTTTTAAAAACAAAAAGCGGTAAAAACAAAAGATAAAAGAGAAAAATAAAATAAAAATATGAAAATAAAAGAAAGGAAAAATAGTAGCAATTTCTAGTTTAGAATTTTTGTTAAAGTTTCAAAGTAGAATAAAAATAAAAATGAGAATTAAATACAGTAATGAGGGAAAAAGCGGGAAAAATTGGGTTGCCTCCCAGTAAGCGTTGTTTTTAACGTCTAAAGCCTGACGATAGCTTGGTGACAAGCTATTCGGGTGTTTGAGCTGGAGGCTCAAGCAATGCTATACTGCAGACTTGAGGGCTGTTTTCGTTCTTATTATAATGTTTTAGACGTTGCCCGTTTACGATAAACGGTGCATTCGTCTTATCGGTAATTTCAACAACTCCACTCTGAAGTACTTTAGTCACTTCATAAGGTCCAGACCACCTAGATTTTAGTTTACCTGGGAAGAGTTTTAATCTTGAATTAAATAGCAATACGATGTCTTCCACACTGAATTGTTTCTTGATTGAACGTTTATCATGCCACTTTTTAGTTCGTTCTTTGTAGATACGGGCATTTTCGTAAGCGTCTAATTGAAGTTCTTCTAATTCGTGTAAGTTCAAGATTCATTTCTCTCCTGCCTCAGTGTAGTTGAAATTGAGTGTCTTAATGACCCAGAAGGCCTTATGCTCTAATTCTACAGGGAGATGACAAGATTTACCGTAAACTAATTTGTAGGGTGTAGTACCTATTGGTGTCTTAAAGGCGGTCCTATAAGCCCATAAAGCTTCATGTAGCTTTGATGACCAATCTTTCCTTGAGGTAGCGACAGTCTTTTCCAATATCTGTTTTATTTCCCTGTTCGAGACCTCTTCTTGTCCGCTAGTTTGCGGATGATAAGGTGTAGCTACTCGGTGTCGGACTCCATATTTAGAAAGAAGTTTATCAAATATTTGCGATATGAAGTGTGATCCGCCGTCACTAATGACGAGTCTGGGTACACCGAATCTAGGAAAGATTGTGTTTTTGAAGAGTTTGATTACTACTCGTGCATCATTTGTTGGAGCAGCAATGGCTTCTATCCATTTAGACACATAGTCTACAGCGACGAGTATGTAGTTATTACCAAAAGAAGGTGGGAATGGTCCCATGAAATCTATTCCCCATACGTCAAAGATTTCTACCTCTAAGATTCCTTTCTGAGGCATTTCATCGCGTCGTGAGATGTTGCCAGTTTGTTGGCATCTATCACATTTTAGCACAGCGATGTGAACGTCTTTCCAGAGGTTAGGCCAGAATAAGCCGGCTTGGAGAATCTTAGCGCACGTCTTGAATGTACTAGCATGACCACCATATGGTGCTGAATGGCATTGGGAAATGATATTTTCTATTTCTTCCTCTGGGACACAGCGACGGTATATGTTGTCGGCCCCTCTCTTGAAGAGTATAGGTTCGTCCCAATAATAGTGTTTCAGATCGTGGAAGAATTTCTTCTTTTGCTGATAAGTGAGGTCCGGTGGAAGCGCGCCTGCAGCGAGGTAATTAACGATGTCAGCATACCAAGGTAATGTGACTTGGGCATAGACGGCTTCTACGGCTTTTTCGAATTCTGGATCTTCCGAGATTGAGTTAGGCATGTCACTTTCTAATTTGGCTATCAGACGTTCGTACGGGAAATCGTCATTTATCGGTACTGGTTCATGTTTGATGCCTTCTATTCGGGATAAGTGATCTGCAACAACGTTCTCGGTTCCATTCTTATCTTTGATTTCTAAGTCAAACTCTTGTAATAACAGGATCCATCTCAATAATCTTGGTTTGTGTATATGATAATTTTTACTCCTACTAAGTAAGAACGGAATTTGTCAAGCGCAAATATAACTGCTAGAAGTTCCTTTTCTGTTGTAGCGTAGTTCATTTGGGCAGGATCTAAGGTTCTACTGGCATAGTAGATGACATGGAGTTTCTTGTCCTTCCTTTGTCCTAGAACTGCGCCTACGGCATAATCACTCGCATCGCACATGATTTCGAACGGTAGTCGCCAATCGGGTGGTTGCATAATCGGTGCGGTGATAAGGGCTGATTTTAATGTTTCGAATGCTTTTAGACAGTCGTCGTCGAAGACGAACTCAACATCTTTCATCAACAGGCCGGTCAGAGGTTTTGTGATTTTTGAAAAATCTTTTATAAATCTTCGGTAGAAACCGGCATGTCCTAGAAAACTCCGTATTTCTCGTACGGATTTTGGAGGTTGGAGATCTTTTATAATCTCTATTTTAGCTTTGTCGACCTCAATTCCTTTATTTGATATGACATGTCCTAGAACTATTCCTTGTCGGACCATAAAATGGCATTTTTCCCAATTTAGGACGAGGTTCACTTTTACACAACGTTCTAATACCATTTCTAAGTTTTGTAGGCATCCTTCGAAACTTTGTCCACATACCGAGAAATCGTCCATAAATACTTCCATGATGTCGTCTATGAAATCTGTGAAGATTGCCATCGTGCATCTTTGGAAGGTTGCTGGAGCATTACAGAGTCCGAACGACATTCGGCGGTAAGCAAAAGTACCATAAGGACATGTGAATGTAGTCTTTTCTTGGTCATCAGGATGAATGGGAATTTGGAAAAATCCTGAATAACCATCTAGATAGCAGAAATATGAATGTTTGGCTAATCTTTCCAACATTTGGTCTATGAAGGGTAACGGGAAGTGATCTTTTCGTGTGGCCTTGTTAAGCTTCCTATAATCAATGCACATCCTACTTCCAGTCACGACTCTTTTTGTTATTGATTCGCCTTTTTCGTTTTTAACTACTGTGACTCCTCCTTTCTTCGGTACGACATGAACTGGGCTAACCCGTTCACTATCGGAGATTGGATAGATGATTCCTGCATCTAGCAATTTCTTTAATTCATCTCTGACTATAGTGCTTAGGATGGGGTTCAGTCTCCTCTGATGCTCTCTAGAGGTTTTAGAGTCTTCCTCTATTGTAATTCGATGCATACAGATCGAAGGGCTTATACCTTTTAGATCGCTTATGTTATAGCCTAACGTGGTGAGGTACTTCTTTAGGACTTCTAATAGCTTTTCAGTTTCTGGTTGTCCTAAGTCGGCGTTGACTATCACTGGTCTTTTTAGTTCATCGTCTAGGAATTCATATCTAAGGTTTTTGGGTAGTGTTTTAAGTTCTAAAGATGGGTTCTTCGGACCTGGCATATGGTTTGGGGTCAGTGCTAAGCTTTCGCTTAGGCTGTCGTCTTTATACGGTTTACGCCAATCATCTTCTTCAAAAATATTGGGTATTTGAATCTTTATTATTTCTGAATACGTGGTCTCTTCATTTTTAAGTTCTCTTATGCATTCGTCAATTTCATCTACTAAATAGCAGGTATCGTCTATGGCTGGTGCTTGTAAGAACTTGGTGAGAATGAACTCTATCTTTTCTTCTCCTACTTCGAATGTTAGCCTTCCTTTTTTCACGTCTATAATAGCTCCGGCTGTACCTAGGAACGGTCTTCCTAGGATAATTGGGGTAACAGAGTCCTCTTTGATGTCCATGATTATGAAGTCGGTTGGGATGTAGAATTGTCCTATGCGTATTGGAACGTTTTCCAGTATTCCGACGGGGTATTTTACTGATCGGTCAGCTAATTGTACGGACATTTTGGTTGGTCTTAGGTCTCCCATATTCAGCCTTTTGCATATAGATAAAGGCATAACACTGATACTGGCTCCTAAATCGCATAGAGCTTTGTCTATTACAAACTTTCCTATGACGCAGGGTATGGAAAAACTACCTGGGTCTTTTAATTTAGGAGGCATGCAGTTTTGAATAATAGCGCTACACTCTGCAGTAAGTGTAACTGTCTCGTTATCCTCGATCTTTCTCTTATTTGACAGGATTTCTTTGAGAAATTTAGTGTATGACGGCATTTGAGTTATCGCTTCTGTAAAAGGAATAGTGATATTCAACTGTTTAAGGAGCTCTACAAATTTCTTAAACTGTCCTGAAGTTTTAGAGTTTATTAATCTTTGAGGATAAGGGATAGGTGGTTTATATGGCGCTGGAGGTGCTTGAGTTTTTTCACTTGCGGTATCCTCCTTCTCGTTGTCTTCCTTCTTCTCTAACTCAGATTCCTTTTCTGCTTGTTTAGTTGGTTTTTGTTGCATGGCTGAGTTTTCGGTCCTTGGATCGATCGGTTCGTCCAATTCTTTTCCACTTCTTAGTATTACAGCATTTGCTTGACCTTTTGGATTCTGTTCGGGTTGTCCAGGAAATGTGCCAGCGGGTGCGGCAGCAGAGGCTTGTTGTTGAGCCACTTGTGATATCTGTGTTTCTAACATTTTGTTGTGGGTGGCTAAAGCGTCTACTTTTCCGGTCAACTGTTTAATTTGCTCGCTAGTGTGTATGTTTTGATTCAGGAATTCTTTGTTTGTTTGAGCTTGAGTAGTTATGAATTTTTCCATCATCAACTCGAGGTTTGATTTCCTAGGTGCAGTCTGAGCAGCAGCTGGTTTCTGATATCCTGGCGGAGCAGTAGGCATTTCCAATGCATTATCGCTTTTGTAAGAAAAGTTTGGATGATTTCGCCAACCTGGGTTGTAAGTATTTGCGTAGGGATTTCCTTGAGCATAATTTACTTGGTCTGGTGGGATTCCGGCTAGCAATGGGCATTCGGGTGCATTATGAGTGGTGCTTCCGTATAACTCGCAATTTAGAGTTACGGCAGCGACGGTTGCAGTGGGGTTAACGGTCAGACTGTCAATCTTCTATGCTAGAGCATCTACTTTAGCGTTGAACTTTTCAAGGCTGTTGATCTCGTACATCCCACCTTTTGCTGTGGTTTTCTCTGTTGGAGTGCGTTCACCTCCCCATTGGCAGTGGTTCTGAGACATGTTTTCTATTAGCTGATAAACTTCGTCGTATGGCTTATCCATAAGTGCACCGCCCGCGGCAGCGTCTATTGTCAATCTAGTATTGTATAGAAGCCCATTATAGAAAGTATGGATTGTCACCCAGTCTTCTAGACCGTGGTGAGGACATGTTCTCATCATATCTTTGAATCATTCCCATGCTTCGTAAAGAGATTCAGTATCTTTTTGTCGAAATCCGTTGATTTGAGCTCTAAGCATAGCAGTTTTGCTTGGCGGAAAATATCTCGCTAAGAAGACGTTCTTCAACTGTTCCCACGTCGTAACGGAGTTGGATGGTAAATATTGTAACCATGTCCACGCTCTGTCTCTAAGAGAGAATGGGAAAAGACGAAGTCTTATCGCGTC
The DNA here is from genome assembly GCA_963859935.3 of Lathyrus sativus. NCBI lineage: Eukaryota > Viridiplantae > Streptophyta > Magnoliopsida > Fabales > Fabaceae > Lathyrus > Lathyrus sativus. Next base: position 396,969,039 of record OZ012740.1, read on the forward strand.
TGGAGTTACTCCATTTGCTTTCACTGTGTCTGCGTATTGTACAAACTTCGTTAAATGTTCGTTTGGGTCCTCAGTTGCATTTCCTGAGAATTGGTTTTGTTGTACAGCTGACAGCAATGATGGTTTCAGCTCAAAATCATTTCGAGTAATAGCTGGGGCAGCAATGCTACTTCTAGGCTCCATCTGAGAGGGTGTAGCGTATGCCTTCAGCGGTTTGTTTGGAGGTCCTTCAGCCATCTTTGATTTTTCTTCGGATTTGGGAATGGGAGTGAGAGGATCGGGAATGTTATGTTTAAGTTGGTACTCAATAATTCGACTTCTTAAATGTAAGAAGCGCTCTAGTTCTGCGACTGAAGGTTTCAAGATATCGCCTTGTGGGCGATTACTTGGCATACAATCGACAGCACTAGTAAAGGAAAAATGAAAATAGTTAACCTAGTCTATACGGCGTAACAGAAGGTTACACTATTGACTAAACGGGTCCCCGGCAACGGCGCCAAAAACTTGATCGCGACTTTCTATGTCTAATACAACCTAACTGCAAGTGCACAGTCTATCGCGTAGTAATAATAGATATTGATCCCACAGGGACTCGTAATCAAACTAGTGTTCTCGGGAGTTACTATGTTTAGCTAGGTAGATAATATTTAAGGGAATAAGATTGTCACTAAAGGGAACTAAGAATGTTACTTAAAGTATAATTAAGTGAATCGATATGCAGTAATTATGTTCTTCGGGGATTTGACAACTTACCGACATAGGAAATATTTTTCAGAGTTTATTTAAGCAGAAAACAGTGATCTGAAGACTCTCGTCTCACGATGGTTGTTGACGCTAATCATAATTCTAAGGGCCAAACGTACGCTTTCGCGTCCCATTCGGGGTTTAAACTATTTTTTGGAAATCTCTAAGTTCTAATTCATTTTAAAGTGCTTTCGCTGTTATTAAAACGAATGACTAGTGTTTACTATCTGGTCTTGCCGCAGCTTTCGCTTGTTGGTTCGTACCTTAATTAATTTCCCACTTTCGTGGCAAAACTACTTTTAAATAAGTTCTCGCTTTCGCGACGAAGTTTATTCAATAAATTAATTTAAACACTCAGACCATAAACAACTTTTGAAAAAGAAAGTTTTCAACCGGTTATTATCAAATCCCTTCCGAATTATTATTACATATCGATTACTTTGATTTAGCTAGACATGGATTTGGGAAAGGTAAAACATAAATAAAAACAATGAATAATAACATGCATCATAATGAAAACTGAAATTACGATTAAAATTAGAAACCTGTAAATATTCCAATTGACCTTTGGGCAGATCCTCCACAAATGTTGGCAGGATTCTGGTCTTTGTGCCAATTGATCGTACAAGGGAAATAAGAATTACAGAAGAAATGAAAGGCAATAAAAGAAAAGAGAAACAAATAAGAATAGAAAAACTGGAAAGGTTGCTCTGAAGATAAATTGGCAGCACTTCGTTGTCTGAATGCGGCTCCCCTTCTCAGTTCCCCTCCTTCCCCTTTTATAGAAATGGAATTATAACGGTTATAACTTGAAGGAGGTGGACTTTGAGGCAGAATTATCAGGGAGTAGTGGTCCACTATTTGGGACTTGGAACTGCTTCTTGCACGTGCATTTGAAGTTGGGCGTTTTTGCCTGCATGACGGTCGTCACGGTGTGTGACGGTCGTCACCCGTGTGACGGTCGTCATGGAGCTGTGACGGTCGTCACAGCAGCAAAATATGCATTCTGCGTTTTTCATGTTGTTTTCATCCGGTTTTCGTCCATATTTCATCTGTGATTGCTTCTTTTCTTCATATTGCTTTGTTTAGACGTGATTATCAAATACCTGCAAAACATCAGACAAATAACACGGAAATAACCCGAAATCGGATCAAAAACAGTTAAACATCAGTTGAATTATGCATCAATATATATATATATATATACGATTTCGTGTTATCAAAAGGCAATGTTCATTTTGCAAGAAGGTTGAGAATGGAGTGATGAGAGAGTTTTATCCTGGTTTCTTGCTTGCTCTAGTGTGATTTTGATGTGAGGTTGAGGGTATATTTATAGGCAAAGTGAGAGATCCAATGGTATGGGCAGTTTTGATCCTTTGCACCAACTTGGCATTTTTGGAGGGAGAATCAAGCAAGATCAATCTTGTGATCTTGTATTAGACAAAGGCACAAGTTTCCAATGCATCCTAGCCTCCATATAGCCTGTAAACAGATGGTGGTGAGATGAAAGAGAGAGTGAATTGATTTGGTAGCTAGGCTGCAGCAGATTTGGGGCAAAAGTTTCTCTTTCATGGTGTACTTGGTTGTACTTTCTTAATTAAACAACTCCATAAGTCCAACAACTTGGTTCTGCTCATGGTAATTTCTTGCAATGTCATCAAATAAGTCTCTAAACATTAGATAAACATCTAAATAAATGGTTATAAGAGCCTTAGTTGGTTTATGCATCCCTTGGCATGAGCTGCACTTGCTTTTGGTGACATGACAAATCCTCAACTTTCTTCCTTCGATTCTCCCTAATAATGAGGGCTGAGAAAATGCTCTTGTACTTTTTAGAAATCCCCAAATTTGATCTACAACTTTCATGTTTTACACAAGTTCAAATTCCAAATGAAACTATGTCAAAAAATCCCTTGAAGTTGGCTGAAAATTTGACTTATAAACCAAAAAGGTATGAAAATTTCTAAGTGTTTTCCCCCTCTTGCCTTGTTTATGCTTCTAAATCAAAACCCATCCATTTTTTGATCCTAGGTCACTGTGACAATTTTGTAGGGCTCCTCAATACCTTTCCAACAAGGTTTGAACCACTCTATTTAGACATGTGGTTAGGAAGTTATGGCTTAGCCCTTTTCAAAACCCTAATTTCCTGACTTTTCGATTACTTCTCAATTCTTGATCCAATGGTCACCAAACTTCATGATTAGATAAGAAATAACACTGGGAACATAATTGGCTTCAATTTTGGGTCAAAACCCTGTTGGTCAATGGGTTAACTTTTCAGTTAGACGAACCAAATGATCGAAAACCTCTGAATCGACTGTTAGTCCTCTGGGTTCCCTGAGGCCTTGCAACTTCTTGTGTAGACTTATTTTGGTCATATGAGACTTATGGACCATGTTTCCACCATTGGAGATCTCTTTAGGTCAAAATCTAAACTACAGTTGACTTCTCCAATCATAAACCCTAATTAGGGTTCTTGGACTGCACTGTTCTTCTTCCTTGGGTGACAACCTCATATTGGATTCATACTTGATCCAATGTGATATCCTTGATAATATAGAGAATTGATACATGGAGAATCAATCCAAAACCTTGACTGATCAAATCATAGAAACCCCGATTCCTAACTGTGTGAAACCCTAATTCACCTGCATCTTGACAAAGATCAAAATTGAAAAAGGTTAAGGTTAGATAAAAAATGTTGATGTCCTAGAATGATGATGTGATCTAGGGGGGAAAATTTGGGGTATTACACTTATACAACAAATTTATAGCCACCCTAGTGGTAGAGGCAACGCGCATTGGCCTTGGGAGTTTGGGGTTCGAATCCCCCCTCGCCCCAGAATCTTTTGTTCTTTTATTTATTTTTATATTTTTGCTTTATTTTAAATTTATCCTGTTTCAATCATATATTTACCTGAGGTGTTCAATGGTCGGTTTGGTAAAGTTTTGACCTGTGGGTAGGACAACGTGAGTTCAAACCCTCCAAACACATTTCCTTAGTTTTTTATTCATGGTTTTCTCTTTTTTCTTCACAACTTTAAACCATCATATTTTTGTGATCCAAAGGGATTTTTAGTCCTTTCTTTGCTATGATTTCATTTTCACGTCTAGTTTCTATTTCTAAAAAGAAAACTTCAAAAACATTTATTTTTAAGGCACTTTCATGTGCTCAAAGTTTGTGTTTCTTTTAGGGTTTTGAGATGTTTTCTTTGATTCTTTTGATTTCCTTGGTCAATTTGAATTGTATGTGTATTTTGTAAGAAGCTTGTTTATGGTGGTAAGGTTTTTCTCTTTGACTCTTATTTTGTTGTAAGATATGTTTTATGTGTATGTCTACATATGATTGTACCTTGAGTCTCACTTGCATCCTTGATCTAGTGTTTGATCTTTCATTTTTTTTTTAATAGGTAACATGTATGTTTATGTGCCTTCATGTGGAGCAATACCATGTTTATGTGTATTTAATTCATGATTTTCATTTTAACATGTCAGTTGTATATGCTTGTGGAGTTTTTTTTTATATGAGCTTTATTTATGATTCTTGATGCCATGATGATACATTTGACATTTTTATGGTGAACTTACTAATCTCTTTTGATTGTTATCATGTTGAGTCCTTTGCTTTGACCATATTGTTTTAGCATTAATATGTTTGTGATGATATGTGTGCATTTGATTGTTATCATTTTCCTTTGAGTCCCTCTGTCAATACTTGTTGTTAAAAGTGGCTAAGTTCACCAATTTCCAAAGGAAAGAAACATCTGTGGACTTCTTTGTCATCTCCCTTCTAGGATAGCCTAGTTTTCTTACCATATCTTATGACCTTGTTAGAGTCATCATCTTGGCCTTGTTAGAGCCACTTTCTCTCTAATCACTAACAACTAACACTTATCTTCCTCCTTTTGGTCTGGTTAGAACCAATTAGACTTGCAATTTAGAATTAGGTGTAGAGTTGGTAAACTCTATATGAGTATCATGGTTATGGGTACTCATCTCCCCCCTGTGGACTTTTGATAAAGTCAGATCCCCAGTTAGTTTTCAACTTAGACTTAGAGAGTTGGTTAACTTTGTGTAGATATCATGGTTATGAATACTTACCTCCCCTTGGAACCTTGATTTTTATCAATATTTCCTCATCCCTAGTTAGGTGAACTATGGTTTCTCTGACTCCATCCTAGTTAGGATACGTAGGCACGAGATATGATATCTTTCCGAGCATACTTTGTATATACCCTAGGTCTTTACCTTAACACCTTATCCTTTAGCAAGAAAACTTTAGCATAACACAAATATTAACAAGAGGTTCCTGTAGAGCACTACATATATTTAGGATGCTAACACCTTCCTTAGGTATAAACAACCCCCGAACCTTAGATCTCTAGCTTTGTTGTTACATAGCACACTTAGGGTTTTATTTGATCTTTACCCTTTCCTTTGGATAAATTAAAGCTCGGTGGTGAACTTCATGATTTGTGATTCAAGTTAATTAATAGCTTGATAACCGATTCTCACCGCAACAGAAAGATAAATTAGCAAGTGTCCTTTTGGGTAAAACATTAAGAGAGGAACTAGTGTCCACAAGGACTCTTGCTAAACAATCTTCTTGACACTTCACATATACGTGGAATGCACGACTATGGTTCTGGCCTTCTCTCGGAAAATATTCACTGCTAAAGCTGAAACTATTATAGGCAATGATATTGACAATTACACTATCAAATTAGCCAACAGTGATGTCATGAGTGACATGAGCTTGAGCTAGTAACTTCTGCAAGGCATTTCCGTGAGTTGGAGAACTCATTAGAAGAGATAGGATAAATATCTTTGAAGGAGTCTGATGTAACTGATCAATGATATTGTAGTAACTTTCCTTATAATTCTCAAAAACAGGCTTAGTCCCTAACTACTGGAACGGATGTTTAACCCTACTCGATTAAAACACTTAATCAACTTGTGGTTTTGTAGTCCACTAGAACTACGTTTGCTCTGATCTTTCATACCAGATGAAAGTACGTAGGCACAAGACGTGACGTCTTAGCGAGTAACCTTCCCCCCTCTCTCCCGTAGTTAGCTGAACTACGTTGACTCTGATCTTTCATACCAGATGAAAGTACGTAGGAACAAAGACGCGATGCTCTTCCGAGTCTCTTTCTTTTCTTTTTGTCCCGCAAGCCCGTAGCGTAGATAGTTTAAACACACCCTTAGATAGACAACAAGCGTGGATCCTGTCGAGTACGACAGACGTGAGGGGTGCTAATACCTTCCCCTTGTGTAACCAACTCCCGAATCCAGGACTTGGTTGCGATGACCTTGTCTTTCCTTTTTTGTCAGGTTTTTCTGATTGTTCCCTTTCCCTCTCTTTGGGATAAATAACGAAAGGTGGCGACTCTTCTGTTTTCCACCGGGTGTTTTTCGCAGTTGTGACAGCTTGCGACTCTGCCGGGGACTCTGGTTCCCTATGCGAGTCACTCCTAGCGCTTGTATGTTGTGTCTTTAGGTGTTTATTTTTGTGCAGTTTTTGCTTTATGTACATTACTTGTTGTATATCATTGCATTGCATTCTTGTTGCTGCTGTGCTGTGGGTTGGGTCGTTCCACCGAGAGATAAGTCAGACCTGGGCTTGAGTATACACATAGGATTATAGTGGAGATTAGCGGGAGCTTGTGTGGCGTTTGGATGTGCAATAGCTCGCATGAAATTCACATTTAGACGAGGTTTTTCTTCGGAAATATTCTATCCTGTGCGTCTGGTGCAGTTAAGGGAATATTGACTTAGAGAGACTGTCGACTCTGGAGACCGTTCATTTGGGGAGTCAGCTAAGTGAGGCCGCTTTGTTAAACTATGATGTCAATCTGGAAACGGTGAACGTATCATCGTTTCTCGAAAGTCTGTGATGCTGACCACCCGCATAGGATGTCGTACCTTTCAAGACTAGAACCCACATGTGAGAGGGATGGGTTTTTGCAGGAAACCTGGCCTTCAACCAACCCTGGTTTTCTTGTCAAAGCGGAATTTGAATCCTGAGTGTTCTATCCAGTGTACTATCTCAGTGTCTTGATTAGAGCGGAGCTCTGGTTGAATTCAGTCAATGACACATCAACAAAGTTTGAGCATTGGATACCTTGATCCCCTATTGCATTTGCATTTGCATAATCATCCTGCATGTAGCATTGCATGTCTATGTGTTTCGAAAGGTTCTCGTCTCTCCTTTGATTATGGTGCTGGTTTTCCAAAGAAGGAGGGTTATATACACGTTTATGACACTCGAGTTATGACCTTTATTTGGTCCAATCTCCATGGCTGAGCCTGGCGTCTTTGAAATCTTCAGAGAGATTTTTTACCTGATGTGGGGAAGATTATTGTGGTGCTCGCATCCATCTCTGCTGTTCCTGTTTATTGAAACCAGAATCAAGGGGGGGGGATCTCCCTGTGAATACATGGACATGTTTGCATTTTGCATCTTGCACTCTCATTTGCATAGCAGGTTGTTCCCGGTGGCCTCGTGTTCTTATCTCCGCTTGGTGTTCTTCAGTAAGAGGTTTGAGCAGTTTAGTGTCCACAGATATCCGACTCAAAGGAATCAGCAAAAGCAATGGATCAGGTTCAAGCTGAATTACATGAGGTCAGAGCTCGCATGTCCCAGTTCATGGAGCTGATGCAGAACGTAGCCAATGGGCAAGAACAGTTGAGAACTCTGGTCCAGCCGTTGATAGCACGAGCTGACGAAGAGGTGTATTGCACAGAGAAGCTGATGTTATTCCTCCTGTTGGTGGATCGGGTCCACGGGTTATTCCTACTGTTGTCGTACCTCCGGGCGGAGGTGCTGCGAATGGAAATGATAGTGTTGCTGGTGGAAGTATAGGCATTGTGCACCGGGCTGCTGGCCCTCAGTGGGAAGATCACCAGAGTGATATCTTTTCCCTAAAAAATATGGAGGATGGTTTTCCAACCGAAGCTGACAGAAGCTTCAAACTGATTGAGGAAAATATGAAATCTTTTGAAAATCAGAACTCTCTGGGTCTCGACATGTCAGATCTTGGTTTAATTCCTGGGGTCCGGATTCCTCCCAAGTTCAAGGTACTAGATTTTGAAAAGTCCAAAGGGACATACTGTCCTAGAGTACACATCCGAGCCTATTTCAGGAAGATGTCTGCTTACTCCGAGGATGAAAAACTGCTGATGCATTGCTTCCAAGACAGTCTGATTGGGGCATCTTTGGAATAGTATATGGGGCTTGACAGGACCCATATCAGTAGCTGGAGAGAATTGGCTGAAGCTTTCGTGCGTCACTATCAGTATAATAGTGATCTGGCCCTGAACAGGATACAATTGTAGAGTCTGTCACAGAAGAATACTGAGAGCTTCAAGGAGTACGCCCAGAGATGGCGAGATCTAGCTGCTAGAGTGCAACCTCCCATGGTGGAGAGAGAGATGACCGACATGTTCATGGCCACACTTCCCGGAGTGTATTATGAGAAGCTGATAGGTTACATGTCTACAAGTTTTCAGATCTGGTGACAGCAGGAGAAAGGGTCAAAAGCGGTATCAAACTTGGGAAGATCCAAGTTGCTCCTGGTTCTTCTCAAGATACAAAGAAGCCTCATGTTGGGAAAGAAGGAGAAACTAATGTTATGTATGCTCCAGCTGCGGCTCAACAGTCAGCCCATCACCAACAACCTTGTGCTCCTCGGCAGCAGAACCGTCAGCGCCAGAATCAGAATAGGCCTCACAGCAATAATTTGGAAAGAAGGAATGCTCCTCTTCATCCAGTGCCTATGCCGCACAGTGATATTCTTCCACAGTTGATTCATAACTATTTGGTGGAGCCTAAGGCTCTCAAACCGTTGCCAGAACCATACCCTCCTGGGTATGATCCCAACGCTCGATGCGAATATCATGCAGGATCTATGGGGCACGTAACTGACAACTGCAAAGCCTTTCAAGCCAAAGTGCAGCAGTTGATTGACAAAGAGTACATTTCCTTTCCCGAAGGAGATTTGGTTTTGTACGTCGACCTCTCATCTGATTGAATTTGAAGACTGCAAGGGTCACGTCCTCCAGAAGCCAGCAGGATCTAAAAGCCCAGTTCCTCGAAGCTGGCAATCTTTGTTTTATCATGTCATTTCTTTGCATTTGTAGTTTCTTTCCTGTTAGAATGCAAATCTCATTTGTAAAACTGTATTATTTTCAATTGATATTGACAATGAAATGAATATGCATATTTTGATTAAATTCATTTGTGTTCACTTATGTTTTTAATTGATGTCTAACGCTTGTTTAAGTGGAATCCAAGGAGGATGACAAAATTGCAAGACGCGCAAGCTTCCGATTGTATGCTTTTGAATAAAACCTGATGATGATGTACAGGCATTTTTTTTCAAATCCCTAAACACCGGAGATATAAGGATGATAATCCCTTGTCAACCCCTTTGAGCCTAGTAGTAGGAGTTTCTTTCTGAAAACGAAAAAATCCTCAATCTTAACCCGGGGCAGGGTAGGTGTCAGCTAATTTGGCCAAGCGTCCAAATTGCAAAAGGAGTATTTCCGTTCAAGGATCAATCACACCTCTAGAGGTTGTGCCTAAAAAACCATCGTGGTTATCCATTACCGACCAAGGAGTGAAACAGTCACAATCCTTTCAACAAGTCAGACAAGCCGGTGTCACACGATTTGTTCAAAAAAAAAGTAAAAAAAAAGAATCAAAAGAAGAAGCCCGCTAAGTCGAATCTTGAAAACAGGCGACTTAGGAAAAAATCAGGGCATCCCGCTGGAATTTGAAATAAATAAAAAAAAGAAGCTCAAAAGAGCCAGTCCAGGCAAAAGTTAGGGAAAAAGTAGAAAAATGACAAGGATTACAAAAGAAAAATTCTCGAACAAACAAGTCGTGCGACTCCAGGCACCAAAAGACGAAAAGCGATTGACTGTCACTCCCAAAATCTTGTGGTTTCCCGAACCATCACCATCTCGTTCCACCTTTGAAAGGTGAGCGCTAGTGTCGAATTAGCTGAACTTACGATTGGAGAACATCAAGGAGAATGGGTGGGTTAAAATGAATTTTGAGCCTTTATCCTTTCTTAACCGTGAACCTGACCAAGTTACAACCTTCAAAAGTCCTAATTGAAGCATGGTGGTTTCGAAAGCATACTTCGGTAAAGATCGCATAGAAACTGACTCCTAAAAGGATTCTGCTAAACTTGCAGGTTTTGATGTTGACATTTTGATAAGTGATTCGTTTGCTTTATGTCACAAATTGTTTTTCCAGTGAACAGACTTGGATTTCAAAACTGTCATATGCATTGCGTGAATATATCTTTTGTGCAGAACAATCTGTTTTACTTGCGAGTAAGCACAAATTGTTCTAGGGTTCATGAAAAACCCTAATTTTAAGCCAACTTAAAATGATCATAACTTCCTAACCACGCATCCAATTTGAATGGTTCAAAGCTTCTTGGAAAGCTCTTGAAGAGACCTAAAAAAGTGTCCTATGGGGTTGAGGTCCAAAAATATATAGATTTGGAGTTATAAGCTCATCAAGTTGTGAAGAATTTCAACACTTAGAAAATTTTCATGTTTCTTGACTTGTAAGTCAACTTTTGCAACAAACTTCAAGAGGATTTTTGACATAGTTACCTTTGTAATTTGAACTTGTGTAAAATATTAATGTTGTAGATAATGTTTGGGGCTTGTTAAAAAGTAAAAGAGCATTTTCTCAAACTTTGTGGTTAGGGAGAATTGAAGAAGGCAAGTTGGGCATTTTTCATGTCACAAAACCAAGTTCAGAAGTTGCATTTTAATGCATAAACCATTCAAACCTCTTCTAAATACTTTCTTAACTTATTATTTGATGCTTAAGGACATAAATGAGGGGATTACAATGCATATCTACAAGCAAAACTTAGATTTTGGATTAAATGAATTATTTAATCATGCAAGTGGATGCAAGTGGCAAGGAGAGAGAAACTTTTTGCAAGTTCTATCACAAGTCAGCAACTACATTAGCTACACCCTTACTTTCACTTCAAGACTATTATTTTTAGGCTATGGATGATGATGAAACTCATAAAGAGGTGGCTTAAACTCAGAAGGAAGATCTCAAGGTGGATTTGCTCCTTTTGCCTCCAAAAAGGGCAAAGTTGGAAAGATGATCCAATATGCCCATGCCTCTCACTTGTGAAGCTTTCCTATAAATAGAGAACTCTCCTAACATCCAAACTACACAAGATTGAGCTAGTAACCAAGAAAAATCTCTCCCATTCCTTAAATCACATTGTTCTTGCAACTTGTGAACTTGCTTCCTTAAGGCACAAAATCTGTCTTTGCATAAACCTTGCCAAAAATTCATATAACCATCAAACACTTCCAGTAACACTTCAAACACATCACATATGATATATTGAAGTTGTTCAAACACTCACTTCCATCTGAAAACTTCTCACTCAAAAAGTCAAATGTCAATCCACAAAACTTTGACTTTCTGCACTTTTAGAGCAACAACTCTATCCAGTCCTCCTCCAAACTTTCCAACACTTCAAACACCTTCCATATAGGTTATTTGAACTATCCAAATCATCACCACACTTCTGTAACATCATTTTATTACATTTCACTTTGGAGTTCTATGTGTATTCTTGCAAAAAGTACCATTCTAGCAAGGCATCCATTTGGAAGGAGTTTGGATCACTTAAACATCTCATTTGAAGCATTTTGAGGCTATTGGGATCATCACATCTCAGCTGGACTTCTTGTTTTGTGTATTGTCTTGAAGAGGCTACAAGAGGTATGTGTTCATACTAGCCATTTTTGAAACCATGTTAAACTTTGAGGTGCATTAATGCTGAACATGTTTGATGTATTTTATAGGTCATGTTTGAACCTTAGTTTGTTGTTGAACTTATATCCTCTTAACTGTCCATGTGTTCTTGCTTGTTAGCATGTCTTAGGCTTCATTTTCATATGCAACTCATGGATTCTGTTTAGGCATATATATGTGATGTTTGTAGACATCATTTGTAGGTCTTATAGGGTGTGTTTGATCATTTGGTTGCTGCTTAAAACATGTATTCATGACTGTAACACTTGTCTTGCTCAAACTTGGTATTTTGGCCACACTATGTGCTATCTGTTGAATGAACTCATCTCTTGAGGTATGGTGTTTGTAAACATCTCTTATATGTTCCATATGTTGTGTTTGATCATTGGTTTGCTGCTGAAAACTTGTATTTTGGACTGTATTGATGTTCTTGCACATAATTTCATTGAGTTTTGAGCAAGTTATGGTTGCTCTTGCAAATCTTCCTAAAGTTGCCTTTCCTTGACTTAGTTTTTGCCTTGCCTTGCCTAGTTTGGTACCCTATTTTCAAAAGCACATAACTTCCTTGATTTTTATCATTCTGATGCCATTCTTTTATAAAAATTCTCCTTGATATGTCTAGTTTCAATACGTGAAGAAATAATTCAAGAATTTTTATTTTTGAAACACTTTGGTCCACTTGAAAGACATGACCTTTGTTAGGGTTTTTCACTTGTTTTCATGAGTTTCCTTGACTTAGTACTTGGTTTTTTCTTGTAAGATTGATCTTGTATGAATCATTTTTGAATGTTTAATATGTTTTTATGTTTGAAGACATTTGGTTCCTTACTTTACCATGCTTATTCTTGCCTTTGTAAATGCTTGAACATGAAAACCATGCCTTGAAACTTTTTGTTGATTTGTGACATGCTTCTTGATGTTGTAATCTCTTGATCATGATCCCTTAACCTCATATTACTTGCTTATGTGTCTTGTTAGAACCATAACATGTTTAGGATTTGATTCTTGCCTTTGTAAATGCATGAATGTGAATGTATGATTTGGAACTCCTCTGTGAATCCTTATATGCTTCTTGGTGTTGTAACCTCATGAACTTGCCCCTCATACTCCATCTTTCTTGTTTACATGTCTTTTTAGAACCATAAAATGTTTAGGTTTCATTCTTGTCTTGGTTGTTACCATGAATCTTGTTCATCTTTCCCTTTGTGAAGTTTATATGTATGCTTGAACTGTTGTCACTATTCTTGTTTATCCATGATTGATTGTCATCAATATGCCTTGAGAATGTTTGAATGTTGTTACATTCATCTTTGTTTGGATTCATATACCATATTTAAACTCAAGTTGTAACTTGTATGAATGAGTTTTGTTTGTTTACCATTGATGAACTTGTTGTTGTCACACATGTTTCATGTTTGATTTTGTTGGTTGTTACCTTCATAATCTTTGAACTTTCCCGTAATAAGTAATGTCTTGACTTATTCTTGATGCTTGAAATTTTTGATCTTGTAAGAAACTTATTATCATCCTCTTTTAGATGTTGTTACATCTTTGTTTATCTTTGGTTGTAACCATTTGGTTTTGATTCTATGAATGTATACTTGGTTGTAACCTTGTTGTACGTTTAATGTTGTTACATGCTTGCCTCAATCTTTCTTGGTTGTTACCATGACTATTATATCTTCATCATGTTTGAATGAATGCTTATGTGTGCTTTAGCTTTGTTAAGTTATCCCCAAGTGATGGAACTTGTTAGTTCTCATCCAGTTGCCTTGTTTTTCCCTTATTCCAAAGGAAGATTTCTCTATTGACTTCACAGATATTTAGCTCATTACCCCTCCCCTTGACTTGGTTAAGTCATTAGTTTCTTTAGCTTGGTTAAGTTAGAACCTATATCCGTTAGACTTTGCTTTAAGTCTAAAAGACCCACCCCTTGTTAGGAGTATCCTTCAATTAGAACTTTAGAATAGAGTTTGTTAACTCTGTAAAGATCATTGCCATGATTACTTACTCCCCTCTTGGCTTTTGTCAAAGTCAAATCCCTTTGAGTGTTTAAATTAGATATAGAGAGAGTTTTGTTTAAACTCTACATAAACATTGTTATGTTTGTTCCCCTTGGAGTCTTGACCATAGTCAAGTGTTCCTCATCCCTAGTGAGGAGAACTACAGTCGCTCTGATTCCATCCTAGTCAGGATACATAAGCATAAGATGCAATATCTTTGCAAGCAAACATAGAACTATCCTTAGGTATTTACCTTATCCTTTACCCTACCCTTGATCCTATAGCCTTAGCAAACAACTGAGATAACTTAGCATACACACACACAAAAGGTTCCTGTAGGATACTACAGATGTCTAGGATGTGAGAAATACCATAGGCATAACCAACCCCCGTACCCCGAATCTTTAGCATTGTTGTTACATCGCGCAAAAGGTTTTTTCATTCTTTAACCTTTCCTTTGGATAAATCAAATCTCGGTAGTGAGTTTCAATGAATTCAGATTCAAGTTAATCAATATCTTGACATCCGATTCTCACCGCAACAATCGTGCTACGACAGTTTAGCACTATATTCGACCCGATTTATCTGATTAATCACTAACTGCTAACTTTAATTTCAGTCAATATACTCTTGCTTTAATTTTTTGTCAATATATTCTTGATTTACTATTCCGTCAATATATCTTGATTTTATTATCTTATTATTCATATTATTGTGGATATTATCTGGTTATTATTATCTTGATTATATTATTGTTGAATTTATCTTATTGTCTATATTATTCATTTTTTCATATCTTGTCATATTATTCATACCTTGTTCATACTAATCAAAAACACACTAAAAATGTCGAAACTCTAAAAGCCTAAATCGGTGGACTGTGGTTACTCTTCTAAATAATAGAACATGGACTTTGTACAAAAACCCTAGCATGGCAATTTTTTGTCCGACTCTCACTTATGGCTTAGTTTAGGAAACCTCACACACACACAGCTTCCTCTTGGGCTACCTTACAATGAGACCATTTATTTCGTGCAATCCCATGTAACTTACATGTATCCCACTCCCATCTTGATGTACGCATTCATTTTGCTTTGATTGTAGTTTGTTTACTAGGAGCACCCCTAGGGACTAGTATAGACTAATCGATTTTCAAACTAATTCTCTATTTGTCATCGAGCCATTTTCAAAACACCCATCGTAAGTCAATTGCTCATTAGCATTCGCCATCAACCTAACGAATGCATTTGCACATTTTGAAGGTGAGAAATTACTTAGAAATAAAACTCAAGTATTTTTATCCTGGTTCGTTGAACTCAACTACTCCAGTCCACCCTTCCTAGAGTGATTTGCCTTTCTCAAACAAGGATTTAATCTACTATTTAATCAACTGATTACAATAGTAAGCACTAAGAACAACTGTTCAAAGTCTTCTCAAGAACTACTGATCCTAACTGGATCTTCTTAAGGTTTTCTTACAATCAAATGTAATAACAAATACAAGTGTTTAAATTGCTTCTAATAAAGCTTTATCACAACTGTGATTTTTCACTTAATATTAAGAACAAAGAAATTAATTCTAGAAAGAATTTAAATTGTATGAGAGCTTTGGATATTGAATTCCTTTTAGGTAAAACGTCAACTGAAGAAGATGGTTGAAGACTTGCTTTTATAGGCACATTGATCCAAGAGTATTTCACGTTGAGAAGAGTGTACTAAAAGGTCTGAGCCTTTTTGTCTTCACATCAAGTGACCTTTCCTAGAAGAAGAAAGCACAGAGAAATCCTTTCTGTCTGTGTTCTTGTGTCTAGCATAAATAAGGAAAGAGTCGTTTGGATTATTCCAACGGACATAATCTTTGAATTCTTCTTCATCAATTTTCAGCAAGAATCATCAGAGTCTAATTTGATCAGAGCCTTCTGATGTTGATCAGAGTTTTGCTAAATCAGAGTCTTTGCAGCAGGTGTGCTTTTAGCGTGTATAAGTTCAGAGCATATTTGAGTCAGATCCTCAGTACTGGCAGCTTTAGTACTTTCAGAATCTTCTGTAGTAACTATGCTTGAAAACTCTTCATACAGAATTCTTCTTTGGTTCAGATGCTTCTGACTTGCTTCAGATTCTTCTGGAGCTTCTGCTTCAGATCCTTCTGGAGGCTACGCTCAGGATCTTCTGATGGCAGCGTTCAGAATCTTCTAATGGGTGCATCTGACGCTTCAGAGTTTAGCATATTTCTTATGTTCAGTTCTGATTTGCTTCTAGAGTGATAATTACTTTAATATCTGCAGCAAACACTCTTAAGCAAATTTTAGAGTATATAATTCTTAATTACAAAATTTCATAATAGTTATCATCAAAAAATAGAGATATTATTAAGAACCAATCTGTGTTCTAACACATTTCATTGTGGTTTCGTTATTAGGAGCACCCCTAGCGACTAGTATCGATTCTCACCTCGTTCCCAAACCCTTGATCCAAAAGCAAGTGGCTTTTTATTCAAACTCGTAAGTTGAGCGTCTTTTGCCTTGTCGTCAATTTCTTTTTAACCAATCCGATTCAATCTTTTTTCAAATCGCTTTCTTAAACAAACTTTGAAAGAAAAAGGTTCTTGAAGTCTAAGAATTCCTTGGATCTTCGAATGAATGGCTCTTGAGGCGCATGCTTTGGGTTGTTGTTCATTCAACCTTTCTTCTTAAAACACTTAATTTTTATCAAACATTTTTTCCTTAATCAACTTATGAAAGAAAGAGATTCTTGGAATCTAACATTCCTTAGATCTTCGAATGAATGGCTCTCGAGGCATGCCCCTTGGGTTGTTATTCATACAATCTTTTGAATTCAAAATGTTCAACCTTTCCTCAAACCTTTTCAATCAACTCCCAAAAGAACTGAGTTCTTGGAATCGCGCATTCATTGGATTCATGAGTGACAGCTCCCGAGGCACGCCCTTTGGGTTGTTTGTCATTCAATCTTTTGTTTCTAAACCAAACATTAGCAAATTCAACCCCTTCTTTTCATGGTCGTATCCATGAACTACGAATGCTCTGATTCTTTATTCTCGCCTGAATAAAGATACGTAGGCATAAGATTACGATGATCTTTGCGAGCTATCTTTGCGTCTACCTTCCCTCCATCTTCCATTTTCCCTCTACCTTTTCCCGCAGTCCCACGAACTACGATGGCTTAACTTTCCCATTGCACGAGGGAGTGTGTAGGCACAAGGGCCCCAATCCTTGGCGAGCACCCTATCTAAAATTATCATTTCTCCCCTTAGAAGCGAATCCTTAGAAGAAAAGAAAGAAGCTTAGATAACGCTCATCAAAAATCTAACTAAGAGGTTTCCGTTGAGTACAACAGACGTGAGGGGTGCTAATACCTTACCTTTACGTAACCGACTCACGAACCCAAAATGTGGTTGTGACGATCGTGTTCTTATCTCTTAAATGTTTTCTCGATATTTTCCTTTCCCTCTTTTGGGATAAATAAAGTTCGGTGACGACTTTGTTGAACCGCATTTCCGCGCCTTTCGCGCGAGGGTCGTGTTTCTCGATTTTATATTTTTCGAGGTGCGACAGTCCCTCACAAAAATTGGAGAGTCCAAATTAATCCCTAAGAAAAAAAGTCCCTATTAAATCCCAGGGCTGGTCCAATACTACATGAGGCTTAAATCAAACTTCAAATTGAGGCCTTTTATATTCTAATAAAAAATAAAATAAAATAATTATGATATTTGTTTAAAATTTACTATTCGAGCTTTTTGAGATGCAAAATCATTTATTAAACTATTATAATCAATTTCAGTTAACATTTTTTTTCTTCAATCGATAATAAAGTTAATTTATTTAATCTTTGTTGAGACATTGTTGATCTTAAATAAGATTTTATTAATTTTAATTTTGAAAAACTTCTTTCTGTTGAAGCAACAAATACAAAATTTGCTAACATTTTTCTATAAGCAACAAATGCATTTGGGAGGAAGTTCAATTTTATTATATAATTAAATATATCAATTGGTCTATCATTTTTGACATGAAAGATTTATCTTAATATTTTCAATTCTAAAAATAAGTCTAATCCATCAATATCAGAGTCGTTGTTATATTTTAACGAACATTCAACGTTGACAATATTATCTTTTTTAGGCCTTAATGATCGATTTACATTTAATTAATTTACATTAATTACTTTAATTAAAAAATATATTTGGAGGCCTAAAGTCATAGCTTTACTAGCTTCACCCAATGATCGACCATGTTAGATCCCTTACAAAATTTAACCAAGCCATGTTAGGCTCTCTGTCAATATTTTTCTCAAACTAGTTCTTTTTCTTACTTTTGAACTGTGATTGTACTGTTCCATGTGTATTATGTTCCATGTGTATTATTTTTGCTTACATGGACTTAATATTTTTATTTTGAAACCAACACACCTTGATTAGTGGGCAACATGATCCACCACGAAACCAACATATTTTTTTTTATAGTTTAACCTACAAATAACACTTATATTAACATAATCTTTTATTAGTTTTCAATTATTAACGATACTTAATATATTTTGATCCCTAATAAAAGAGAGATCTAAGAGAAAAACTTAATTTTCTCTTTCTATTTTGTGATACACATGATAAAAATAATACACATCAGACATTCCGATCACGATTCAAAAATAAAATAAATAATTAATTTAAAATAAATATTAATAGAGAGACTAACGTAACTGATTAAATTTTACAAAAAAAAAATTTAATATAGACTTTTTTTCATTAAAGATTAATTTAAACTCTTCAATTTTTATGAGATTAAAATGGATCTTTACTCTTAAATTTATTTTAAAAAACGCACGTTTTCAAAATGTATCCAATCCAAATAGATGATTCGATATCTTTTGTTTCCTTTTAATAGCAGCAAATGAATTCATGAGAATGTTAGATCAATATGCATCACGATATTTTCTTGTTTTGTTTTATAAAAAAACTATTCCAACCACACATCAAGTTTCTTCTACTCCTAGTGGAATAATAAGCAGCTTTTTGGGTTTAGAACAGAAAAGTACAGCACGCACAAGCAACTTGTTATGAATAAAGTCCAAAATTGGATAATACACTAACACCTGATTCTTCTCCATCTTTGTTTTTTTCTTTTGTTTTCTTTCCGCATTAGCAACAAATTTTTTTGAAGAGTCCCATCAAATTTTTGCACGGACCTTAGTTTAACTGGTTGTATTGTATCACGGTTCATCATCACAAGGGAGTTCAATACTAATTTATTTTGATTTAAGTACATCCATGCAAATATTAACTTATTTTGTTTTGGATACTTGAAAAATATTTTTGATTTTAATTTTTTTTTGTAAACGTGCTCCATTTAATTTTTGGTTCCGTTTTTTATTTAGTCACTATAATATTTATATAATATAGAATTTATTTATATTAGAGTTGTTTGATATAATATTTAAAATATTTTATTTTAATCCTTTTAATATAAATAAGATAAAGAATTAAACAATATTAGTACATAATATCCATAGGAACTCATTCATACATGAATTTGTGAGGAATTGTTTTCTTCAATATAAATAAGATAAAAGTATTTGTACATAACATAGTACAACCATGTATGCTCTATGTGAAGTTAGAGGTCATTTAGAGTTAATGATCTCTTTCTAAGTGATGATATTTTTCCAAATTGTTGGGACGAATATGTATACTCCCTCCTCTACAATCTAAGTCGGGCTTCTCACCTATAAACTTGCCTATTCACAATATGAATGTCTTTTAGTGTATTGTGACAGATGACTCACTTTTTTGATATAGATGACATGTTATGGTCAATGAGATACTTAAGATTGTTTGCTTCACATAAGATGACCTAACTTATGATGAGAAGCGTTTTGTGAGACATTCTTGATTATGTCAGATGATGTGGCAATTTTCAATCTTGATGTGGCGAGATTGATCATTGATGGGTTGAAGCTATTAATACAAAAATGTGTTTATGTTAAGTCATGATGACTCACAGTCTCTTAAGCACGAGACCTATAAAAGAGAAGTGGTTCGAGATGAAGTATTTAAAGGCGATGTCATGTGTGGCGAAGATGTTACCTATAAGATTAATATCGTACTCGATAATGATCGTCTAAATAGATAAAATGGTTGATTTCTTGATCAATAGAACAAATTGGAAAATTGAGCGAGTCGCTAATGATGTAAATGATTAAAAAATATTTTGGAATGATCGGTCAATATGGGGCGTCCACTGTCTTAATGACTATAGATTTTACCAATAACTACTTGAGACAGAGGTGGTTGCTTCACTATAAGTAATGGCAGTAAGTCATATGATGTTTTCAATATTGATTTCCTTTACTTTTAAGTATTTTTTTTCTTCTAATGCATTTATGATTTATAGGTTTTAACAAAGATTTAGAAAAGTTATGGAAAAGACCAAACCAAATCAAAATTATCATAACCAGACAATTCTTATAGTATTTTATGGTGAGAGTTATGATGACGCAGAAATGAAAGGACTGACACAAGAAGGACAATAGAAAATAAAAGAAAAATAACAAGACATTCTATAGAAGCGCGTCTTCCAAGCATAACGCCATAATTAAACTTCAAAGCCAAAGCAACACGATCACAAGCCAACGACATGATCTTAGATTTCTTTCAAATTTCAAAATAGGACAGAACAACAAATTGCGGTGTGCCATCATCCATAAAGGCTCAATTATTGTGATGTTAAACATCCACATTAGATTAATCGTAAAATAGAGGTGGGTTCAAGTAATTAAGAGTGTGTTGGTTTTACCTCTATGAAGTATTTTGATCATATATGGAGTTTTGTAACTCCAATTGAGGTGGATTAGTGGGTAAAATTAGGCTATTGTGCAAACCCTAAAAGGCCAATACAATGACTATTTAATGTGAATCAAGACATGGGGTTTAAGGAGTCCAATTTTGTAAATAATTTAGAGCCTAGTTTTATATTGCCTAGGAGGAAATTCTGAGTTAAAGGAAAGTGAAAAAGAAGACCGTTAAAAGGATTTCATTATTCATCATCGTAAGTTTCACTATATTCTTTCCAATTGTAAACGACACAAATCCAATAAGTATGGATCTATGTGCTTGTAAGTATGAAGTTGATGATCCTAACATTGGTGACCTTCTTGGTGTTTTAATGACAACAACACTTATGCTTGTTGAAGTTAGTGGTAATATATTTCCAACTCGTTGTTGATGGTGATTAACTTGAATACATCTCAAGCCTCATCAAGAAGGATATTCAAGGTTCCATTGAAGTGATTATATGATCGATGTATCTAAAAAAGGAACTTGAAATTCTCAGAGTTATGAAAGATATGAAATGTGAAAGTTTGCCCAATCGTGTCTGTCAAAGTGACTAGAGTCTTATAAAAGTAAGAGTCTATATTCTAAGATGCTAAGGAAACTCACGCGCACACACACACACACACATGTGCACACACACACACACACACACACACTCTCTCTCTCATTCTCTCTCTCTCTCTCTCTCTCTCTCTCTCTCTCTGCTTAACAAAATCACCTAAAAATATTTTTAAGGTCTAGCCAATTGATTAGGGATATGTCTGATAAATTAAGAGTTATTTTTACAACTAAATAATATATTAGTCTTGATTCTAATCAATTAGACCTAATCTATTAGGCCATCATACAATCAATTATTTCTCCTTAAATTGCTAATAATTGATTAGGACAAAACTCTTAATGATTGGTAACATCTCTATGTTAAAACCTTCAATTTTGGGCCAAGATACTCAATTAGCTAACCGATTAAGCCATTAATCTGACCCATGGATTATTTTCATTTTGAGAAATTTTTTCTACTATATAAATGAGGTCTCTCGTTAGTTAATTTTACACCAAAATTCAGGATTTTCCTAATTCTTAACAATTTATCTCTCACATCTCTCTCTCTAAATATTTTCTTTTACCAAAAGTTGCCTTAGTGCCTTGTGAGTGAAAATACTTGTGAGGAAACATTTTTACTGGTGTCGTGCCACTTTTGTTATTTTCAAGAGTGCAATACTCTTGAAAAATTGAGTTTAGTTTTTGAGATCAACCATTTGCAAAATATCTGTCTTACTATAGAACTCAGCTTAGAAAAGTTTTGTTTGGTTATTTACATCAGCCTGTAAAATCTCTAATCGGTTCGTGAGTTCATCCTGTAGACAATTTCTTTTTTGGTTATACGGATAAGGAAATGTAAAATCCTTCGATTAGCTTCAAGCGCTGCCCGTTAACTTTGAAAACCTTGTCAGTACCTGCACTTTTTACTACACCATGAGAGAAAACATTAATAACGACAAAAGGGCCAATCCACTTGGATCGAAGTTTCCCAATCATAACTTTTAGGTGGAAGTTAAACAGTAAGAATTTTTGGCCAACATATAATTCCTTTCTAGAAATCATCTTATCATGGAAGTGCTTAGTTTTCTCTTTATAAATTCTAGAGATTTCATAGGCCTCTAGCCTAAGCTCTTCAAGTTGTTGTAATTGAAGTTTTCTTTCCACACCTGCTTTCTGCATTTTACAACTTTTGACCACCCAATAAGCACAGTGCTCAATTTCTACAGGAAGGTGACATGCCTTACCAAACGCAAGTCGATAGGGAGATATCCCTATTTGTATCTTAAAAGTTGTTTTTTGATCCCAAAGTGCATCTTCTAGACAACACCTCACGTCCTTCCTATTTGGCCGCAACATGTTTTTTAAAATATGTTTAATTTCCCTGTTTGAGATCTTAGCTTGCCCATTAGTTTAGGGTGATATGCAGTAGAGACCCTGTGCACAATTGCATACTTTTGGAGCAAGGCTTCCATGGTACGATTATAAAAATGAGTGCCTTGGTCACTTAAAATAGCGCGAGGTATTCCAAACTTGCAAAAATTATTGGACTTGACAAAATCTGCAACAAACTTAGAATCACTAATCTTAGTGGGGATTGCTTCAACCCACTTTGAAACATAAACAACAACCAGTAAAATATAAACAAAACCAAAAAATACAGGAAAATGACCCATAAAGTCGATTCCCCATACATCAAACGCCTTACAGAGAAGCATGGTGAGGCATTTCACTCTTACTAGTGATGATTGTACCTGCTATCACTAATCCTAGTGAGGCATTTCACTCTTACGAGTGATGACTGTACCTGCTATCCGACACTCTTTACAAGTAAAGTAAGTCTCATAAGTTCTTTAAAAATAGTGGGCCAAAAGAAACCTTAGTCTAGGACTTTTCTAGCTATCATTTGAGCACCAAAATGTCCTCCAACTTGAGAAGCATGAGAAAACTATAAAATAGATTCAATCTCATAGTTGGGGACACATCTCCTAATAACCTGATCATTACCAAATTTCCAAAGATACGACTCATCCCACACATAATGTTTTGCATCACTCTTGAGTTTGTGAATTTGTGTCCTAGATGCACATACATGGAAAACTCCAGCACCAAAATAGTTAACTAAATTAACATACCAAATAGTTACCCCATGCAACTCTAAGAGCTGTTCATTCGGAAAATCATCATGAATGAGAAAATGATCTTCATCCTGTTCTATTCTGCTTAAGTGGCCAACCACCAAATTATCAGGCCCATTCTTATCTTTAATATCCACATTACACTAGTGTAAAAATACTTTCTTAGCAGAGGTTCTAGTTCATCAATAACCCGACTTAGGAAGCCACACGGTGGCAAATTCGTAAATATTTGAAACTTTGTTATGTCGTGTCTATGTTTAACTGACCTAACAAAGATTAAATAAAAAAAATGTAATTTACATTAAATTCCTTAAGTCGGTTCTTTTACCGAAATGACTTAAGAAGTTTATTTATTAAGTCACGTGTTTATTACCTGACCTAAGAGGTTCTTACAAGGCCCCGGTTCGATTCCTACTTAATACATTTTAGTGAAATAAAACAATTATAATATAATTTATGTTGATATGAGGAATCAAACATAAACCTCAATATCCTTAATCCTCGTTCACATTTTTCCTTTTCCCATTCCTCATTCATGTCTTCTTTTTTTTCCAAATTTAAACCTCAATATCCTTAATCTCATCTTTGTTCCTTGTCCTTTAGATTTCGATAAAAGCTTCATCACCATTTTCATTTCCATTGCGTCTTCTCTCCTTCCTCAACCACTTTTCTCAATTAAAGTGAAACCCTAAAAGTTGTTGAACCACACTGTATCTTCTTTCCGGTTCAATCTGGGGGCTTCGATTCATGCTTTCATATTACGATCGGGTTTTGATTATAATGTATTTGTTTGTAATGCAGTTGTTTTAATGTATGGTAAATGTAATGCGCTTGTTCATGCACGTAAGGTGTTTGATGAATTGTGTCATAGAATGACTTGTGATTTGGTGTCGTGGAATTCGATTGTGTCAGCTTATTTGCATTGTTTTGTTCTGAAAGTTGCAGTTTCGCTTTTTTGTGAAATGACAGTGAGTTATGGGTTGATGTCGGATGCTATTCGTGTTGTTAATATATTTCCTGTTTATGGTTTTCTTGGTTTGGGGTTACTTGGGAAACAGGTTCATGGTTTGGGGTTACATTAGAAATCTTTTATTGAATGGTTGTTACTGGTTTTGTCTCTGTAAGTGCTAGTCTGATGGTGTTGAGCAGGATCAACAAGAGCAAGGGTTAAAGGCAACTTTTGTTCAAAATTTAGGTAATTCTTCCATGGGTAATTCTTCCTCCTCGATGGGTAATTCTTTCATTATTTAATTGTTTACCTATCTTGTTTGCTTTTATGATTATAATGTAAGTTTTTTTCTCTATAGTTGAAATATAATGGCACCGGAAGAGAGAAAGAACACTTGCCACAAGTCGGACAGTGGAATATGATGAATAAGGTCAGCTCAGGCATGAACATATTATCATGTAAAATATTTCATATATAAAAGAGAGGAAGAGAAAAGCACTTTTATATGAAGAAAAAAGGAAATAAATTGTTCTTACTAATTTCAATGCAGAAAGTTATAAATGGAAGTACTGTAAGGTATTGGGCATGCATCAATTTCTCACGAAGTGTACAAGAAAGTATAGCTCGTGGATTTTGCCAACAGTTGGTTCAGAAGTGTCAAATCTCAGGCATGGTAAAAACTCAAACTTTGATTATGCCCTTGTTAGCACAGTTTTGGTTTCAGAAACAAATTGTATGAATATAACAAAAAAACTAAGTGCATACTGCCTATCAGGAATTTAGTCAGGAACTTGTGATTCCTGTATATTCAGCAAGACCGGATCAGGTCAAGAAGGCTTTGAAGTATGTATATACTGCTGCTATAAACAAACTTAATGGTAAAGAGCTAGAGTTGTTGATTGCCATTCTTCCCGACATCAATGGCTCTCTGTATGGTATGATTCTGTGATGCTACTCCATTTGCATCATTTCTTAATCTTGATAGGGAAAAAAAACTTTTATGTAGTTATAGAAGTTATAGTAGCTTAATATTTCTTCTATTTGCGTTTCTAACATCTTGACCAGAAAAAAGGTGCTTCGCATTTTTCTTGTTAAACATATTTCATTTCAAATTTTCCCAGGAAGAAAATACTTCAAGATTGTGTTAAAAAAACAAATTTTTTATTCAGGTGATCTCAAAAGAATCTGTGAAACGGATCTAGGGTTGATTTCACAATGCTGTCTTGCAAAATACGTATTCAAGACTCACAGACAATACCTGCAGGCAAATGTGGCCCTAAAACTCAATGTCAAGGTTTGTTATTATTAAATGATCTACTATACTTTATAATCGAAAAGGTCGAGGTGGCTACATGCTACATTTGAATATTTACGCAATTCTTTGGGACACATTTTTTCCAAGTATTATTTTCATTGTCATTTCTTAAACAAATGAATTATTCTTTTAGCTAGGAGGAAGAAACACGGTACTTTTGAATGCATTAAGTTGGAGGATTCAACTGGTTAGTGATATTCCAACGATAATATTTGGAGCTGATGTAACTCATGTAGAATCCGGAGACAATAATTGTCCATCCATTGCTGTAGTAAGCATTTCCAAACTAATACAACTCAGATATGGCCAACGTTCGATATATACTGATTATTTTCATCCAGGTTGTAGCCTCTCAACACTGGCCATAAGTAACGAAGTATGCAAGGTTGGTTTGTGCTCAGCCTCATTGGGAAGAACTCATCAAAGATCTTTACAAATGTTGGAAAGATCCACAGAGGGGAGTAGTTTACGGTGGTATGATCAGGTACTTCAGCAACAACTCTTCTAAGTTCTAAAAATTGGAATGAACTGTTCGGTTCAACTAGGAACCAACCAATTTGATGGTTGGTTTGATCCTGGTTATACCTTAGTTTGATCGAAACAGATTGAACCGTGGCTCAACCAGTTCTGTTTTGTGCTTCTTCAGGGAGCTTTTACTTTCATTTAAAAAGGCAACTGGACAAAAATCGTTGAGAATAATCTTTTACAGGTAGGAATGATCTGTTCAGGTTTTTTCTACTGATTTTTCGAAAAAACTACGAATGAGAAGTTACTTAAGTATAACTATAACCACCATTTTTAGGGATGGGGTAAGTGAAGGACAATTCTACCAAGTTTTGCTATATGAGCTTGATGCCATCCGTAAGGTACTTGGACAATAATTAATATTTATACTATGAAACCTATTATAGTTAATATTGTTAAATAAGTACAATAATTTAAAATAAATAAATTTTAGGGCAGCTTACTTGCAGCCTCTTTGGGCCGGCCTTGACTATGATATCCTACAATTCTTACATTCTTATGATGTGTAGGCTTGTGCATCTTTGGAATCAAGTTACCGACCTCCGGTAACATTTGTTGTGGTTCAGAAACAGCATCACACTAGACTCTTCCCAAACAATCACAATGACAAAAACAACACTGATACGAGTGGAAATATCTTACATGGTAAAAAATTTATGATACTATTAGATGCTAGAATTTGTGACATGTCTCTGTTTTAAGAATATCCATTTGTTAGTCTCTACATGACTTTCATCTAGAGGGTTTTCTTAAATTTGTAATATATTTTGGTTACTTTATGATTTCATGAACTAGTGTCATGAATCAGCCATGAGTTGAGAGGTTTGTTTCCGACTATAATGTAGGTACTGTGGTGGATTCAAAGATCTGTCATCCTACTGAATTTGATTTCTACTTATGCAGTCATGCGAGAATTAAGGTATGATAATGATATTGATTTCGCTTCATTAGATAAGATTCAGATTTTTGCAATGTGTAGCAGTATCCAGTTTATGTTGTTGTTGGAAATTTTGCAGGGTACAAGTAGACCAGCACACTATCATGTCCTCTGGGATGAGAACAATTTTAGCGCAGATGAGATTCAGTCTCTAACTAACAACTTATGCTACACGTAAATAGTTTCTCTCACTATCTATCATCTTGAATTTGTCGGCTCTATTCTTAAAAATGAAGTAACCTTCCTAATGTTTTGGTTGCAGCTATGCAAGATGTACGCGGTCTGTTTCTGTAGGTAATAATGTAATTATCTTTCTCTTACTAAACTGTCTAAGCATAAATAAAACGTAATCGACTGATAAGCATGGTAAATGTAAGTTTCAGACACTCCGAATTGCATATTTGTTTAAACAAAACTAGAAAAGTAAACATTGAAACTTTTGTACAACTAACTTACTGGTTAACATGCATCAATGGATTGTCTATTATTAGGTCTAGTCACCAAATATAAAATTTTGTTTTGTGTGTAGTACCTCCAGCATACTATTCTCATTTGGCAGCGTTTAGAGCTCGATGCTACATGGAACCGGATCATCCACTGGTGGTGGAGGAGGTTGGTTTGGGTGGGGTAGATGGTTTGGCTGGTCTAATGATAATAATTTTTGGCACGAAGCAAAACAAGCTAGTCTTACTATACTCGACATCGTTCTTGTAGTAAGAAATTCTCTCATACTATTTTCAATTCTTTTGCCCATAGTCATAAATTCAAAATTAATATTAAAACTATTTTACCTTCACTTCTCTCCCTTCTTTTGCAGTATCTCCTAGTTTCAAAAGGTGATTTGATCCTCGCTAGCATCATCAATCAATTGCTGTATGGACTTCGAGGAGTGATAAATGGATTCGGTCTCACAACATCTGGAGTTTTGAGAAATAGTTCTAACTGTGATCAGCCTGATTTTGACGGCTCTTTGAAGAAGGAAGGTTACAAAAGTGCTTCTACTAAAGAGAATGTTGTAATAAAATGGGGTAGTGATTAGTATTTAGTGGATTTACTTGTTTGTAACACAAAAGGTTTTGTCTTCCCTTGGCATCTGAATAATTAGTTTTGGTTTTCTCTGTGGTGGTCCTGAGAATTTAGTTCATGTGTAAAATAATTAGTTTTGGTTTTCTCTGTGGTTGTCTTCCCTTGGCATACTAAAAAAAGTGTTATTACAAAAAAAATTGACTTGTTAGGTCAGTTAAATATATCTGAAAGCCAAGACTTATTAAGTCGGGCACTGTTTAATTGACTTAATAACATTTTCTTAAGTCAGGTCTAAATCCGACTTAAGAAGTCGAAACTTCTTATGTCAGCAATTCTTAGGTCAGGTTCGGAACCATCTTAAGAAGTCATTTTTAACCGACTTAACAAGCATTTTTTCTACTAGTGTTAAACTCTTGTAGCAACAACATCCACCAAATTAATCTCGATTTTGCATCTGGTTTCTTTAACATGTACTTCAAAGCTACATGGTCAGTAAAAACAACTGCCTTGGAACCTAGAAAATATGATCTAAATTTATCAAGAGCAAAAACAATAGCTAGAAATTCATTTTTAGTAGTGATGTGTTTAGCCTGCGTAGAATCTAAAGTTCTAGAAGCATAATAAATAAGATGGGAAACCTTGACAACTCTTTATGCTAGGACATACCTCACTACATAGTTAGATGCATCATAAATAATTTCAAAAGGGAGGGTCCAGTCATGTGGCTAGATTACGGGAGTAAAGGCTAGTGCTTTCTTTAAGAAACCAAACGCCTTTTTACATTTGTTACCAAAGTTGAAAGTGACATCAGTTTTCAAGTTTGACAGCAGAAGAGTTGTCTTACTGAAATCCTTTATGAAACACTTGTAAAAATCTGCATGACAAAGAAAATAATGAATTTCGCAAATGCAAGATAAGTAAGACAGTGTAGAAATAATATCAATCTTAGCAGGATCTACTAAAATTCATTTTTCAGAAATTATGTGACCCAAACTAATTCCTTGTTCAACCATAAAATGAAAATTTTTGTAATTCAAAACAAGGTCAGTTTCGATGCATCTCTCTAAAAATATATTTAAAGTATTGAAACATGCATCAAATGAAGAACCATAAACAATTAAATCATCCATAAACACTTCCATGAAATTTTCTATAAATTCAGCAAAAATACTAATCATGCATCGCTGGAACGTGCCAGGAGCATTGCACAGACCAAAGGGCATCCTCTTGTAAGAAAATGTACTGAATGGGTATGTGAAATTTGTCTTTTCTTGATCCTCTAGAGCAATATGGATCTAAAAATAACCTGAAAAACCATCTGATCAATGAACGGTAAAGGAAACTGATCCTTCCTATTTTTGTGGTTTAACCGCCTATAATCAATACAAACTCTCAAACTGTTCTGAACTCTAGTGGAAACAAGGTCATTCTTTTTATTTTTTACCAGTGTGAGTCCATATTTTTTAGGTACGACCTGCACTGGACTTACCCAATTACTGTCAGAGATAGAATATATGATACCTTCTTGCAATAACTTTGTTACCTCCTTCTTCATAACATCAAGAATTAAATGTTAAGTTACCTTTGGGGCTACCTCACTACCTTAGCCCCCTCTTTAAGTAGAATTCGACAAATACACATGGAAGGGCTAATACCGAGTATGTAAGCTAAGGTCCATCCAATCGCCTTCTTATGCTTCTTCAAAACCTGCAAAATCTTTTCTTCTTGATCAAAATTAAGGTTAGAAGAAGTTATTACCGATAGCTTTTCATTCCTCTTTAAATAAGGAGTGAGATTGTTCAATGGATGGTGTGTTTGGGGCAGCCAGGATGTCGAGAGCCTCCTTTTAATAAACAACTTCATCTATAACTTCATCTGCATGAAAAACATCAACCTGCAAAGCAACATCAATCTCAGCACAAACAAAGTAAAGGTTAGTGTTAGTACATGAATCGTAAGAGTAAGTATCATCAACGTCTGATAATGATGGAAAATTAGTTAATAACTTAGAATAAGCATCATCAACTAAATCAGAAAGTAACTCAATGTGAAAAACATAATGTTCTTCTATGGGGTGTTTCATATGATCAAAGATATTAAATTTAACAATGATATTACCAAACACCATAAACATTGTTCTATCATTAACATCAATTTTTGTTGTTGCTATTTTCATGAATGGCCTGCCTAAAATGATTGATGCCTGTTAGATGCCCAATTGTGCTTATTTGAGCTATCAAATGTGGGCATCTTTTGCTCATTTTTGGTCTAATTTCGGTTCAAAACCGCCTTGCTTTTGTTGATATGCAATATGATGTGAAATGCTCTTGGTCCTTTTAATTTGTGTGTTATTATGCAGTATTTGAGCATGAAAGAGTAAAATTTGAAGACACAAGAAAGTTGACAAAGGAATCATGAAAGAACAAGAGCAAAAGCATGTTCGCTAGGCGAACATCTGGCGAGTGATGCAGCGAGTTGTTCGCTAGGCGAGCCCATAACGAGCTGATAGCGAACACTCCCAGACTTGGGCAGAATCAAAATGGCATTATATGCTAGCAGCGAGGCAGGTGGCGAAGAACTCACTAGGCGAGTACCTAGCGAGCAAGTAGTGAAGCATTCCAGAATCCTTTCCTCTGCCCTCGCTAGCATGTTCGCTAGGCGAGGCTGTAGCTAACATTCGCTGTTAGCTCGCTAGGAAAATGAGGTCGCGAGCGTGACAGGACAACAACTTTTTCTATAAGTAGCCCTATGTACTTTTTGAAGATATACCATATTTTTCACTAGTTTTGCTGCATAGGAGATTTTTGTGACCTAGAAAACCTTTATCTCTTATTTTCTTCATTTCTAAACATTATTCTACAAAAACAAGGTGGATTCTCATCCAAGTTGGATTCTTCGACTCGGATGTTCATCGACCTTCTTCCTAATCTTCTTTTGCAAGCTACCATGAAAATGAGTAGCTATGTTCTTCATTTTGTCAAGGTTAGATGTAGGTGATCATTAAACTTTGTATGTATATGGATGATCTTCATTTGTAAACTCTTGGATGATGAATATATGGTGAAAACCTTGCTTTATCTATAACTCTTTGTGTTCGTTCATGATTGAAAGATATTTTCCAACTCTTGACCTAGGTTTTCATCCTTCTATTTTCTTAAGCTAGAAATAGTTTTGAATGTGGTTGTTCATGAAAAATGTTAAACCTATATGTTGTCATTTTGATAGATTGTGTGAGAAATCAACAATGGATCAAAATGGGAAAAACCACAATGTGAGTTAGAAATAATCACATTGGGAGGATGTTGTGAATGTGTTTATCATCTAAAGGAGTTTATGTGTATTGTTGATCGGACATATACAAGCAAAGTGATTACCGAACCCTAACTTTGACAATCTTTATTAAATCGTAAAATCAATCTTTTACCGCAATTCATTACCTTTTATGCAAGATACCGTTACTAAAAACCAAACCCCTTTTGTTACTAAAAAGTTAAGAACTCGATAACTGTCGAACGACGACAATATCTCAAATTCCCTGTGGAGACGATAACAAAAACCCGACACTTTACCACTGTCCAAACAATGCCTTGCTCGACTTAGTTTATCCTTCCATATCCAGAATCTAAAAATCTGCAGAAAATATCAAGTCATTAACTTGAATAAGTACATCTTCTACTACTCTAGCAGGGAGGACATCACCCGTAATCACCAAGTGAATGGTTAAACATGTATTCTGCAAAGGACCAAGATCAAGATTGTTATAAATATAAGTAGGAATAACATTAATAAAAGCTCCTAAATCTAACATGAAATTTTCAAATTTACTATCCCCAATGGTACAGGGAATAACAAAAGTTCCTATATCCTTGCACTTTTGGGGCATGGCCTGAGTGAGAGTTGAGACACTCCAATCATTTGTAACTTTTTTTTAACACTTTAGGTTGGATGAAGGCTGAAATAGTCCTTTTCGTATTGACTCTCTCATTTCCCTTCAATCTCCTCTTATGAGCGCATAAGTCCTTTAGAAACTTGGCATATTTTGGAATTTTCTTAATCACATCAAGAAGTGGAATGTTTACTGCTACTTTTCTGAATATGTTTAATATATCTTTATCATTATCTTCCTCATCCATCTTTTTAGCCTTAACTACTCTCTGTGGGAAAAAGGATTGGTGGTGCATACTCATTCTCTTTTTCTTTTTCAGTTTCAATTGTAACATCATAATTAGGATTAGGTGTGGGCTCAAGTATGGGCTCAACAACTTTGTTATTTTTTTTTTTCTGGTGTTGGGGTTGTGGATGGGGCTGGTTCAACAGTCTTTTTGGATATCAAATAAATTTCACTCACATTAGGGCCTTTTGAACTCACAATTATTTGGGTATGTATTTGGTTTGATCCTTGAGCTTGCTGCACTGCATTCATTGAAGTGGCAAGCTGTCCAATCAGTATCTGCAAAGTCTGAATACTGGAATATGTTCGTTGCTAAAAATGGATATTATTTATAGCAATTTTCTTTGATAAGGTTCTCTAGTGAAGGTCCGGAAGGTGGAGAGGTAGTTACTTGTGGAGGGTTATGTGGTAGTGGCAACAGTAGAATAAACTGTTGTTGACTAGGTTATTATGTTGATGGATTCCCATACCGAAGGTTTGAATGGTTTCTCTAGTTAGGATGGTACCTGTTAGTGGATAGGTCAAGAGTTTTGTACTTATTTTGATTTTTACCTTGATTATAAAGGTTTGTTGCAGATGTTCAGGAGAAGTACAAATACCACACAACTTTGTTGTTCGAACCTTACCCATTGCCAACTATTTCACTGAAGAAGTAAGCTCATCAAGTCTAGTTTCTAGATCCTTGTTGGAAGAAGAAACCAGAATATCATTCACACCATTTGTTTGGACCACCAAGTTGTTTCTAATTGTGAACTGTTGGAAGTTGAGTTACATGTTCTTAATCTAGGCTTTAGCAACATCTGAAGTCTTATCAACAAGTGCTCAACCATTAGCGGCATCTAAAATGTTTATATCCATTGGTGTTGATTCCAACTGGACATTAACTGTTTGAATCTCCTCTAATATTCGGCCAATAATTCCATGTCAAACTGTCTAATACCACATATGTCTTTTCTGATTGAAATAGCTCTTGAGGAAGGAAAAAATATTTCTAGGAACACTCTTTTCAAATCATTCCAGCTTGTAACATAATTCAAATCAAGATCATATAACCAATCTTTTTCAGTTCCTTGAAGTGAGAACAAGAATGCTCTCATCTTGATGTGATCCTCTATGATTCCTTAAGGTCTCAAAGGTGTGTAACACCCAACCTGAAACTCCTTCACATGCTTATGATGATCCTCACCTGCAAGACCACTAAACCTTGACAACAAGTGTATTAAACAAGAATTCAATTTGAAAGGTACAATAATAAAAGTATATTCAATACATAAAGTATTATAATTCACATCAAGTGCAACCAGTTCTCTTAGAGTCCTTTGATCGACCATGTTAAACTCAAAATCAGAATCAAATAATGAATGAGAAAACACAGAATCAGAATCAGTATCACTAATGGTTGGTGAACTAGTGTTAGCTTGATTGACTCTACGGAGTGTGTGTAAGGTTTTTTCAACTTCAAAATCAAACAAGTCAGTACATCTAGACCTAGTAGCGAGAACTACTTCAGCAACACAACAACAAACACGAAAATACCAATGATGTCCTTTTTATGTAGAAACAATTGGAAAGCGTAAAAAAAAGATTGAAAATAGGATACAAAAAAATAAAAAAAAATAAAAAAACTAAAAATTTAATCTAATTAAGTCAAATAAGAATTTTGAGAATTTTATTGGAATTTTCTGAAACTATGAAAACAGAGAAAATAAATTCATAAAAAATAGAAAAATAAGGAATTTGAGGTTTTTGAGGGTGGTGTCCCATAACTCTTTCCAAGAGTAGGGGACTTTGATTCCTGATTTTTTTTCTTCTAAAATAGCAAGGTAAAATTTGGATTCCAAGACGATTTTCCTGAAAATCAGGTTTTCGGACGGGGTTTGACGCGTTCTTGCAAATTAGCCAAAACAGCAAGAACGAAATGGCCAAAATGCAAGAACAAACACCTGTGCCTCTAATATTGGTTAAAATCGAAAATATTCTTCGAGAACGACACAATTTTGATCCGCTGTCGTGCACTGGTACAAAATGAGTAATTTAAAATTGAGTTTTGGGAAGTGACACTCGAGTCGTATCACAAGGACTCTTGTATTGAATTTTACCAGCATAAATGAACAATGGGGGGTGTTTAAGTTTCAACTAAGATGACGATAAATGATTGAAAAAATGTTATGAACTAGTTAATCTACTATTTTAGTTTGCTGCTTATCACTGATTTCTACCTCACCACTTCCCTAAGCGGTTTCGATCTCTATTTGATCCATATACCAATTGACAAGCGCAATGAATATAATACTTATTGACAAATTATATCAATTGCGACTTAAGAAAGCATGATTTTAACATGCACAAATTAACGACAAAGCTATGTCAAAAGCGATTATAGTTTTTGATGCAATCATACGAAATTAATCAAAACTATTCCATGAAAAAACAAATTAAGCCATTGAGTTTTAGAGAAAAAAATTGAAAAAGAAACAAAATTAAATTGATATAAGTAAAAACCTCAAAGCTTAATGGAACACGATTCAACAGATCAACCGTAAGAATTAGTTCTCCATGGAATCTTAGCGGCTCAATGTTATAATTTTCGTGTAAAATTTTCTAAACTCGAAATAGTGCTGCATTTTAGTTTAAATAGTATACTAAATTGGGCTAAAAGAGCATTTGACCCAAATTACACAAATCTAGCCTTAGAACTAATTGTTTTATTTAAGTCTGGAACTAAAACGAATTATTCGAGTTTTCTGCATTTTGAATCTGCTTTGAACTTCAAAATTAAAATTTTAGCTTATCATCTCAACTCTCCAATACATATTAGAACACATCAACGAAATCACATATCTCAAGTTACAACTTGCACAATGAGAAGGTGTCAAATTAGTATTTAATCAGAAAATAACTACTTATTCAGAAAATAAGAAAAACTTAACTTAACTTCCAAAAATCTATTAAAAGTAATTAAAATCATGTGAGAAGTCAAATAAAAGTCTTAGCCTAAAATAAAAGATGGTGTACTAAAATACACTGATCACTCTTTTATTTTTGTTATTCAGTTTACTACTTTATTTACTTTCCATTGCTTTTTCTGTCTAATTTTGTGCATACTAACATAATTTTCTTCTTAAGTAATAAAATCATTAAATTAATCACAAATTGACATCAGAGCCTAACTATTTTTGTAGACTAATCGTCCCAAGAGGAAAATGCCTTCAAGATATTTACTAAACAAACCTTTATCCTTTAATGGAAAAAGGTATAGTTTGTAGAAAGAGAAAATGAAGTGTTTCATAGAAAGGATTTATCATGGTATTTGGAAGGTTATGAAGGAAAGTCTATTTGTTCCTACATACAAAGTTAATGGTGTTGTAGTAAATAAACCTGAAAAGGATTGGACCAAAGAAGATAAAGAGAATGTGCAGCAGAGTTAATGCTCCTCGTCTAAATGAATTTTTATAACTTTCTCACTACGAGACTGTAAAGGAAATTTAGGACATCCTCCATATTACATGTTCCGTGTGGGCCAAAGACCTGGGACCTATTACTCCGCGCTGACCAAAAGTCCAATAACACGAGGTCCATTATCTAACTTTCTCCATCAGGCCCAAGGTATAATTACTTTTGTAATGGATTTTAGGTACACAATGTCTAATCTCCACTTTAACTACCACCATCTTGAACAATAAACTGACTTGGGCGTTGGAGTGTTAACCATGAAAGTACCCATTAGTTCCACCGCATCGAAGATAATAAACACCGATTAATAACATAACACCAAGACCGATACCTCAGGTTCAAGAAGCACCATGATTGCAACCTTTGATCCACAATGTTACATCAACATAGTGCATCAAAAGCTTTAATCCCTAGTAGTTTCAAAAACCCTTACCATTTCTAGTTCCACGACGAAACAATGATATTGTTTGTGGGAATTGACTTCTGATACTTATGATTTCCATGATTTCAGGTTCAGACCTCAATGTCAATTTGAAACATCTGAGAAACATCGAATCAAAGTAACATTCAACCTTCCGATCTGAAATACCTTAGTAAATCTGTGTGTTCCGTTTGATTTCTTCATCCATGCCTCTCTCTATATCTCGAGGCGTTGTCCAAAGACAAACACGGGAGGTCATCCTACGCGACCCAAATAGTCACCACCTTGGCGCCCTCTCCATGGGCAAGACCTATAACTCCCTCAATAAATTTGAAAATTGGCGGGGAAAATGATTTTGTACCAGAATTTAGCATCAAGCATACGAAGATACAGATTCTTTTCGCCATGATCGAGAGGGTTGCATAGTAAACATCTAGAAGGAGGCACATATTTGTAGTTAATGGCGCTCGTGTGGCCCAATTTCATAGTTAATATCGGGCGACAAGTACCGAGGTATATCTTATGGATATTATATGATTCCCACTAAATGAACCTAGGGCTTCCACCGACGAAATAACGAAGTAGGAAGCCACTGATGGTGTCCAGTGAGAGACCTTTTTGTATCCACATCTAGGAGATGTTCAATGCTACTGTTGGAAAGAATCTGAATCCCTTTTGAGAAGGGGATGAGCAACACGATATGCATCATCCCTAGATTCTCAAGTAGGACTAAGCATCCTGAAGCATTTGTGAGCCCAAGCAAATCGATCTAACTCATTCGGCTGCCAGTGTCAGACACGCATAATAGAGATCAAACATCATTTCAAGTTAAGGGCTTGGCCCTCGATATTTTTCGAGGATCAAGTCTCCATCTACATCAACTCAGAAACCAAAGTCGGGTGTGTACAACATCAGGAAACTTCACCAGTCAACAGCCTAACTCTAGAGTTCAGCTGATCACCAAGCCTCTCGGAGTTCGAGAAAATTAATTTTCCCACAAATGTAAATTATTATGGGTTGCTAAATTTTTACGTTAAGAGTTGCAAATTAAAGAAAATAAATTGGGTGCACTTGATGGTAGAAAGGGCGATATTCTTTTGATTTCCTCATTGAATATTAGTGTTGGACCCAAAACAAACCAAGTATAACCCAAGCATATTTGTACTGAAATTGACTAATTTGGACTTTAAGTCTTCAAGTTTGGGCCTTGTTTTCATAATTTTTATCACTTTGATTTAAAGCCACTTTAGCTTTCTTGGCACATGCCCTTGTCATAGGTCTGCCTATTACTTAAAAGGAAACACTAAAACCCTTGATAATTATTTATCTTCATGACTAGAACATGGTTTGAAACATTTTAACCTCAACCACAAACATATTCTTATCAGCTTCTATCGTTTCTACCTCATCGTCTCTCCAAACCACGAGTCTCAAGTGGAGTGTAGAGGTTACAAACTCACTAGTATGAATCTAATTCGTATCGAAAATGACAAAGTAAGAATACTTTCCATCTATAACCAATAAAGCTGACCTAACCTCTTTTCGATCTTCCATATCTTTGATTGTGAAAAATATAAGTGCATTGTATAATGCACCCATGATGCTAGACATTTTCATGTTAGTTGGGATTAAATAATCCATATTTTCACACAACTTCTTTAAGTTTATGATTGGCGTGATATGTATGAAAACCACACCATCAACAAATAATCATCTAAACATTTTACCATTAAAGCTTTATGAACAATATTGATTATATACATTAGTTTTAAGTTTTTTTTGGATAGTTTTAAGGTTTCTTTTGTGTTTCTCTTTATTGTTATAATTTCAGCCTTTTTTTTGGGAAATGAGAATCCACTGAAAATATATATCTTTTATTTTCATAGGTGATAGAACTCTAGTTTTTTCTACTTTTGTTTGGGGTAAATAGAAATTTTACTATGAATAATATTATATTGGTTTATTGTGTTGTGCAGTGAAGGAAACCATAATGAATTCTAAAAATTTAATTATTTCTTTTATATTTGACAAAAACATGGTATTCATTTCTTCTACCGAACACAATATAAATATGGACAAATATGAAAATGTGTTTCTATGATAGATTTTACTCGCTTAAATTTGAAGTTACGACAGTCAATTTGATGAAATTAAAACACCAAGTGGATGAAGTGACTCCATAGTTCATAAAAAGGTACATAAATAAGTGTTCAAAGTGTTTGAGTCAATTTCATAAGATATGGTATGCATCAATGGCCACCATGGCGGTAAATTTTTTTTCTCATCATTGTTATGATTTTAAAACGGCTCAATGTTCAATTGAGTTTCTTCTGGATAAATATTTATGTTGGATTAACCCAGCATGTGAATACTATATAGTGTGGTATGTAAGTTTCATAAGTTATTCTCATTATGTTTATAATTATATGTAATGAATTATGATTCTATTGTAAACTCTTGGTCTGGAGGTTATATGAAATCTTGTTTTTAGCGCATCGATGTTTTTATTGCCATTCTTAATCCTATTTTGATGTTAAACTATGAACTTGATCTTTATATTTATGAAATGCTTGAAATAGATTGTCTACTTAACAAATCTATAATAACGACATTTGTAATTTCTAATTTATAGGAATAAGGTTAGATTTACAACAAATTTACACTCTCGAATTGCAATGTTATTGAATCGATTAGCTCAGTGAAGGATTGGATGTTAATTGACTAAATAGATCTCACATCCTTAGTCGAGAACTAAAATATATGTTGAGTGATAGGTAGAAATATGCTTATGAATTTTGAAATTTTATAATCGATCAAGAGCTACTTCAAGTGATTGATTGATAAATGTTACTCGAACACATTTTCCCAGGTATGATCTTTTTTATACTTTTATTTTATTTTTATTCTAAACAAACCTTTTCACAAACTTTACTATGAACTATATAGATTACTAAAAAAAATTAAAATATACTACGACTCTTTATAGATACGATAATTACAAATATTTTGATATTGCTTCCAGACTTTATTAAAAACAAAAGCCAAAAAAAGGGAAGCATTGACAAGGATCTGCCAATTAGTGTACGTAGGAAAACACAACCATATTATTGGGTGCATTAAAATATGAAGAATCTTAAAAATTGGAACAAAAATAGACGTTTAGTAGGCAATATAATAATACCATGTTAGAAAATAAGACCAGGATATTGGGTTATCAGGAGGAGCATCCATATTGGGTCAAGAGCAACACACAAGTGAGAGAAACACCACATATTCACCCAAAGCCTTAAGATGATAGATGTATGGGTTTCCTCACTTATAAAGTGCTCAACCTCCACTATTTTAAGCAATGTGGGACTTCCAACTCACACTTGTACACAATCTCCCCTCAAGTGTGAGTCCATCTACTATGCTTCTCTTCAAGCAAAAGCTCTTTCATCCATATACCCTTGTACTTCTGTTGCAGGCACTACAACAGAACATGTTGCCTGACCACCATATTGTCAAGAAGACTTTTGATACAAGGAGTCAGTCCCTTAATTGAACTAGGCTCTGATACCATTATTGGTTCATCATGAGAAGCATTCATATTGGGTCAAGAGCAACACACAAGTGAGAGAGACACCACATATTCACCCAAAATCTTAAGGTGATAGATGTATGGATTCTCTCACTTATAAAGTACTCAACCTCCACTTTTCTAAGCAATGTGGAACTTCCAA
The DNA here is from genome assembly GCA_963859935.3 of Lathyrus sativus. NCBI lineage: Eukaryota > Viridiplantae > Streptophyta > Magnoliopsida > Fabales > Fabaceae > Lathyrus > Lathyrus sativus. The sequence continues at coordinate 397,008,643 of OZ012740.1, forward strand.
CTCGCTCTTGTGCACAACACATGTTTCTCCTTCATGTTTTGAAATCTTTATATTTAAGTTGGATGAAGCCACTTCAAAGTTATTGCATACTTATTGAAATCCCACATTTCTTTATTTATTTTAATGCCTTCAATTACAAGCTTTGTTTTAATTGTTACCATGCCTGATTTGTCTCCTTCCTAGGGATATTAGGGTTTTCGATAATAAGTCATTTTTAAAGCTATTATTACTTCTCATTATTATTGAATAAAATGTATTCTTATCATATTTCATTCTTCAAGTACATATTTTCGCACCACTATAGATAACTAAATGAATGACTAAAATGACAAGTTCAATTATCTAAACTATAAGACATAATCAGGTGAAAGAAGAAATATAATTATGTTTTCTAGTACTCCATTCTTGAAAATATGTAGATATATATAACCATGGTCCCTGGATAATCAGATGAAGGGCAAAAACAAAAGTTCGATTATGTGAACTATATGACATAATCAAGTGAAAGTTAGAAAAAAGAAATCCAATTATATATCATTTAACTCCATTCTTAAAAATGTGTAGTTATATAATCATTGAAAATTGAATGAAAGCAAAAATTAGAAATCTGATTATCTGAACTATAAGACTAAATATAATTATTAACACATAAACATAATAATAACCATCATGAAACCTCTTTTTGATAACGATCCTTCACACCGCCGCTTTACTAAAGAAGTACCCTCATACTTAACGTTCTTTGTTACACACTCACCATAAAAGTGTGAGACATGTAGTTAAAAGTATACTTTCTGAGACCAAAAGAAGATTTTAATTACATAAGTGAGGTTTGATCTTTAACAATTCCTGTAATATAAAAAAGAATAATGTATACGGTTTAATCATTGTGAGTAGCCATTTCCCCAAGACTTTATTAATATTGTTAACCTCATTATAAACTAAATCAACCTACATGTAGTTTAGAAACGCCACGGAAAAACACAGTGATGGCTTCTTGCTCTGTGTTAGGGCAAAAGTCACCAAGTGAACCAAACAAAGATGAAGAAGATTTGAAGGCAAAGACTACAAAAAAGGTGAAAGAAGTTGATACACAAGCCGGGGAGGAAGAATAGGAGAAATATGATCAACAAAATAATGATATTGGGGGGACTCCAAGGCTCTCTTATAAAGCCATGGTGGTAGGGAGAAGTGGAGATGATGATGTAATGGAGGAAGGTGGAGATGCTGATATGACCATCCTTGATCTTGAGAACATGAAGGTGGAAGAGCATTTGGATGGCAAATATGAGTGTCCAAAATTCATTTTTTCAAGTCACGTGGAGAGAAGAATTCACAGGCCTTAGAAAAAGGGGTGATAGTTAAGCTGTTGAGAAGGAGAATTGGGTACAAAGCCTTGGAGACAAGATTGAAGCAAATGTGGGTGAGGAAAGGGGTGATCAATATAATAGACCTGAGTAATGATTATTATTTGGTTATTTTCTCCCATGAAGAGGATCACACAACGGATCTCACAAATGGTCTGTAGTTTATCTACGGTCATTAGCTTACAGTTAACGAGTGGAGTCCCGACTTCCATCCAAGAAGCGATACCATTGAAAGTGCGACAGTTTGGGTGAGGATTTCTGGTCTCCCTATTGAATACTCTGATACGGAGATCCTGATGTTCATAGGAAACATAATTAGAAAAACGGTGAAGGTGGATAAGATTACGTTAACACATGAGCGTGGGAAGTATGCGAGATTGTGTGTGGAAGTGAATTTATCTAAGCCTCTGCTAGCCATGTTTTTAATCAAAGACAGAAAATACAAAGTTGAATATGAAGGATTACACCTTCTTTGTACCATATGTGGGAGGTTTGGGCATTACAAGGAAGGTTGTATAGTGAGACAAGCGAAAGAGGTGGAAGATCTTAAGGCTTGTAGAAGTAGTATTAAGGAGGGAGAAGCAGGCACGCAACGAAAGGAGAAAAAGCTAGAGGGGCCTTGGGAGGTTGTCTTGAAAAATAAAAGACTTAAGAAGGTGGGTGGAAATGGTGGAAGTAGAGGAAATCAGATGTTGGCTGGAGGAACGAGTGGCGGAACCAGTCAGGGCAAATGACCGACCAAATTTAATGAGGAACGAGACAAAAAGAGATCTCTTTTTATGATTTTTAATGAGGAAAATAATTTAGGCGACATGTCAATAATTGGTAATGATTGTGAAATCATTACAAGCGAATCAATTATGGATAGTGGCAGACAAGTGAATAAAGGACAGGCAAATAAAAGGAAAGTTGTAGCACAAATGGCGGCAGAGAGCATTAAAGGAAAGGAAGTCACAAATGAGGAAACAATTGATGTCGTGGTGACACAATAGGTAGTGGAGGACAATTAACAGGATTTGCCAAAAGTAACCTGATCTTGACGGCTGATCAGAACCTGAAGTGGGCCAGAGACTTTGTCTACGATGTTGGGTTGCAAATATGAAGAGAGGGTGTACTTGCAAGGAACTTCGATGCTAAGGTAAGAATCGGGAGAAGAGAAGGCAAGTACAAATAGATTATTTCATAGGGTGATTTAGAATGATTTAGAATACCTGACCCTCTTAAGTGAGAGGGTTTTTATAATTCCCCCAGTGCTTGGCCATTGGTCTCTATTTTTGGGGCGAGATATTCGCTCCCCAAGAATAGATAACTGCCAGAAACTAGCCGTTGGAATGGGCAGAGGTGCTCGGAACTAGCTGTTACCCCGGGCAGGGGCGTGGTTGTGGGCACAAGCATCGTGAATGTTTCTGGATGGTAAAATCATGCGTGACGGGTAGGAATGTGACGAGGGGCAGGTGATCCTGGGGGTCAGCTGACCAAATTTCCTTTATCGAGGGGCAGAAGAGAGAAAGTTTCACTTTGCCCTTAGGTGGAAAGGCGAAAGCTATTAGGTCGTCCTAGGAGCAGAAGTGGATTGGGCCATGCCTAGTGGTCGGAAAAATAGCAAGTGTATTATTTTCACCAATGTAGTGATAAGGGGAAATTCCCCGAATGTCGATCTCTGAGGACTGCGTGTAAATTTTTAGGAAAAACTTGTTATTTCAATCAGACAAAATAACCTTGGGTTTCGTTTGGCAACAGGATATAGGAAAAAGTAGAATAATAGACTTTAAAGATTAAAATAATATTAATGTTAGGGAAGTGGATAAATTGCTAGTAAAGACCTTAAAGAATTCTTCTGAGATATTTGTTTCCAACCTTAAAAAAAATTAAATTTCAAATGTAGTTTTCCTTAATTACTTAATGAAAAACCCTTTGATGAATTTCATGCACACTAATTCCTTAGTTGCCCGCGAAAATCATCAAGCAATAGTTCTGACATAAAAAACACGTTGCTACGGGATACCCCCATTCCTAGGCAATATCAACCGTAACATTATTTTGTAAAAGCATTAGGTCGACTTTCCAGACAAAACCTAATCGTAAATCAAATTCTACTTTCCAATATGAATTAGCATAAAGATCATTGCAAAATAAAAGCCATAAGGTGAACAACAAAAATCTCATAGAATAATCCCAACAAAGGTCAATACATCGCAATTTAGGACCACCCCCAAACAATTGGCGGTTTAGTCACTCATAATATTCGATAAAAACAACATGATAATTTGAAACATTACAATGGTATTAGGAGTGAATTCGATCTTCAATTTCTTCCGAGCATGAAAATCTCCTTGTCCTCCCAATTCTCCAGAGCTTCAATCTCTCGTTGTATTTTTTCGTATCATCCAATAGTGTCTTCTCCTTTCTCCAAATACGTAACAAATAGTCACAATTCCAACTCGGCACTAGGGAAATATCCACAATACCCTCGGGGATCACAAGAGTAAAAAATACAAGCAAAATAGGGAAAAAAGCGCTTCCTGCAACACGGGCCGTGTCAAGCAACACGGGCGGCCGTGTTGGCTTCCTGACCCATTTTTCGCGTGAAATTTCCACGTCCAAAGTGTCCTGACACGGGCCGTGTCACACAACACGGGCACCCGTGTCAGGCCACTGTTTTCCACCAAAAATCACCTTTTCTGAGCAAATACTGTAACACGGGCCGTGTCACACAACACGGGCACCCACGTTGCGCCCCTGTTTTGAGTTTGACTTCGACTTCAACATGAAAGTCGTAGTTCTCTCTCTTAGCTTTCCGCAGGTTTTTAGAACGCCTCAAACGGATTCCCGGAACTCCAGTTATGATCGTTTCAGTGCAAACTGCTAAAGATTTCACAACAAAACTCTTCCGAAATCTTGCCATTTTACCCCGGTTTTTGCTCTGCTTCTCCTTTATTCTATACCTGACCTAGAAACAGTGAAAATACCAAATAGACGCGTAAAATGTAATAAAAACGACTAAAATGCGACAAGACAAAACAAATGATTAACTGAAATAAACGGTAAAATAACGTGCAAAAACCACCGATCAAACTCCCCCAAACTTAAACCATTGCTTGACCTCAAGCAAAAAGCTTGGATAAATAATTTTCAAGTCAAACAACACATCAAGTGAAGGGTTCAGGGTGTAAGGCATGTCGATACTCATACGTGAGTCTTAGTTCCGATCGGCTCAAACCAGCTCTCTCGGTACTCATCCGTTAACGAAGGCATTACATAAACACATACCGCAGTAAACTTACGTACCTAAATCTCCCTTTCGGCCACCTCTCCAACTATGCTTTGGGCTTAAGTCTTTTCTTCGATTTTCTACCCCTTTCATTCGGATAATCAGATTAAGGCATGCACATTTTTGTTCTAGATTTTTTTCGGTGGCATCTTTATTCTTTTTTTTTTCCGCTCACAGGCGTTTATTAGTCCACTTTGGGACGACTATAGGGATTCAACCGCCGTTAGGCTAAATAACCGGGTGAGGGTTACCCAACTTAGAAGGACAAGTTGTCTTTACGTCATTATTCAACTTTCTTTTTTTTTTGGTACCACAAGTCATTTTCAATCATGTCGGACTATCACAATGAACTAATTGGGGAATACTTCTCAAATCCGAATACTATGGCACAAATCTACACGTTGGACTCGTTTCCTTACTCCGGAGAACCTAGGATGTTCACATTATACCTCAATTTCATAACTTTCCCAAGTTCCTTAGTTCAAACTCCTTTTCCTTTGAACTCTAAATACTCTCTTGACTACCTTACACACAACCCACAGACAAGAAAAATTCTTTTACGGATTTCGTAGGGGCGAATATGCTGTGGTATTTACCGAAATTAAAAATAAAAAGGGCTTAACTTGACAATACAAAACGGTAAAACCTTTCCATGTCCCAGTTGTCCTGACACGGGCCGTGTCACACAACACGGGCACCCGTGTCAGGCCACTGTTTTCCACCAAAAATCACCTTTTCTGAGCAAATACTGCAACACGGGCCGTGTCACACAAGACGGGCACCCGTGTTGCACCCTTGTTTCGAATTTGACTTTGACTTCAACACGAAATTCGTAGCTCTATCTCTCTCTTAGCTTTCCGGCGGTTTTTAGAACGCCTCAAACGGATTCCCGGAACTCCAGTTATGATCGTTTTCGTGCAAACTGCTAAAGATATCACAACAAAACTCTTCCGAAATCTTCTCATTTTCCCCCGGTTTTCGCTCTGCTTCTCCTTTATTGTATACCTGACCTAGAAACGGTGAAAATATCAAATAGACGCGTAAAATTTAATAAAAACAACTAAAATGCGACAAGACAAAACAAATGATTAACTGAAATAAACGGTAAAATAACGTGTAAAAACCACCGATCAAACTCCCTCAAACTTAAGCCATTGCTTGACCTCAAGCAAAAAGCTTGGATAAATAATTTTCAAGTCAAATATCACATCATGTGAAGGGTTTAGGGTGTAAGGCATGTCGATACTCATACGTGAGTCTTAGTTCCGATCGGCTCAAACCAGCTCTCTCGGTACTCATCCGTTAACGAAGGCATTACATAAACACATACCGCAGTAAACTTACGGATCTAAATCTCCCTTTCGGCCACCTCTCCAACTATGCTTTGGGCTTAAGTCTTTTCTTCGATTTTCTACCCCTTTCATTCGGATAATCAGATTAAGGCCTGCAAATTTTTGCTCGAGATTTTTTTCTGTGGCACCTTTATTCTTTTTTTTTTCCCGCTCACAGGCGTTTATTAGTCCACTTTGGGACGACTATAGAGATTCAACCGCCTTTAGGTTAAATAACCGGGTGAGGGTTACCCAACTTAGAAGGACAAGTTGTCTTTACGTCATTATTCAACTTTCTTTTTTTTTTGGTACCACAAGTCATTTTCAATCATGCCGGACTATCACAATGAACTAATTGGGGAATAATTCTCAAATCCGAGTACTATGGCACAAATCTACACGTTGGACTCATTTCCTTACTCCGGGGAACCTAGGGTGTTCACATTATACCTCAATTTCCAAACTTTCCCAAGTTCCTTAGTTCAAACTCCTTTTCCCTTGAACTCTAAATACTCTCTTGACTACCTTACACACAACCCACACACAAGAAAAATTCTTTTACGGTTTTCGTAGGGGCGAACATGCCGTGGTACTTACCGAACTTAAAAATAAAAAGGGCTTAACTTGAATATACAAAATGGTAAAACCTTTCCACGTCCCAGGTGTTCCGACACGGGCCGTGTCACACAACACGGGCACCCGTGTTGCGCCCCTGTTTCGAATTTGACTTCGACTTCAACACGAAAGTCGTAGCTCTCTCTCTCTTAGCTTTCCGGCGGTTTTTAGAACGCCTCAAACGGATTCCCGGAACTCCAGTTATGATCGTTTCCGTGCAAACTACTAAAGATTTCACAACAAAACTCTTCCGAAATCTTGCCATTTTTCCCCGGTTTTCGCTCTGCTTCTCCTTTATTGTGTACCTGACCTAGAAACGGTGAAAATACCAAATAAACGCGTAAAATTTAATAAAAACAACTAAAATGCGACAAGACAAAACAAATGATTAACTGAAATAAACGGTAAAATAACGTGTAAAAACCGCCGATCAAACTCCCTCAAACTTAAACCATTGCTTGACCTCAAGCAAAAAGCTTGGATAAATAATTTTCAAGTCAAACAGCACATCAAGTGAAGGGTTCCAGGTGTAAGGCATGTCGATACTCATACGTGAGTCTTAGTTCCGATCGGCTCAAACCAGCTCTCTCGGTACTCATCCGTTAACGAAGGCATTACATAAACACATACCGCAGTAAACTTACGGACCTAAATCTCCCTTTTGACCACCTCTCCAACTATGCTTTGGGCTTAAGTCTTTTCTTCGATTTTCAACCCCTTTCATTCGGATAATCAGATTAAGGCATGCACATTTTTGCTCGAGATTTTTTTCTGTGGCACCTTTATTCTTTTTTTTTTCCGCTCACAGGCGTTTATTAGTCCACTTTGGGACGACTATAGAGATTCAACCGCCGTTAGGCTAAATAACCGGGTGAGGGTTACCCAACTTAGAAGGACAGGTTGTCTTTACGTCATTATTCAATTTTTTTTTGGTACCACAAGTCATTTTCAATCATGCCGGACTATCACGATGAACTAATTGGGGAATACTTCTCAAATCCGAGTACTATGGCACAAATCTACACGTTGGACTCGTTTCCTTACTCCGGGGAACCTAGGGTGTTCACATTATACCTTAATTTCCAAACTTTCCCAAGTTCCTTAGTCGAAACTCCTTTTCCCTTGAACTCTAAATACTCTCTTGACTACCTTACACACAACCCACACACAAGAAAAATTCTTTTACGGTTTTCGTAGGGGTGAATATGTCGTGGTATTTACCGAACTTAAAAATAAAAAGGGCTTAACTTGACAATACAAAATGGTAAAACCTTTCCACGTCCCAGGTGTCCTGAAACGGGTCGTGTCACACAACACGGGCACCCGTGTCAGGCAACTGTTTTCCACCAAAAATCACATTTTTTGAGCAAATACTGCAACATGGGCCGTGTCACACAATACGGGCACCCGTGTTGCGCCCCTGTTTCGAATTTGACTTCGACTTCAACACGAAAGTCGTAGCTCTCTCTCTCTTAGCTTTACGGCGGTTTTTAGAACGTCTCAAACGGATTCCCGAAACTCCAGTTATGATCGTTTCCGTGCAAACTGCTAAAGATTTCACAACAAAACTCTTCAGAAATCTTGCCATTTTTCCTCGGTTTTCGCTCTGCTTCTCCTTTATTGTGTACCTGAACTAGAAACGGTGAAAATACCAAATAGACGCGTAAAATTTAATAAAAACAACTAAAATGCGACAAGACAAAACAAATGATTAATTGAAATAAACGGTAAAATAACGTGTAAAAACCACCGATCAAACTCCCTCAAACTTAAACCATTGCTTGACCTCAAGCAAAAAGCTTGGATAACTAATTTTCAAGTCAAACAGCATATCAAGTGAAGGGTTCCGGGTGTAAGGTATGTCGATACTCATACGTGAGTCTTAGTTCCGATCGGCTCAAACCAGCTCTCTCGGTACTCATCCGTTAACGAAGGCATTACATAAACACATACCGCAGTAAACTTACGGACCTAAATCTCCCTTTTGACCACCTCTCCAACTATGCTTTAGGGTTAAGTCTTTTCTTCGATTTTCAACCCCTTTCATTCGGATAATCAGATTAAGGCATGCACATTTTTGCTCGAGATTTTTTTCTGTGGCACCTTTATTCTTTTTTTTCCCGCTCACAGGCGTTTATTAGTCCACTTTGGGACGACTATAGAGATTCAACCGCCGTTAGGCTAAATAACCGGGTGAGGGTTACCCAACTTAGAAGGACAGGTTGTCTTTACGTCATTATTCAACTTTATTTTTTTTTTGGTACCACAAGTCATTTTCAATCATGCCGGACTATCACGATGAACTAATTGGGGAATACTTCTCATATCCGAGTACTATGGCACAAATCTACACGTTGGACTCGTTTCCTTACTCCGGGGAACCTAGGGTGTTCACATTATACCTCAATTTCCAAACTTTCCCAAGTTCCTTAGTCGAAACTCCTTTTCCCTTGAACTTTAAATACTCTCTTGACTACATTACACACAACCCACACACAAGAAAAATTCTTTTACGGTTTTCGTAGGGGTGAATATGTCGTGGTATTTACCGAACTTAAAAATAAAAAGGGCTTAACTTGACAATACAAAATGGTAAAACCTTTCCACGTCCCAGGTGTCCTGAAACGGATCGTGTCACACAACACGGGCACCCGTGTCAGGCCACTGTTTTCCACCAAAAATCACATTTTCTGAGCAAATACTGCAACATGGGCCGTGTCACACAATACGGGCACCCGTGTTGCGCCCCTGTTTCGAATTTGACTTTGACTTCAACACGAAAGTCGTAGCTCTCTCTCTCTTAGCTTTACGGCGGTTTTTAGAACGTCTCAAACGGATTCCCGAAACTCCAGTTATGATCGTTTCCGTGCAAACTGCTAAAGATTTCACAACAAAACTCTTCCGAAATCTTGCCATTTTTCCTCGGTTTTCGCTCTGCTTCTCCTTTATTGTGTACCTGAACTAGAAACGGTGAAAATACCAAATTGACGCATAAAATTTAATAAAAACAACTAAAATGCGACAAGACAAAACAAATGATTAATTGAAATAAACGGTAAAATAACGTGTAAAAACCACCGATCAAACTCCCTCAAACTTAAACCATTGCTTGACCTCAAGCAAAAAGCTTGGATAAATAATTTTCAAGTCAAACAGCACATCAAGTGAAGGGTTCCGGGTGTAAGGTATGTCGATACTCATACGTGAGTCTTAGTTCCGATCGGCTCAAAACAGCTCTCTCGATACTCATCCGTTAACGAAGGCATTACATAAACACATACCGCAGTAAACTTACGGACCTAAATCTCCCTTTTGACCACCTCTCCAACTATGCTTTAGGCTTAAGTCTTTTCTTCGATTTTCAACCCCTTTCATTCGGATAATCAGATTAAGGCATGCATATTTTTGCTCGAAATTTTTTTCTGTGGCACCTTTATTCTATTTTTTTCCGCTCACAGGCGTTTATTAGTCCACTTTGGGACGACTATAGAGATTCAATCGCCGTTAGGCTAAATAACCGGGTGAGGGTTACCCAACTTAGAAGGACAGGTTGTCTTTACGTCATTATTCAACTTTATTTATTTTTTGGTACCACAAGTCATTTTCAATCATGCCGGACTATCACGATGAACTAATTGGGGAATACTTCTCAAATCCGAGTACTATGGCACAAATCTACACGTTGGACTCGTTTCCTTAGTCTGGGGAACCTAGGGTGTTCACATTATACCTCAATTTCCAAACTTTCCCAAGTTCCTTAGTCGAAACTCCTTTTCCCTTGAACTCTAAATACTCTCTTGACTACCTTACACACAACCCACACACAAGAAAAATTCTTTTACGGTTTTCGTAGGGGTGAATATGCCGTGGTATTTACCGAACTTAAAAATAAAAAGGGCTTAACTTGACAATACAAAATGGTAAAACCTTTCCACGTCCCAGGTGTCCTGAAACGGGCCGTGTCACACAATACGGGCACCCGTGTCAGGCCACTGTTTTCCACCAAAAATCACATTTTCTGAGCAAATACTGCAACATGGGCCATGTCACACAATACGGGCACCCGTGTTGCGCCCCTGTTTCGAATTTGACTTTGACTTCAACACGAAAGTCGTAGCTCTCTCTCTCTTAGCTTTACGGCGGTTTTTAGAACGTCTCAAACGGATTCCCGAAACTCCAGTTATGATCGTTTCCGTGCAAACTGCTAAAGATTTCACAACAAAACTCTTCCGAAATCTTGCCATTTTTCCTCGGTTTTCGCTCTGCTTCTCCTTTATTGTGTACCTGAACTAGAAACGGTGAAAATACCAAATAGACGCGTAAAATTTAATAAAAACAACTAAAATGCGACAAGACAAAACAAATGATTAATTGAAATAAACGGTAAAATAACGTGTAAAAACCACCGATCAAACTCCCTCAAACTTAAACCATTGCTTGACCTCAAGCAAAAATCTTGGATAAATAATTTTCAAGTCAAACAGCACATCAAGTGAAGGGTTCCGGGTGTAAGGCATGTCGATACTCATACGTGAGTCTTAGTTCCGATCGGCTCAAACCAGCTCTCTCGGTACTCATCCGTTAACGAAGGCATTACATAAACACATACCGCAGTAAACTTACGGACCTAAATCTCCCTTTTGACCACCTCTCCAACTATGCTTTAGGCTTAAGTCTTTTCTTCGATTTTCAACCCCTTTCATTCGGATAATCAGATTAAGGCATGCACATTTTTGCTCGAGATTTTTTTCTGTGGCACCTTTATTCTTTTTTTTTCCGCTCACAGGCGTTTATTAGTCCACTTTGGGACGACTATAGAGATTCAACCGCCGTTAGGCTAAATAACCGGGTGAGGGTTACCCAACTTAGAAGGACAGGTTGTCTTTACGTCATTATTCAACTTTATTTTTTTTTTGGTACCACAAGTCATTTTCAATCATGCCGGACTATCACGATGAACTAATTGGGGAATACTTCTCAAATCCGAGTACTATGGCACAAATCTACACGTTGGACTCATTTCCTTACTCTTGGGAACCTAAGGTGTTCACATTATACCTCAATTTCCAAACTTTCCCATGTTCCTTAGTCGAAACTCCTTTTCCCTTGAACTCTAAATACTCTCTTGACTACCTTACACACAACCCACACACAAGAAAAATTCTTTTACGGTTTTCGTAGGGGTGAATATGTCGTGGTATTTACCGAACTTAAAAATAAAAAGCGCTTAACTTGACAATACAAAATGGGAAAACCTTTCCATGTCCCAGGTGTCCTGACACGGGCCGTGTCACACAACACGGGCACCCATGTCAGGCCACTGTTTTCCACCAAAAATCACCTTTTCTGAGCAAATACTGCAACATGGGCCGTGTCACACAACACGGGCACCCGTGTTGCGCCCCTGTTTCGAATTTGAATTCGACTTCAACACGAAAGTCGTAGCTCTCTCTCTCTCTTAGCTTTACGACGGTTTTTAGAACGTCTCAAACGGATTCCCGAAACTCCAGTTATGATCCTTTCCGTGCAAACTGCTAAAGATTTCACAACAAAACTCTTCCAAAATCTTGCCATTTTTCCCCGGTTTTCGCTTGCTTCTCCTTTATTGTGTACCTGAACTAGAAACGGTGAAAAATACCAAATAGACGCGTAAAATTTAATAAAAACAACTAAAATGCGACAAGACAAAACAAATGATTAACTGAAATAAACGGTAAAATAACGTGTAAAAACCACCGATCAAACTCCCTCAAACTTAAACCATTGCTTGACCTCAAGCAAAAATCTTGGATAAATAATTTTCAAGTCAAACAGCACATCAAATGAAGGGTTCCGGGTGTAAGGCATGTCGATACTCATACGTGAGTCTTAGTTCCGATCGGCTCAAACCAGCTCTCTCGGTACTCATCCGTTAACGAAGGCATTACATAAACACATACCGCAGTAAACTTACGGACCTAAATCTCCCTTTCGGCCACCTCTCCAACTATGCTTTGGGCTTAAGTCTTTTCTTCGATTTTCTACCCCTTTCATTCGGATAATCAGATTAACGCATGCACATTTTTGCTCGAGATTTTTTTCTGTGGCACCTTTATTCTTTTTTTTTCCGCTCACAGGCGTTTATTAGTCCACTTTGGGACGACTATAGAGATTCAACCTCTGTTAGGCTAAATAACCGGGTGAGGGTTACCTAACTTAGAAGGACAGGTTGTCTTTACGTCATTATTCTACTTTCTTTTTTTTTGGTACCACAAGTCATTTTCAATCATGCCGGACTATCACAATGAACTAATTGGGGAATACTTCTCAAATCCGAGTACTATGGCACAAATCTACACGTTGGACTCGTTTCCTTACTCCGGGGAACCTAGGGTGTTCACATTATACCTCAATTTCCAAACTTTCCCAAGTTCCTAAATTCAAACTCCTTTTCCCTTGAACTCTAAATACTCTCTTGACTACCTTACACACAACCCACACACAAGAAAAATTCTGTTACGGTTTTCGTAGGGGAGAATATGTCGTGGTATTTACCGAACTTAAAATTTAAAAAGGCTTAACTTGACAATACAAAACGATAAAACCTTTCCACGTCCCAGGTGTCCTGACACGGGCCGTGTCACAAAACACGGGCACCCGTGTCAGGCCACTGTTTTCCACCAAAAATCACTTTTTCTGAGCAAATACTACAACACGGGCCGTGTCACACAACACGAGCACCCGTGTTGCGCCCCTGTTTCGAATTTGACTTCGACTTCATCACGAAAGTCGTAGCTTTCTCTCACTTAACTTTCCGACGGTTTTTAGAACGCCTCAAACGGATTCCCGGAACTCCAGTTATGATCGTTTCCGTGCAAACTGCTAAAGATTTCACAACAAAACTCTTCCGAAATCTTGCCATTTTTCCCCGATTTTCGCTCTGCTTCTCCTTTATTGTGTACCTGAACTAGAAACGGTGAAAAATACCAAATAGACGCGTAAAATTTAATAAAAACAACTAAAATGCGACAAGACAAAACAAATGATTAACTGAAATAAACGGTAAAATAACGTGTAAAAACCACCGATCAAACTCCCTCAAACTTAAACCATTGCTTGACCTCAAGAAAAAATCTTGGATAAATAATTTTCAAGTAAAACAGCACATCAAGTGAAGGGTTCCGGGTGTAAGGCATGTCGATAATCATACGTGAGTCTTAGTTCCGATCGGCTCAAACCAGCTCTCTCGGTGCTCATCCGTTAACGAAGGCATTACATAAACACATACCGCAGTAAACTTACGGACCTAAATCTCCCTTTCGGCCACCTCTCCAACTATGCTTTGGGCTTAAGTCTTTTCTTCGATTTTCTACCCCTTTCATTCGGATAATCAGATTAACGCATGCACATTTTTGCTCGAGATTTTTTTCTGTGGCACCTTTATTCTTTTTTTTTTTCCGCTCACAGGCGTTTATTAGTCCACTTTGGGACGACTATAGAGATTCAACCTCCGTTAGGCTAAATAACTGGGTGAGGGTTACCTAACTTAGAAGGACAGGTTGTCTTTACGTCATTATTCTACTTTCTTTTTTTTTGGTACCACAAGTCATTTTCAATCATGCCGGACTATCACAATGAACTAATTGGGGAATACTTCTCAAATCCGAGTACTATGGCACAAATCTACACGTTGGACTCGTTTCCTTACTCCGGGGAACCTAGGGTGTTCACATTATACCTCAATTTCCAAACTTTCCCAAGTTCCTAAATTCAAACTCCTTTTCCCTTGAACTCTAAATACTCTCTTGACTACCTTACACACAACCCACACACAAGAAAAATTCTGTTACGGTTTTCGTAGGGGAGAATATGTCGTGGTATTTACCGAACTTAAAATTTAAAAAGGCTTAACTTGACAATATAAAACGATAAAACCTTTCCACGTCCCAGGTGTCCTGACACGGGCCGTGTCACAAAACACGGGCACCTGTGTCAGGCCACTGTTTTCCACCAAAAATCACTTTTTCTGAGCAAATACTACAACACGGGCCGTGTCACACAACACGAGCACCCGTGTTGCGCCCCTGTTTCGAATTTGACTTCGACTTAATCACGAAAGTCAAAGCTTTCTCTCACTTAACTTTCCGACGGTTTTTAGAACGCCTCAAACGGATTCCCGGAACTCCAGTTATGATCGTTTCCGTGCAAACTGCTAAAGATTTCACAACAAAACTCTTCCGAAATCTTCCCATTTTTCCCCGGTTTTCGCTATGCTTCTCCTTTATTGTATACCTGACCTAGAAACGGTGAAAATACCAAATAGACGCGTAAAATTTAATAAAAACAACTAAAATGCGACAAGACAAAACAAATGATTAACTGAAATAAACGGTAAAATAATGTGTAAAAACCACCGATCAAACTCTCTCAAACTTAAACCATTGCTTGACCTCAAGCTAAAAGCTTGGATAAATAATTTTCAAGTCAAACAGCACATCAAGTGAAGGGTTCCGGGTGTAAGGCATGTCGATAATCATACGTGAGTCTTAGTTCCGATCGGCTCAAACCAGCTCTCTCGGTGCTCATCCGTTAACGAAGGCATTACATAAACACATACCGTAGTAAACTTACGGACCTAAATCTCCCTTTCGGCCACCTCTCCAACTATGCTTTGGGCTTAAGTCTTTTCTTCGATTTTCTACCCCTTTCATTCGGATAATCAGATTAAGGCATGCATATTTTTGCTCGAGATTTTTTTCTGTGGCACCTTTATTCTTTTTTTTTCCGCTCACAGGCATTTATTAGTCCACTTTGGGACGACTATAGAGATTCAACCGCCGTTAGGCTAAATAACCGGGTGAGGGTTACCCAACTTAGAAGGACAGGTTGTCTTTACGTCATTATTCAACTTTCTTTTTTTTTTGGTACCACAAGTCATTTTCAATCATGCCGGACTATCACAATGAACTAATTGGGGAATACTTCTCAAATCCGAGTACTATGGCACAAATCTACACGTTGGACTCGTTTCCTTACTCCGGGGAACCTAGGGTGTTCACATTATACCTCAGTTTCCAAACTTTCCCAAGTTCCTTAGTTCAAACTCCTTTTCCCTTGAACTCTAAATACTCTCTTGACTACCTTACACACAACCCACACACAAGAAAAATTCTTTTAAGGTTTTCGTAGGGGCGAATATGTCGTGGTATTTACCGAACTTAAAAATAAAAAGGGCTTAACTTGACAATACAAAATGGTAAAACCTTTCCACGTCCCAGGTGTCCTGACACGGGCCGTGTCACACAACACGGGCACCCGTGTCAGGCCACTATTTTCCACCAAAAATCACCTTTTCTGAGCAAATACTGCAACACGGGCCGTGTCACACAACACGGGCACCCGTTTTGCGCTCCTGTTTCAAATTTGACTTCGACTTCAACACGAAAGTCGTAGCTCTCTTTCTTAGCTTTCCGGCGGTTTTTAGAACGCCTCAAACGGAGTCCCGGAACTCAAGTTATGATCATCTCCGTGCAAAGTGCTAAAGATTTCACAACAAAACTCTTCCGAAATCTTGCCATTTTCCCCCGGTTTTCGCTCTGCTTCTCCTTTATTGTATACCTAACCTATAAACGGTGAAAATACCAAATAGACGCGTAAAATTTAATAAAAAAAACTAAAATGCGACAAGACAAAACAAATGATTAACTGAAATAAATGGTAAAATAACGTGTAAAAACCACCGATCAAACTCCCCCAAACTTAAACCATTTCTTCACCGCAAGCAAAAAGCTTGGATAAATAATTTTCAAGTAAAACAGCACATCAAGTGAAGGGTTCCGGGTGTAAGGCATGTCGATACTCATACGTGAGTCTTAGTTCCGATCGGCTCAAACCAGCTCTCTCGGTACTCATTCGTTAACGAAGGCATTACATAAACACATACCGCAGTAAACTTACGGACCTAAATCTCCCTTTCGGCCACCTCTCCAACTATGCTTTGGGCTTAAGTCTTTTCTTCGATTTTCTACCCCTTTCATTCGGATAATCAGATTAAGGCATGCACATTTTTGCTCGAGATTTTTTTCTGTGGCACCTTTATTCTTTTTTTTTTCCGCTCACAGGCGTTTATTAGTCCACTTTGGGACGACTATAGAGATTCAACCGCCGTTAGGCTAAATAACCGGGTGAGGGTTACCCAACTTAGAAGGACATGTTGTCTTTACGTCATTATTCAACTTTCTTTTTTTTTTGGTACCACAAGTCATTTTCAATCATGCCGGACTATCACAATGAACTAATTGGGGAATACTTCTCAAATCCGAGTACTATGGCACAAATCTACACGTTGGACTCGTTTCCTTACTCCGGGGAACCTAGGGTGTTCACATTATACCTCAGTTTCCAAACTTTCCCAAGTTCCTTAGTTCAAACTCCTTTTCCCTTGAACTCTAAATACTCTCTTGAATACCTTCCACACAACCCACACACAAGAAAAATTCTTTTAAGGTTTTCGTAGGGGCGAATATGTCGTGGTACTTACCGAACTTAAAAATAAAAAGGGCTTAACTTGACAATACAAAATGGTAAAACCATTCCACGTCCCAGGTGTCCTGACACGGGCCGTGTCACACAACACGGGCACCCGTGTCAGGCCACTATTTTCCACCAAAAATCACCTTTTCTGAGCAAATACTGCAACACGGGCCGTGTCACACAACACGGGCACCCATTTTGCGCTCCTGTTTCAAATTTGACTTCGACTTCAACACGAAAGTCGTAGCTCTCTTTCTTAGCTTTCCGGCGGTTTTTAGAACGCCTCAAACGGAGTCTCGGAACTCAAGTTATGATCATCTCCGTGCAAAGTGCTAAAGATTTCACAACAAAATTCTTCCGAAATCTTGCCATTTTTCCCCGGTTTTCGCTCTGCTTCTCCTTTATTGTATACCTAACCTAGAAACGGTGAAAATACTAAATAGACGCGTAAAATTTAATAAAAAAAACTAAAATGCGACAAGACAAAACAAATGATTAACTGAAATAAATGGTAAAATAACGTGTAAAAACCACCGATCAAACTCCCCCAAACTTAAACCATTGCTTCACCTCAAGCAAAAAGCTTGGATAATTAATTTTCAAGTAAAACAGCACATCGAGTGAAGGGTTCCGGGTGTAAGGCATGTCGATACTCATACGTGAGTCTTAGTTCCGATCGGCTCAAACCAGCTCTCTCGGTACTCATCCGTTAACGAAGGCATTACATAAACACATACCGCAGTAAACTTACGGACCTAAATCTCCCTTTCGGCCACCTCTCCAACTATGCTTTGGGCTTAAGTCTTTTCTTCGATTTTCTACCCCTTTCATTCGGATAATCAGATTAAGGCATGCACATTTTTGCTCGAGATTTTTTTCTGTGGCACCTTTATTCTTTTTTTTTCCGCTCACAGGCGTTTATTAGTCCACTTTGGGACGACTATAGAGATTCAACCGCCGTTAGGCTAAATAACCGGGTGAGGGTTACCCAACTTAGAAGGACATGTTGTCTTTACGTCATTATTCAACTTTCTTTTTTTTTTGGTACCACAAGTCATTTTCAATCATGCCGGACTATCACAATGAACTAATTGGGGAATACTTCTCAAATCCGAGTACTATGGCACAAATCTACACGTTGGACTCGTTTCCTTACTCCGGGGAACCTAGGGTGTTCACATTATACTTCAATTTCCAAACTTTCCCAAGTTCCTTAGTTCAAACTCCTTTTCCCTTGAACTCTAAATACTCTCTTGACTACCTTACACACAACCCACACACAAGAAAAATTCTTTTACGGTTTTCGTAGGGGCGAATATGTCGTGGTATTTACCGAACATAAAAATAAAAAGGGCTTAACTTGACAATACAAAACGATAAAACCTTACCACATCCCAGGTGTCCTGACACGGGCCGTGTCACACAACACGGGCACTCGTGTCAGGCCACTGTTTTCCACCAAAAATCACCTTTTCTGAGCAAATACTGCAACACGGGCCGTGTCACACAACACGGGCACCCGTGTTGCGCCCCTGTTTCGAGTTTGACTTCAACTTCAACACGAAAGTCGTAGCTCTCTCTCTCTCTTAGCTTTCCGGCGGTTTTTAGAACGCCTCAGACGGATTCCCGGAACTCCAGTTATGATCGTTTCCGTGCAAACTGCTAAAGATTTCACAACAAAACTCTTCCGAAATCTTGCCATTTTCCCAAGTTTTCGCTCTGCTTCTCCTTTATTGTATACCTGACCTAGAAACAGTGAAAATACCAAATAGACGCGTAAAATTTAATAAAAATAACTAAAATGCGACAAGACAAAACAAATGATTAACTGAAATAAACGGTAAAATAACGTGTAAAAACCACCGATCAAACTCCCTCAAACTTAAACCATTGCTTGACCTCAAGCAAAAAGCTTGGATAAATAATTTTCAAGTCAAACAACACATCAAGTGAAGGGTTCCGGGTGTAAGGCATGTCGATACTCATACGTGAGTCTTAGTTCCGATCGGCTCAAACCAGCTCTCTCGGTACTCATCCGTTAACGAAGGCATTACTTAAACACATACCGCAGTAAACTTACGAACCTAAATCTCCCTTTCGGCCACCTCTCCAACTATGCTTTGGGCTTAAGTCTTTTCTTCGATTTTCTACCCCTTTCATTCGGATAATCAGATTAAGGCATGCACATTTTTGCTCGAGATTTTTTTCTGTGGCACCTTTATTCTTTTTTATTCCGCTCACAGGCGTTTATTAGTCCACTTTGGGACGACTATAGAGATTCAACCGCCGTTAGGCTAAATAACCGGGTGAGGGTTACCCAACTTAGAAGGACATGTTGTCTTTACGTCATTATTCAACTTTCTTATTTTTTTGGTACCACAAGTCATTTTCAATCATGCCGGACTATCACAATGAACTAATTGGGGAATACTTCTCAAATCCGAGTACTATGGCACAAATCTACACGTTGGACTCGTTTCCTTACTCCGGGGAACCTAGGGTGTTCACATTATACCTCAATTTCCAAACTTTCCCAAGTTCCTTAGTTCAAACTCCTTTCCCTTGAACTCTAAATACTCTCTTGACTACCTTACACACAACCCACACAGGAGAAAAATTCTTTTACGGTTTTCGTAGGGGCGAATATGCCGTGGTATTTACCGAACTTAAAAATAAAAAGGGCTTAACTTGACAATACAAAATGGTAAAACCTTTCCACGTCCCAGGTGTCCTGACACGAGCCGTGTCACACAACACGGGCACCCGTGTCAGGCCACTGTTTTCCACCAAAAATCACCTTTTCTGAGCAAATACTGCAACACAGGCCGTGTCACACAACACAGGCACCCGTTTTGCGCCCCTATTTCAAATTTAACTTCGACTTTAACATGAAAGTCGTAGCTCTCTCTCTCTCTCTTAGCTTTCCGGAGGTTTTTAGAATGCCTCAAACGGAGTCCCGGAACTCCAGTTATGATCGTCTCCGTGCAAAGTGCTAAAGATTTCACAACAAAACTCTTCCGAAATATTGCCATTTTTCCCAGGTTTTCGCTCTGCTTCTCCTTTATTGTATACCTGACCTAGAAACGGTGAAAATACCAAATAGACGCGTAAAATTTAAAAAAAACAACTAAAATGCGACAAGACAAAACAAATGATTAACTGAAATAAACGGTAAAATAACGTGTAAAAACCACCGATCACCTAGCCATTGGTTTAGTCTGGAACATAACCAATAATAGAGAAACACGAGAAAAAAATAAGGAAGAGTAGGAAGGAGAATACAATTCCCGGTGTTCAAAAAGCAGCTTTTAAATATTCAAGAGTACAAAATTCTTGAATGGATAAGTTAACTAAGGTTTTGGGGGACAAGATCTTTGAAGAGTGGATTGTCAACATGGCGGAAGTTAAAATATCAGAGGGTAAAAAAGACTTTGGCAGAATACAAAAATTACATGGGGAAGGTGTAGGCAAAAAGGAAAATGCAAATAGGGAAGAAATTGTTGAGAGTCCGAATGCACCAAGACCTCTAGATGATTTTCAATTAAATAGAAGTGTTGTTAGCTTCAATGGAAACATGGATAGAAATAATGAAAAGGTGGATGGCCTGGTGTTCCCCATCATGGGAGATAGTGGAAAACTGTGAGCGATTTTTAGAAGATTAGTTCTCTTTTTTCCTTTGGTGGTTGTTATGTTGATAGGTCAACAAAATATATTGATGTCGAATTGCAGAGTAAGAGTTTTTTTAGATATTGCAAGCAATATTTGAATGGGTATAATCCAAGTATCATCGTGATAATGGAAACAAGATATAGTCCTGCAAATCTTCAGAAACCGTTAGCCAAAATGGGGTTTTAAGGTGTTGCGGTGAGAATTGGATATCAAGCTATTATTTAACTTGAATCAGAAATCATTGAAGTTCACCACCGAGCTTTGATTTATCCAAAGGAAAGGGTAAAGATCGAAGAAAACCCTAAGTGCACTACATAACAACGAAACTAAGAGATTGTGCGGGTTCGGGGGTTAGTTATACTAAGGGAAGGTATTAACATTCTATGTATCTGTAGTACTCTACAGGAACCTCTTGTTTGGTATTTGTGTTATTGCTAATGTTTGCATGCTAATAGTTATCTGCTAAGGTAAAGCTGCTAAAGGTAAATACCTATGGGTATATATACGAAGTATGCTCGCCAAGACGTTGCATCTCGTGCCTACATATTCTAACAAGGATGGAATCAGAGCAATCATAGTTCACCTAAATAGAGTGAAGGTACTCTTAACTGGGGTCAAGGTTCCAAGGGGAATAAGTATTCATAACAATGATACTTATGTAGAGTTAACAAACTCTCTAAGTCTAAGTTGAAAGATCTAACTAGGATGACCTTAACAAAAGTCAAAGGGAGAAGTGAGTACACATAACAATGGTACACACATAGAGTTAACAAACTCTAATCCTAAGTTCTAAATTTAAGGTTCCTAACAAGGTGTGCTAAGATCTTGACTTGACAAAGTCAAAGGGATATAGGTTCTAACCTAAAGCTAATTTGAAGGACCTAATGACTCTAATAAGGTCAAGAAGAAGAAATGAGCTATTTATGAAATTAAGTCAATAGAGAGACTTTCCTTTGGACTAAGGAACAAAATGTAACTCTTACGATGATAGCTAATAAGCTACATCACTTAGGGGGGACTCAACAAAGTGTAAGAGAGTGAGATAAAGGTGATATTCAAACATGATATAAATAACAAATTACACATGAAGAAGATATTTATGATAACAACCAAAGCATGAGAGGGAATGTGAAAACATTCAAAATGAAGACTTGACAAAGTCAAAAAGAGCAAGGTAACAACCAAGCATACATTTCCAAAGGAGTTAGAAATCATGGGGACAACCAATGATAAAGGTATCTAAACAATAGGTGTTACAATAAATAATTAATCATTGATAACAAATTTGAAATTTATGACAAAGCAATAATGCATTAGGGTTCGCCAACACCAATCAATCATGAATACAAGGCAAGTATGAATACATGAAGTGGAACATGTATAAGTCAAGAAATTAATTAACATGGTAGGAATTGAAGTAAACATGTATACGTTATAACAACACTTAACATGATTGAAAAATGAGTCATGGAAAGAGTAACAACCAAGCATGCTTTAATAAGAAATACATGTTTATCACAAGTAAGTAACAACCAAAAGGTAAGTTAGGATTCAACATGGTTTTTGAGCAAGGTGAAAACATTACAAGGGTTGATTTATACAAACATGTTTACCAATCATCTTTCAAACTAAAAACAAACAAGTATTTGAGAACACTTAAGGCATGACATGTTTAACATAAAGCATATGTACATTTAGGTCACATAATCATGGAAGAAAATCACATGTTAAGGGCAAGGTAACAACCAAAGTTTCAAGGAGCTTTCAAACATGTATTCACATATGGACATAAGCTTGAAAAGGTAACAACAACGAAGTAACAACAAGGATTTACAAGCTCACTGCATCATGTAAGATTCATACAAGACGCACAAGGTTCATATAAGTCAAAATGTACAAAAAGAATCAAAGGATCATTCAAAAAGATCAAAATAAATCCTAAAGAAACCTAAAAAATGTCACATACTTTGAACATGAATAAGTACAAAATAAAATAATTTTTTTTGGAAATTTCTTAACATAAACAAAAACTATATATTCTCATGAGCATGATTCAAAAAGAATGGGATCAAAATAATAAAAATCAAGAGAGTTATGATCAAATCAAATTGTGAAAGAAACCATAAAAAACAAGTATTAAAAAAAAGAGATGCACCTAATGGGGTTTAAACCCACACCCTAAGCAACCCAAGCACAAAACCAATACCATCTGAGCTATTAGCGCATTATGAATATTTGATGCCATCATAAAATAATATGTGAAAATAAGTGTTAATTCTGAAAGAAAAATAAAAGAAACAAAAAGGTATGGGGGGATCGAACCCTAGAACCTTCGCTCCACATAACACACAAACCTCCTCCATGGACCAGGGGTTCTACACTCTCATCCATTAGAACAGACCAAAACAACCACCTTAGTGCCACATCACACCTAGTCACTTCCACCTCAGATCCTACTCAACTTCATCTTCCTCAGCCTCGCCTCCATTATTTCCCTCTCTTCGTGCCCTAAACATGTTTCCGTGACCAGAATTTCTTCCTCCTCTAACTCCTTCATCTCTCAACCATTTCAAATGATGTAAAGACCAAAATCAAGGCATTTTTCACAAGGAACACAAATATATCATTTGTTAGACCTAAAACTCAGTGTATAGTGCATACAAGACTCATCAACAGATTAATATCACAAATATTCAGCATGTTACAACATCCAATATTTAAACAATATAAAGCCAGTAATTGTCCAAGACAACAAAGAACATCATATACTATACCTTTTCTATTTAAATGACATCAAAATAATGCATAAATATGAAAATTTACAAGGTCAGAAATCTTACCTCTTAAATAAAATCCAAGGTTTCTTCTCATCTATCACAGTTACAAGATATTGATCCTTAGAGCTTCCTCGAGCCTTTTAGAACATGTTGGAATGGTTGGATGGCTTGGAACAAGTCTGAGGAACAGAACACGATGCCTCTTTCTACAATGGAGGTTGAAAATGGTATAATGTGTTTGGGGTGTTTTAGAACTTATTTGATGGATTGAATGAGTTCCATGGAGTATGTAGAGATGATTTGTGAAGTTTATTTGAGAAGGGCCCGAGTGGAATGAGTGTTTGGGATGTTCTTGCAAGTTTTTAGTTGTTTTGCAAAAACTGTTGGTGTAACACCCGAGGTCGATGAGGGCAGAGAGTGGTTACATGTAACAACCGAGGGCGATGGAGTGGTTGTCGGTGTGTGAGGCATGACAATGAGACACTCCTAGCAGCTTCTAGGGAAAAACCAAATCACATCGAAATGAGAGGGATTCTAAGGCTATGCAGGTATGGGACTGCATGGTTGAAGGAAGACTTATAAGGATTAATTAGTACTACCTATACAAACAAGATGCATCTTATTTTCGGTAGCCCGTTCATAAGAACTCCATAGTTAAGCGTGCTTGACTTGGAGAAATTTAGGGATGGGTGACCTTCTGGGAAGTTTCGTGGAAAGCATGCGAGTGAGGAAAATGCATGCTGAAAAGACCCGTGTTGATTTGTGGGGTAAGTCGGTAATCCTGAAAGCAATATGAGGTATTACAAATGGTATTAGAGCCAGATCTCTTCCAGTACAATGTAGTTCGGGAACGAACCAAGCGGAAGTTGGTAGGCATGTAACACCCAAGGCCGAAGAGGACAAAGAGTGGTTACATATAACACCCGAGGGTGAGGGAGTGGTTGTGTGTGCATGAGGCATGACAATGAGACACTCCTAGCAGTTTCTAGGGGAAAATAGAATTCACATCGGAATGAGAGGGATCCTGAGGCTATGCAGGTGTGAGACTGCATGGTTGAAGGAACATTTATAAGGATTAATTGGTACTACCTATACAAACAAGATGTATCTTCTTTTCGGTAGCCCGTTCATAAGAACTCCATAGTTATGTGTGCTTGACTTGGAGAAATTTAGGTATGGGTGACCTTCTGGGAAGTTTCGTGGAAAGCATGTGAGTGAAGAAAAAGCATGATGAAAAGACCCGTGTTGGTTTGTGGGGTTAGTCGGTAATCCTGAAAGTAATATGAGGCATTACAAATGGTATCAGAGTCAGACCTCTTCCAGTACGATGTGGTTCGGGGACGAACCAAGCGGACACTGGTGGGCATGTAACACCTGAGGCCGAAGAGGACAAAGAGTGGTTACATGTAACACCCGAGGGCGAGGGAGTGGTTGTGTGTGCATGAGGCATGACAATGAGACACTCCTAGCAGTTTCTAGGGGAAAATCGAATTAACATCGGAATGAGAGGGATCCTGAGGCTATGCAGGTATGAGACTGCATGGTTGAAGGAACGTGTATAAGGATTAATTGGTACTACCTATACAAACAAGATGCATCTTCTTTTCGGTAGCCCGTTCATAAGAACTCCATAGTTACATATAACACCCGAGGGTGAGGGAGTGGTTGTGTGTGCATGAGGCATGACAATGAGACACTCCTAGCAGTTTCTAGGGGAAAATAGAATTCACATCGGAATGAGAGGGATCCTGAGGCTATGCAGGTGTGAGACTGCATGGTTGAAGGAACATTTATAAGGATTAATTGGTACTACCTATACAAACAAGATGTATCTTCTTTTCGGTAGCCCGTTCATAAGAACTCCATAGTTAAGTGTGCTTGACTTGGAGAAATTTAGGTATGGGTGACCTTCTGGGAAGTTTCGTGGAAAGCATGTGAGTGAGGAAAAAGCATGATGAAAAGACCCGTGTTGGTTTGTGGGGTTAGTCGGTAATCCTGAAAGTAATATGAGGCATTACAAATGGTATCAGAGTCAGACCTCTTCCAGTACGATGTGGTTCGGGGACGAACCAAGCGGACACTGGTGGGCATGTAACACCTGAGGCCGAAGAGGACAAAGAGTGGTTACATGTAACACCCGAGGGCGAGGGAGTGGTTGTGTGTGCATGAGGCATGACAATGAGACACTCCTAGCAGTTTCTAGGGGAAAATCGAATTAACATCGGAATGAGAGGGATCCTGAGGCTATGCAGGTATGAGACTGCATGGTTGAAGGAACGTTTATAAGGATTAATTGGTACTACCTATACAAACAAGATGCATCTTCTTTTCGGTAGCCCGTTCATAAGAACTCCATAGTTAAGTGTGCTTGACATGGAGAAATTTAGGGATGGGTGACCTTCTGGGAAGTTTCGTGGAAAGCATGTGAGTGAGGAAAAAGCATGATGAAAAGACCTGTGTTGGTTTGTAGGGTAAGTCGGTAATCCTGAAAGCAATATGAGGTGTTACAAATGGTATCAGAGCCAGACCTCTTCCAGTATGATGTGGTTCGGGGACGAACCAAGCGGAAGCTGATGGGTATGTAACACCTGAGGCCGAAGATGGAAAAGAGTGGTTTCCCCGAACCAAGCGGAAGCTGGTGGACATGTAACACCTGAGGCCGAAGAGGGAAAAGAGTGGTTACATGTAACACCTGAGGGCGAGGGAGTGGTTGTGTGTGTATGAGGCATGACAATGGGACACTCCTAGTAGCTTGTGGGGAAAACCCGAATTCACATCTGAATGCTAGGGATCTTGAGGCTATGCAGGTATAGGACTGCATAGTTGAATGAAGGCTTATAAGGATTAATTGGTACTACCTATACCAACAAGATGTATCTTCTTTTTAGTAGCCCATTCATAGGAACTCCATAGTTAAGCGTGCTTGACTTGGAGAAATTTAGGGATGGGTGACCTTCTGGGAAGTTTCGTGGAAAGCATGTGAGTGAGGAAAAAGCATGCTGAAAAGACCCGTGTTGGTTTGTGGGGTCAGTCGATAATCCTGAAAGAAATATGAGGCATTACATTTGGTTTTGAGGATGAAAGGTGGTTTGAGGAGTTATCTTAGGTAATTTTCTGATGATTTGTAATGGAGATTGACTTGGTATTTATAGTGAAAGTGGGAGATTCGAAGTGTGATAAGAATCCAACTTCTTGCTAAGCATCTATTTGCATTTTCAAACTAAATGTGATGATGGTTTTGGTAATGTTCAAGGCATCAAGTACAAAGTGGTTGATCCTGGGCATGCTCCTGCAGATGAATCTGTACTTGGGAGGCTTTGGGAGTGGCTCTATGCGAAAATGAGGGGAAAGACCATGCTTTTCAAAAATGAAAGTGGAACCTTTATGCGAAAAATGGCACAAACACTTGGTCCAAGCTTTTATTCAAAGGTTTAAGTTCCCAAATTTCATGTATGGATCTGTTTAAGTGATATCTTGTAAGTAAAAAACTTAATACATCAAGGTTTGCAGCAAACAATTGGTTTTACAACTTGTCGCACCAAGTTAGAACCTTGTATTTCAAGTTCTTGGACCTCAACTTGTTTCCTTCGAAACTCTTAGCTCACATATGCTATGAAGGAGTTCTTGTACTTTTTAAAAATCCATAAACATGACCTACAACTTTTATGTTTGAAGAAACTCTTTAATCAAGAGGGATCATGGTGAAAATTGACCTTGAAGTTGACTCAAAATGGAAGGAACAAAGCTGACCTTGAAAAATTCTAAGTGTTTTGAAGTTCTTCCAAACTTTGAAGCTCTATATATCAAAATCTAAGCCTCTTTTTCTCATAGGTCAATAGAAAACTTTTATAGTACATGATGAGATCTACATATTGATCTTTTGAACTCAAAAAATGGATATGTAGATTGAAAGTTATGATCTTTCAAAGTTAGCACCAAAATTAGGTTTTTTTTTCATACACTTAGAAAAATTCAAGCATCTCAACTTTACCCCTTTTGCAACAAACCTCTCAAATATTGATTTTTTATGATCAAACACATAGAATAAACATGTCTTGATGAAATTTGGTTTGAATGCTTCAATTTGGACCAAGAAATCTAAAAGTCAAAGGGTTGACTTTGTCCAATAAAGCTTGTGTCAGATGAATTCAATTGTGTGATCTTCAATGAACTTGCATCTTTGAACTTTTCAACCATCATGGGTAGGATCCAAGGAGGTATATGAATATGTTGAATCATGTCCCAAGGCTTAGGATCATGCCTGTATCAAAATTCAAAGGCACAATTGACTTTTCTCGACAAAACCCTATTTGGTGGCCATATGAAATTGGGCTTCAATGGTCTTGTAGTGAGATCAATTAGCACTTGACTCTTATTGAATATAAACCTCTTGAGTGTATAGGAACTTGATTTGGTGATGAACAATCCAAAACATTGACTGATCAAACAACACTTCTCTTGATTCCAAAAGTGCAAACCCTAATTCAGATGAACCTCAAAAAGCAAACTTGAAACAATGTTAGGGTTAGAGATAAATGCTTGATGCTCCTAGAATGGTGATGGAATCTAGGGGTCAAATTTTGGGGTATGCTAGATGGTTTTTGTGCAAATGAAAATCAAGGCTTTGTGGGAGGAATTTTCGCAACTTGGAGGAAAGACGACTTGAACATTATAATGGTGACACATAGTTTTCAATTTATCCACTGTCGAGTAAATCCGAAAGTTGGGTCAGATTGGCTCTTCACGACCATTTATGCTAGTCCTAGTATTGAGAGAAGAAGAAGCTTGTGGAATGACATGCATGAGCTGAGTATTATTATGTCTGATGCTTGGCTCGTGGTTGGAGACCTTAAAGACACTGCCTTTGCTCATGAGAAGAAGGGTGGTGCTCCTATTTATCATAACAGAAGCAAAAATTTTAGAGATGATATGGACAGGTGCGGTTTATTGGATTTGGGTGCCGTGGGATCTCATTTCACGTGGAGTGGCCGTATATATAGAGGTGGATGTTGCGGTGGAAATAGGATATCAAATTCTTAATTAATTTGAATCGCATCTTTAGTTCACAACCACTCTTTGATTTATCCGAAGGAAAAGGTCAAAAGAGGAAAAACCTATTTTTGCATCGTAAACACAATGCGGGGAGAGATCTAGGTAAGGGGTTGGTTAAGCTTAGGGAAGGTATTAGCACCCTAAACTTTTGTAGTACTCTACAAGAACCTTTTGTTTATTTTTTACTATTTGCTTTAATTATTTGCTTGAGGTATATACAAAGGGTTAGAAGTTAAAGAAAAAGACCTAAGGGTTAGTCCTAAGTTTACTCGGCAAGATTCGCATCTTGTGCCTACGTATCCTGGGTAGGGAATGGAATCAGAGTAATCGTAGTTCCCCTTGAAAGGGAGGTTAGAAACATCTTGACTGTGGTCAAGGTTCCAATGGGGAATAAGCATTTCTTAAGGAAACACTTACGTGGAATACAGAATCTCCAATCTCTACGTTGAAAATGTTAACTAAAATTAGGGTTAAATTAGGGATTCCACGGTGGGAAACCCTAAAACAGAGTACGACGACTCTTTGACCTAATGCTAGGGTGAAGAGTAAAATTGTCCGCGAAGGGACGCCTAAAAGTATGAGTACGGGGAGTCAAAATTTTATGGTTTGAAAGATGAGATGTATAAGGCTTAAGGATCACTGACGCGATGGTCAAATGTTAGACCTAATCCTTCAGAAGGTGCAATTACGATGAATGATGAACATCGCAAGATAAACAAATTAGATGATGTTTAAAGATAAAAAAAACAAGTGTGGAAGATAATGAAATAAGAATCAACGGTATTGTTAAATAATTTACAACCCTGAAAATAAAAGTTCAAAAATAAAAAGGTTAGTGAACAAAATCAACATAAGATTAGACAGAAAAATTAAACAGGATGACGTGAGGATTTTAGGGTAAAGTTAATTTACAAACATGAAAAAAACTGGAATATGAAAGTGTCAAGAATTGAAATTAAGACAGGTTAGCAATTTTTGAATAAAAGTTTTTATGATTTTTTATAAAAAAAGATGTTTTTGTTTAAATTAGAGAAAATTAATTGGTTAAAAATAATCTTTTAAAAGGAAAAGAGTTAGCTTTTTAAGTGAAAATAGAATTTTAGTAATAAAAGAAAATTAATTCTTATTATTCTTTTTTTTAAAAGAAAAAAGGTTATAGAAAAAAAAGTTTCAAACTGTTAGATAAATGAAAAGTTGTTTATTTTTGTATTAAAGAAAATATTAAGAACCAAATTATTATTTACATTTTTTTATTTTTTATAATTAAACTAATAAAAGAAACTAAAATAAATAAAACAGATGGGTTGGGCCGGGTCATCACCTCCCAGACCCACCCCGGTCCCCACAAACAAAGAGGGGAGGACTTGAGTTTTTAGGGTTAAACCCTAAACTCAAGAGACATCAGCGGCGGCCCCTTGAGGGCATTGCCCTCTTGCTGAGTTCTTCTTCTTCCTTCCAAATCCCGTCCGTGAAGGGCTTCGTTTGGCTTCTTTCTTCATTTTTCGGACCATCATCTTCTGGTATCTTCTTCTTCTCCGATTTTCTTATGATCTCCTGCAAAAAAACAACATGCAAGGGGGTTAATGAGTAAGCTGGGTGATTTACATTTCGCTTGTTGATTTTTGAACGATGATGACTATGAAGTTTTCGCGGTTGTGTTTGGTTGTTGGGCGATGATGTTTTAACTGAGCCTCAAGGTTTTCGGATCCGTTGAATATTCTCAACCGAGAATCTCCGGATTTCGGCGGCTTTTGGTTCATTATGGTGATTTTCTGATGTTTGATGGTGTTGTTGTTCACCATGGGTTATGAACGATTCCGTTTGCTCTTCGCCGAAGGTAACATTTCTGGACGAGCTTCTTTGAATCTCTTTTCCTCTCTCTCAAATGGAGGTGATGATAATGAACTCGAGGAGTTCTTCTGAGCCTCCTTCAGTTTTGCGCCGCAGTTTTTTGATGTTCGTTAAGGGTTTCGTTTTGTTGTCTTTGGCAAGTTCTTTCCTGTTTTTGCGATTAGGGTTTCACGACCTCCTCTTTCCCCCTTTTGAACATTTGTTTTGTATTCTTTTTCACTCTTGCTGGGCTTGAATAATTTGATTTACGTTTCTTTTGCTGATTTGCAGATCTTGGATATGATATGATTCCGCAAATTTGCTTTTGATTTTTTTCTAGAAGGATTCACTTTCTGATATGGTTTGGATTAGATACCATCCGAATTTGATTGGTTTTTCAGTTTTACACATGATCCAGATTTGATTTTCTTAATATCCATGGATTTACTGGATAGAAACTGGATTGGGATTCATATTATCTGGATTTGATTCTGGATTCGGATTTGATTTTCGATGATCTTGGCAATGATGTTTAACTGAGCCTATGGTAAAATGGATTCGGATTTCACTCGCGGATCCGGATCTGTTGGATTTAAATTTACTTGATGACTTGTTTAGCTAAATGTGGAAAACTCATTTTCAGAATAAGCGCTTATCCAAATAATTACTTATTTTTCTCTTCCTCTGGCCGTCCCGAAAAAAATAGAACAGATACTGCTTGTTGGTGTCGAGGTCGTGAATCGATTTGGGAGCTGGCTTCGGCATTTGTCATCGCCCTCCCGATACCCGATGATGAAATTACTCTGAGGGTATCGAACAAAAATAATTTCTAACATTAACCTCTTTTTTTTGCTCTGTTCTTGGTTTGTCTATATGCAGGTACGAAGAAAAAGTCGGGCGAAGAATGAGTCGTGAAGTCGAGCATGAAGACCAGAAAAATAGGAAATTAGGAATAAAATGTATATTTTTTTATTTCTTTTTGTAAATTGTAATAAAAAAATATAATGAATAAAAATTCAATATATTTTCTATCCAAAATCACTTTCCGATTCCCTTTTCCATAATTTAAATCTGTCACCACCGAATAAATCACAAAAATATCCGATTAAATTTAACTGATTAAGTGCCTTCGAATAAATTTAATCGATTAAAATTTAACCGATTAAACTTAAACAAATAGAACTACTTTCAGCAGATAAATTTGTGCGAATAAATCCCAAAGAATTACTCGAATCAACTCCCTCGGTCCCAAAACATGTTGCTCGATTTAAACTTGACGCAATTGAGTTCTAGACAAATCTTTTTCAAATTAAATCTTGCCTGATGATAAAAACGGTAACCGGCCCCTAATAAAGCAGAGAAATCCAATTAACAGCAAAACCAAATATCCTCCGCACTGAAAAATTCAACTTGTCTCTCCAATGATTAAATCCAATGCCCTGAACCAACTCGGCCAAAATCCTAATTAAACAGATATAATAAATCCAGACACGAGCCGAAATTTCCACCGTATCCCTTTAGAATTTGACTGGCAGATTGCAGGAGAAAAGAAAAATAGGCCTTGTTAAAATAAATTCCGCAGAATGAATTCTCACACCAATTTGAATTAAACCAACTCATAATCAACCCCATATGATTAAACAACGGCTCTGAAATCCACTGACGACGGTTATGCTTCCTAAACTGTCAGTAGACAATAAATAAATGACCATTTCGCCCTTCAACAACTAAAGTGTACCAGATGTGATTCCTGCAAAACAGACTACATAACCCGTTAGTAGTTAGCTGGTGTAAAAAATGAGATGTCATGCGACATGAATCGACTAATTTGAGGGTAAAATTTGGGGTATTACAGTTGCCCCTATTTAAATGGCTTCACCGGATGATTTGAGCAGCGGAGGCTTCAGGAATCACGGAGGAGGGATTTAAATACAGATAACCGAAAATTTTGCCCTTAGACGCAGTGATATGCAATGTTATGGACAAAACGAAACGAATTATAATGCTGACAATGCCATTTTAATATGATGCGTATGATGAGAATGATACATACAAGAATGCAGACGACACGACGACACAGGGGACAGACACGACGAGTAACTGCACTGGGGAATATGACGCACTGGTGAAACATCGCGACAATTGGGGAATTCTAGAGGGATGGATCAACCGTTGCAGGCACAGCCAGTTGTCACTTTAGGATGAAATGATAACACAGGATCCACACGGCGGTAGGATCAAGTAAATGACAAGTGCTGAAGTTTTTGGAACATTCCTTTAAACGAAGAGATCGAGCAAGATCTTCAGGAATTATCGGAAAATATACAAGGAGAAACAAACATCAGAAACATCCAGAAGAACATCGAATGAACTCTAAAACACACCAAGGATATTCGGAAAAACATCGAATAAACTCGGGGACAAAGAAACACATTTCAGGGACATTCGGAAGAACATAGAATGAACTCTGAAGCATACCATAGATACTCAGAAAACCATCGAATAAAATCTGGGACGCGGAAACATATTTCAGGGACATTCGGAAGAACATCAAATGAACTCTGAAACACACCAAAGATACTCGGAAAACCATCGAATAACTCTGGGCTGCATCCAGAAACAAAAGAACAACGTCTATAGGAGCATGAGATGAAGACAAGTCTCTGAAGGTAAACCCGAAACATTTAGGAAAACAATCAATGTACGAGACAAGTTGAAGACATATCTGGAAGAACATCAGATAAGCAACAAAGGAGTTCTGGAAGAACGTCAGAACAAAAAACTCAGTATGGGAAAACATCACAAAGAGATAGATCCGGAAAAACATCGGATGAGATTCTGGACAACCATCAGAATCACAGGGATATCTGGAACCTTGTCGGACCATCAAAGGGAATATCTGGAAAACCATCAGATAAGTTCTAGAAGAACATCAGAACAAAGACTTGATTTGGAAAACCATCAAAAGGAGGAATGTATCCGGAAAAACCGGATAATATTTTGGAAAATCGTCAGAACCAAGGGAATATCTGGAAAACCATCAGATAGAGTACTGTATCCGGAAAACCATCGAATAAGAAATGTCATACCTGGAAGAACGTCAGATAGACATGACACACAATCATTTGGTAGGTGCCAAGTAAGTTGGACTTTGACCACAAGGTAAGACGTGGATAAAACAGGACCTCGGGAGAAATGCAAATGAGGATGAAACACTCATGATATGTATATATGAATTATGCTATGATATATGATCAAATGCAAATGTAGATGCCGCCAATAAGACTCGACTCTTCTGGTAAGATGACAAGACTGGAAAATTGATTCCTCAACACGGAGATCAAGGTTATTCTGCTCGGGAACTAAAGATGCCACTGCTGAGAATCCTTTAATTCAACTGCCCCAGATTAAACTGTCTGTTGTAGAAGAACTGATAATTGCTTCAACTTAGTCTTATTCTGAAAATGATTGTTTTGTTGTACCCTCGGAAGGCTTGCCCTAGTCTGAGTCTTGAAATATCTTCTGAATAAACTAAATATGAGAAAACCTTGCCTCTGAACCACAAATCTTGAATTGATTCTTAGAAAGGATGTAAAAGGAACTTGCCTCAGTCTGACTCTTGAAATATCTTTTGAATAAACTAAATATGAGAAAACCTTGCCTCTGAACCACAAATCTTGAATTGATTCTTAGACAGGATGGAAAAGGAACTTTCCCCTGATAGGATCACTTAACCAAGTTTCTCGACTGTTTGAAAGTTCCTTAGAGGAAATCCAGTTTGCAAACAAATATATTTATACAAACATGGTAATGCAAAGTTCATGCAACTTTTGAAACCAAAATTATTTTTTGAAAGATGAAAAATAAATGAGACGTTGGTCAGAACACGGCGGTTCAAGACGCTCAAAGTTTAAAACAAAGGTGTACTGCCAAAATAAATGATTCACAAAGATCTTTAGGAGTCAGCTTACGCAACCTTGCTGTAGTATGCTTTCAAAATAACCTTGTTTTAATTAGGTCTTTTGAGGGTTATAACGTGGTCTGGTTCACGGTTTATGAAACAAAGGATAGAGGCTCAAAATTTATTTGTACCCACCCCCTCTACGTGATAATCTTCAGTCCTACGCTCAGTTAACTTATGTTATGCATTCAGGTTCCCATAGGTTAGGACTTGCAATGATAATAATGACGATGGTTCAGAAGTCCACAGACCTTTTTGAAAAGGCAGCCACTGCTTCTTTATAACATTTGGTTGTTTTAACATTGAGGATTTTCAAGGATAAGTATTTAAAGGTCTCCTCTTTTTATTATCCCTAAATTTTTCCTGAATTGTTTCTTTTAAAGCACACAGTCAGCGGGATGCCCCATTTTTGCCTAAGTCTCCTTCATAGGTTTTGACTTAGCAGACTTTTTCTTTTGATTTTTTCTTTTGAAAGAAAATGATTGCCTGGCTTAATAATTACGGCAAACCATCATCGGCTTTTGGCTTGGAAAATATCTTTGATACTTGCTTGTTGTGTGCGAAGGAAAATTGCGAGTGTGACCTTCATATGAAAGGTGTATTGCAGAAAAGCACAACCAAGTTAGTTGAGAACTACCCATGCCCCAGGTTAAGATTGCGGGTTTTTGTAAAGAAAGAAACTCCAACTTCTAGGCTCGAAGGGGGTGACAAGGGAATAACTTCCTTATTTCTCCAGTGTTTGGGGATTGAAACAATTCCTTACATCATCAACAAAGTTAGATTGAAAGCATACTGACAACAGTTATGGGTATAACGTTTTCGTCATCCTCCCTCTAATCTTTGCATATCAAAAATTTGAACAAGAAGTAAACATTTGAAAGATAAAGCATAAAGATGCAGATAATAGATAAAATGAATTAAATCAAAAGTTGCAATGTTCAGTTCATTAATGTAAAAGTACAAATATAGTTTCAAAAGCAAACAACTAATAAAATAAGGAAAGTACAAACAACGAGAAACAAAAGCCTAATGACTAAATCAGAACCGGTCGAAACTTCACTTTTGATGCTCTGGCAAGGGATTCTTCTGGACATTTGGAGGATTATCCGTAAAATCAAGTATTCCATCTCGAATCAACCCACACACTCTGGCTTTCAGTGCAAAACAATGCTCCAAGTCGTGGCCCGGGGCACCCTCATGAAAAGCACAATGGAGATCAGCCCTAAATCCAGCTGAAGGGGGATTAGGAGGAGGTGGCAAAGCCTTTGTAGTGATCAGCCCTTGTTGAACCAGGTCAGGATAAAGTCATGTGTAAGTCATGGGAATAGGATCAAATTGGTTCTTATTTCGAGACTGGTCTGGTCTAATAATTGGACATTAAGAAGTCTGAGCTGGCTGTGGTGCAACAACAGGTTGAGATCTCTGGAAAGGCTTTCTTGATTCAGACATACCAACATTGGTCTGCTCCTCTTTCTTCTTATGGAAA
The DNA here is from genome assembly GCA_963859935.3 of Lathyrus sativus. Lineage (NCBI taxonomy): Eukaryota > Viridiplantae > Streptophyta > Magnoliopsida > Fabales > Fabaceae > Lathyrus > Lathyrus sativus. The sequence continues at coordinate 397,044,514 of OZ012740.1, forward strand.
TTCCCATAGGGTTTCTTTGCCCCATTAGAAGATTCGGCAGCTTTGGATACCTTACCATTTTTCAAACCTTCTTCTAACCTTTGGCCAATAATTACCAGATCTGTAAAGCTTGAAGAGACACTTCCAATCATCTTTTCCAAATAGAAAGGAGATAAAGTATCCATGAACATTCTTGTCAGTTCCTTCTCTGCTATAGGGGGTTCAACTTGGGAAGCTAACTCTCTCCAACGTTGAGCGTATTCTTTGAACGACTCTTTTTCCTTCTATGTCATACTTTGAAGTTGACGGTGATCGGGAGCCATGTCCAAATTGTATTTGTACTGTTTCATAAAAGCATTAGCAAGATCCTGGAAGCAGTGGACGATGTTATGCTTTAAGTTCATATACCATTTTATAGAAGCACCACTCAAACTATCCTGAAAGCAATGGATGAGCAACTTTTGATTGTTGGTGTAAGCTGCCATCTTTCGGAAGTACATGACTAGGTGAGCTCTTGGACATGAGTGACCTTGATACTTCACAAACTCAGGAGTCTTGAACTTGGTCGGCAAAACAAGACCAGAAACTAGGCACATATTATCAGCATTAACGTTGAAGAAGTCAGTACCCTCGACTGCCTTGAGTATCTTATCTATGATCTGAAACTGTTCACGGGTAATCTCAGGCTCGACAAAATCTTCATGGTCTTCCCCTTGAACACTAACAGCATGGTGTTACACCCCAAAATTTGCCCAACATTTTGCTTTAGCTGGCTTTTGTTTCATTGCATTCATAGCATTAGCATTTGCATACCATAGTCCATGAACAGGGGATTGCGAGGTGTGCTTATCAAGAGAGGGATATCAAAGGTATAAGCCTATTCAAGGGGTTATATTCAAGCTATCAAGTGCTTATCATTATCATAAGAATGACAAAGCTCATCAGAAGGAGTGGATTGGTTAAGAATGGTGTACCTCCTATCTTGGGGGTCTGTGAAGGTCCTCAAGTGGTTTTGAATCCATGGTTATGGGTGGAGAATATTGAGAGAACTCATGGGATACCTTGAGGGTCATCTTGAAGCTTATGTCAGTCATTATATCAAGTGTGTGAAGCCACAGTCAAGATTGATGCAATTAGGGTTTTCACCGGGTCAACCCTAAGTCAACAGTTGAACTGAAGGAGATTAAGACTCAATTCCAAGTCTTTGTGATCATGGGATGTTGTGTTGAGACACCAAGAAGATTATTCCAAGATCATTTCATCAAGATTCAAGAGTGTGAGAAGTTGCTAGGCTAAGGTTGCTATGCTTGACAGTGTAAAATCCCCTAGTTTAGTGTCTAACTTCAAGATCACATAACTCAAGATACAAGTTTCATCTCATCTTGACATAAACATGAGACTTGTAGAGCATGTTCATAAATTTAATTTGAGTACCAGAAGTCCTTGATTGGATTTATAGAACTCAAGTTATGAAGTAGACAAGTTACGGGTCATCAGATGAATGTGATTTTAATCATCCAAAGTCAACCAACTTCCATGCCATTTTTGACTAAGAAGGATGTTTCTCCTTAACTTTAAGTGAACATGAAAGTTGTTCCTCATAATCTTAGCTTTCCAAAGAGTCCTAGAAGTCCTCATTTTGAGTTTTAGAACTCAAGTTATGAGCTTGGCAAGGCAAGGGTATTTTGGGAAAGTGAGATTACAGGTCATTTTCATTATAGGTCCATTTCACCACTTTGCACACTTCAAATGGAAATCATTCCAACATGAACGTTGCTCCAAATGGGGTCATTTGGCCAACAAAATCTCAAGATATCATTGACATGGCTTGAATTGGAGAATGCTTGAAGAAATTTTTATGAAAGAAAGCTTGAAAAGGGCTAGTTTGGATCGAATACATTTTAAACCAATTCAAGTCATGTTTGTGCATTTTTTGAGTGCCTTAAACATTCTAAGAAGATTGGTAAAATCAGAAGTCAAATTTGAGATCATTTTCTATGCCATTTTCATGGTTTCTTGAACTTTAAGTCACATAATCAAAATCAACGATCCATTCACTTCCAAGGCATTAATGTCAGCCCTACATGTTCCTTGCATCATAAGGAATTGATATGAATAGAATTGGAAGCTTCCACACACCATGTTCATGGAAATTACAAAGGAAAAAGTGAAGAAAAATGTGAAAATTAAAATTGGACTTTCAACCATTTTTGGGCCTCCATTGTAGACCAAATTACATCTATATATGTTCATGAATGAGTTCAAAACAAGGTTGGTGATGGATTGAGCAAGAGGAGGTAAGAAGCACTTGAAAATTTTTTGTTAGAGGTGAAAATTGAATATCTACTTTCGAGCAATTTCAGAGGGAATTAATCATTCAAGAAGCTTCTCCAAGCACCATTGAAGGATTTTGAACAACTTTGATCAAGAATTCGTGCAAGAACACTCCACCATTGAAGCTCCGAACAAGGTTCTTACTTTTCATCCATACGCTCTGTTCTTGATGAGTTATCGCGCCATTTTTACATTATTATGATCCTTGGAGTATGTAGAAGCTTTTAGGATTAGTTTGGTTAAGTTCCATGAAATTCAAGAATTGACACCCTAGGTTGTAGTTTGATTTTCTCTCTTGTTAGTGGATGAAAATGGAAAAGAATTTGATATTCATGATGTAGGAAGTGAGAGGAAGAGATTAGTATCTTAAATTTTGAGTTTTGAGAAAATTGAAATTCTTGAGTGATTCTTGGATGTCCATGAATTCTGAGTTTTAATGGAGGAAAGTGGAAATAGATTACATATTTGGATTCTACACGAAAAATCACATGGTTTTGGTTCAAGAAAATCTTGTTTTGGTTAAGAAATAAGAAAGTTGGAATTTTGGCTAGAGGTAGAAGATGACCGGAAAAGATTTTGGCCACCGTCTATGAACAGCACCACCGTGCCGGCAGCTCTCCCTCCATTTCCAATTCAAAACTCCAGAATGCATCTTGGCCGTAGGATCATGCATAAGGCCTTGACTCGGTCACTTTATCGCACGGTCGTGAGGCTCTCACGTTTGGCCCCTCTTCCACATACAAAACGCTGAGTTTAACTCAGCTGGGCCTTAAGTCCACGCTATCAGCACCCCCATTCGCAGGCCCAAGCGGAATAGCGCATGAATCCGTTGCTAGATACACCCACCTTTTAGTTCATTTTATTTTAATTTTCTTTTGTTTTTTAATTGATACTTGTTTCATTTAATTCAGAAAAAATATGAAATGATCTCAATAAATCTTGAAAAAAATCATGTAGGTAGTTTGACATGTCTAGAATTTTTTCATATTTTTTAATTCCAGTTTTAATGCATTTTTCAATTAATTGCATTTTTTCCATTTTAATGTGTTTTTAATAAGTGAAAAATGACATGCCATGCTTTGTGATTTTATTTCTCTTTCAATAATCCATATTAATCCCTGATTTTTTGTATGGTGAATGTTGATACATTGTAGAATATTGTAATATTTTTATTATATTTTTTAGATTCCATTTGAATAGGTTTTAGAGCACATATTTAGAGCCTTCCCCATTTGAATCTCCCATAGCATACATCTTGGTTTAGCATCTGGTTGGTGGCCTTAGGCTTATAGTTTGGACTTGAAACTTTGACCATAGGACCTTAATACATTTAGGATCATCTAGGATTTTTCTTAGGATTTTTAGAATTGATTTCCTGTTTTTCCCATATTTTACATTCTGACCAATGTTCGCATGTTTCAACTTGCACCTTCTCATAGTTTGGCCTAATACATGAACTTTTAGCCAACTTTAAGCATCCAATCTTCCCATTAACCTTTAGTACATAGGTTGACACATCTTTAGGGTGATCTCTAAGTTCTTAGATTATGCATAGCCCCCTTTAGTTTAGGTGATGCTTAACTAGTCCTTAGGGTTCCTCCTGAAGCCTCTTAGGAAGATGATTCTCCAATGAATGGTAGAGTGTCATGGTGGATGCCTTTGGCATACACCATGCTTCCCTTCATTTCAATCTCCCATGAATGGTAGAGTGTCATGGTGGATGCCTTTGGCATACACCATGCTTCCCTTCATTTCTAATCTCACATGAATGGTTGAATATCATAATGGACACCTTTGGTATACACTATGCATCACCTCATTTCTTGATTATCCATGATTGGTTGAACATCATAGTAGATAACTTTGGTATACACCATGCATCCCATAATCAATTCCATTCTTTAGGATAGATGCCTTGTTTGATTACTTGTGGAATGATTTCCTTATTTGTCATAATTCCTTTCCTTCATTCATGATTGAGTGGTGTGTTGCATCAGGGTAGTTCATGTATAGGGTAGTCTAAGTGTAGGTGCATGACTGCATTAAGAGGTTGAGTGGGTCTCCCTCTGCTTGCTTTCATTAAGGGTTGAGGCGATCCTCCCCTTGCCTGTGTGTTGTTTTTTCTCTTTCTATCTGATGTGTTTGCATTGAGAGGTTGAGGTGACCCTCCCTTTGCTTGTTTGTTTTGTATGTTCTCTTTGTTTGTTTGCTTAGAGGTTGAGTGAGTCTCCCTCTGCTTGTACTGCTGCATTGCATTTGCATCTTTACTGTTTTCTTTTCTATTTATCTGCTTTACTGATTTTGGCAGTTGTTTTTCTGTTTCCCACTCGCATGTTCCCTTAGGACTCTCACTTCCTTGTTTAAGGAAGTGATGACAGACTTTTAGGTTGAAACCTTTGCATGATAACATCTAGGAGTTCCCTATTTCAAACTCAACCCTAGGCCCATATTGCATGATAATAGTAGAATTTTAGTTTCCCTTGTAGTTCTTTCTCTTTCTCATCTCAAAAAACAACAGTAAAATACATAATAAAGGCAAGTTGGTACAGTACATTACGAGCCTTAAGCCACTTAGGAAATGGTTATTGGAGGGTTTCCTTCCAATAATCAGGATGTTTAGTATGGTACCCTTTGGGTGACATGCGACGCGTTCACTCCTAAGTCATAGTCTCTAGTGCTGTACAAACTACAAACATCCATAAAAATCACTTCTTCCGTAAAAGACACAAAAACACTTCAAACCTTTTTTCATCCTTCGGGATCTTAATCAGGAAAATATTTTCAGATAAAAGAGTATTGTTAACTCTTAGTTCTACCGCAAACGGTAACGCCTAAGTCTCCAATGGTCGAGCTGCATACACCAACTATTGGAACTGATTGTTAACCGTACTCGGATAAAAAAGACAAACCTGTGTCCCTTTTTTATCCCAAACTACGTTAGCTCTGATCTCTCAAGCCTGTTGAGAGTACGTAGGCACAAGATGCGATATCTTGGTGAGCAACCTTCCCCCATCACCCGTAGTTAGCCGAACTACGTTGACTCTGACTTTCCCATTGCACAGAGGGAATACGTAGGCCCAGAGCGGTGACGCTCTGTCGACTCACCTTTCTTTTCCCTTTTCTTTTTCTTTTCAGACCAGCCTTGATAGGTAGATAGTTAAACCAACCCGTCAGATAAACACAACAAGCGTGGATCCCGTTGCGTACAACGGACGTGAGGGGTGCTAATACCTTCCCCTTGCGTAACCGACTCCCGAACCCAGACTTGGTTGCGATGACCTTGTCTTATACCTTTTCGTCAGGTTTTTTCGATCGTTTCCTTTCCCTTTCTGTGGGATAAATAACGAAAGGTGGCGACTCTTCTATTTTGTCGACACCTCATTTTCGCAGTAGCGACACATGGTGCTCATATAGAGGATTCTCAAAGGGAGCTCGAACAATCTGGCTAATAGTATGGACCATAGGTCTGGGCTCGGTAAGGACGGGAGCTTGAAAAATCGGTCCGACAGTCTGACCAATCATAGCGGTAGATGCAAGAGGTGGGGAGTAGTTAGGAGGTAAACCAAACTCTGGCCAAGTATATGGTGGCATTTGAACAGGAGGTGGATCAACACTTGAAACTTCCTGAATAACAGTCCTTTGAGATGGCTCTCCTCTAACAATCAGTACTTGAAGTATTTCGGTGAGATTGGTCATGCTTGACTTCAACTCATCGATCTCCATTCGGATTTCTGCATTATACGTTTCTTGCTCTAACATCTTGCGTCTATAGTTAGCTCTGGTCTGATATCTCTGTCGAGGAATCAGCTTGACGACTCGAAGAAACACTGGAAGACGAGAGAACCGAGAATGAGAAACTGGGGGAAAAGTGCAATGTAAAAATGTGATGCTAATGCAATGCAATAATTTCAAGAACTTAAATGGTCGATTTCAAATATTCCTTTTTAGAAAAGCTGGAAAAGTTTTTTAGACTTTAAAATATAGGACTTTTTTTGTAAAAAAATTTGTGAAGGACTGTTGAATTCCTTGAAACTAGGAATGATATGACATTTTATGGATGCAATGTAAAACCACAAACAACAAAAGGTCCTAGGTTAGAGGAACAATGAATGGAGTTAAGGTCTACCCATCCCAAAAGGTATGTACTATAGGGTAATTGTACCTGTAGAACAAGGTTCTAAAGCGGTGCCCAAAGCCATCAGTCCATCCTTCGGATATTATCAACTTCCCGACTGACTCGAGGGTCGATAATATTCTCAAGAGAACCTCTTTTGAGTGTAGCATCGTGTAGCAACTATTGTAGGACTACTCCCACATAGTTCCCGCACTACATTCTAGATAAGGCCAAGATGGTGTTAAGGTACAACAGTCCCCATATATCACAGACTCCAATCGGTAATAGTAAAAATTTTCACGACTACACTCGTTCAACCGAACCATTTTCGAAAGGGTCTCAACTGAGCGGTGATTCTCAAGTCAGCTTGGTCGGGACTCACTCCCTATAAGCCTCGTCGAATATCTCACCATCCTATAATAATGTCACTCAAGTCCGGGTGTAGGACTTATCTCACAACAATGGTACCCCAAGTAAGGTACAACAAATATATATACAGGAAAATAAATAATAATTGAAGCAAATAGTAAAAAATAAACAAAATAGGGGTAACCCTTAAAAGTTATAGATAGATCCCCAGTGAAGTCGCCATTTTCTGTTGCAGTGGAAATAGGATATCAAATTATTAATTAATTTGAATCGCATCTTTAGTTCATAACCACTCTTTGATTTATCCGAAGGAAAAGGTCAAAAGAGGAAAAACCTATTTTTGCATCGTAAACACAACGCGGGGAGAGATCTAGGTAAAGGGTTGGCTAAGCTTAGGCAAGGTATTAGCACCCTAAACTTCTGTAGTACTCTACAGGAACCTTTTGTTTATTTTTTACTATTTGCTTTAATTATTTGCTTGAGGTATATCAAAAGGGTTAGAAGTTAAAGAAAAAGACCTAAGGGTTAGTCCTAAGTTTACTCGGCAAGATTCGCATCTTCTGCCTACGTATCCTGGGTAGGAAATGGAATCAGAGTAATCGTAGTTCCCCTCGAAAGGGAGGTTAGAAACATCTTGACTGTGGTCAAGGTTTCAATGGGGAATAAGCATTTCTTAAGGAAATGCTTACGTGGAGTACAGAATCTCCAATCTCTATGTTGAAAATGTTAATTAAAATTAGGGTTAAATTAGGGATTCCATGGCGGGAAACCCTAAAACAGAGTACGGCGACTCCTTGACCTAATGCTAGGGTGAAGGGTAAAATTGTCCGCGGTGGGACGCCTAAAAGTATGAGTACAGTGACTCAAAGTTTTATGGTTTGAAAGATGAGATGTATAAGGGTTAAGGATCACTGACACGGTGGTCAAATGTTAGACCTAATCCTTAAGAAGGGGCAATTACGATGAATGATGAACAACGCAAGATAAATAAATTAGATGATGTTTAAAGATAAAAAATACAAGTGTGGATGATAATGAAATAAGAACCAACGATATTGTTAAATAATTTACAACCCTGAAAATAAAATTACAAAAATAAAAAAGGTTACTGAACAAAATCAACATAAGATTAGACGGAAAAATTAAACGGGATGGCGTGAGGATTTTAGGGTAAAGTTAATTTACAAACATGAAAAAAACTGGAATATGAAAGTGTCAAGAATTGAAATTAAGACAGATTAGCAATTTTTGAATAAAATTTTTATGATTTTTTTATAAAAAAGATGTTTTTTTTTTAAATTAGAATTAATTGGTTAAAAAAAATCTTTTAAAAGGAAAAGAGTTAGCTTTTTAAGTGAAAATAGAATTTTAGTAATAAAAGAAAATTAATTCTTATTATTCTTTTCTTTTTTTTAAAAAGGGTTGTAGAAAAAAAGTTTCAAACTGTTAGATAAATGAAAAGTTGTTTATTTTTGTATTAAAGAAAATATTAAGATCAAAATTATTATTTAAATTTTTTTATTTTTTATAATTAAACTAATAAAAAAACTAAAATAAATAAAACAGATGGGTTGGGCCGGGTCATCACCTCCCGGACCCAACCCAGTCCCCACAAACAAAGAGGGGAGGACTTGAGTTTTTAGGGTTAAACCCTAAACTCAAGAGACATCATCGGCGGCCTCTTGAGGGCATTGCCCTCTTGCTAAGTTCTTCTTCTTCCTTCTGTCATACCCCAAATTTGTCCTACTTCGGTATTTAACGAATGTTTTACTGCTTCATGACTTCTGGCCATGATTCTCTAAGAGTCCATTTGTAAAGACCATGTGTATACACATTGTGGTTATAACCCCTAGCAATTTATGTTGAATTCTTGTGGGGAAGAGCACGCCTCCAGCCCCTTATACCCAAACTCATGTGTGTCCTCGTTCTCACGATCAGACAGATATGATATGGTCAATGGCATAAAGTTCATGATTGGATCTATCTCGCAACACAATTGTTGGGTTTCAAGAAATTTAAACCTTGTTTCAACTTGGTTACAAACTCCTCTAAAGTTCGTTTAAACCTCGCTACAAGTTGCTTGTTATGGTTTGCACTTAATTCAAGTTGTTCAAAGATACTTTTCATGATGCTTCTAGACACGATCGATTTAGCCTCAAGCTTTGTTTGGATTGATTATAAGCGTCAAGCTATATTTGGATTCTAAATCAGTTTATGACAAACTTAGATCTAGCTTGCAAACTTCAAGTCAAAATTGAATTTCGACTCATTTCAGAGGCTCATGGTATAATGCATCAGTTCATGCCAATCTCATCGATATGGATATGATTATAAGGATGTTTGTCTAAAAGGTCCAGGACATAATCAGGACGTGATCAAAACATGTGCTAAATTCGAGTCATACATAGTTAAGGTTAAGATCTTTTTGTCCAAAATTCAAGTAGCAAGGCAGATTAGGATGTTAGGATGTTCATATATTGTGAAACATTTTAGTTTGTTACAGAACTGGTCCCACACACACACACACACACACACACACACACACACACACACACACACACACACACACACACACACACACACACACACACACACACACACACACACACACACACACACACACACACACACACACACACACACACACACACACACACACACACACACACACACACACACACACACACACACACACACACACACACACACACACACACACACACACACACACACACACACACACACACACACACACACACACACACACACACACACACACACACACACACACACACACACACACACACACACACACACACACACACACACACACACACACACACACACACACACACACACACACACACACACACACACACACACACACACACACACACACACACACACACACACACACACACACACACACACACACACACACACACACACACACACACACACACACACACACACACACACACACACACACACACACACACACACACACACACACACACACACACACATATATATATATATATATATATATATATATATATATATATATATATATATATATATATATATATATATATATATATATATATATATATATATATATATATATACTTCTTTTCATACCAGGATCAAATTAATAAATGAAGGTTGGAGTTGTTTCCGTAAAACATTAAACCTATTCTATTAAAGGAAGAGGAAGAGCTATGACTCGTTCACTCCAAAGAGCTAACTGAAGGTTTAACATGCAATGAACTTATGAGAAATCTTTATCATGGATACTTGGGGGTTATATCACAAATCTTTATTCAAGCCATTAGGCCAAGAATCATTAAGCGGTGAAACCTACAAGGACAAAGACCATTCTTTGTTTCCACAAATATTGAGTAATACAAAGATAACTTGTACATTTTCAAACTACACCAAGACAATACGTTAGGAGAACGTTTGCTACTTGCAAGAACTGGAATCCTCGACAAGTCCCATGAGGCTGGCCCAACACCAAAGCTGTGAATTTTTCAGGCTGTTTTAGGATGATCCATGCTACCGAAACGCGGGATTGACATACACCAAAAGTCACAATTCCTGGTTCTTTTGTCCATAACAAATCAAGTGTCGCATTCGGTTTTCCGCAACAACTCATAACACACCTTCTCTTGATTACTCGACAACCTCGCTTCATTAGGTTCGTAACCGTTGTCATTACTGCCTAACAATACCGCAAAATAGGAAAATGTCAACAAGCCAGAAATAAAAATCATTAAGTCAGCTGAGAGATTTGCACAAATCCCTCCAAATGTTGGTAGCAAGTTTTCAAATGTTAGCAGTAAAAGAATGTGCATGGCACTTCAAATGTTTGTACCATTTGAATCACAAGGATGTTTAAATGTCATAGTTGGATATGAAGATTTTTCAATGCTTCGGTCTTGCAAAGACGGTATCTCAGGAGCTGCAGACGAGAGGATTGTGCTGTATAGCCTGAATCATTCTTCGGGTACATGTGTGACCAATAAAGAAATCAAATTAGAAAGACCTGCCATCTCTGTCAAAGCAATAAGCAATTAGAAAAAAACTGCAGCAAGACTTAATGCTTATCACACAAAAAGAGAGAAGTGCATTAGGAGATATAACAAGAGTTATGTGCTTCTATCAAGAAGTTATTAATAATGACAGGCCACAACAGTAAGGGATACGCAATGAGACGCTTAAGATTGAATCCCGGATTTAACTGCCAAGCTCCGCAGGGTGCCTCCCATGCACTACCCAGCTGTAAGGAATGCCGAGACTAACCTTACAAGCCAAAGATTCAGGCTTGATGGAGGTTTCATCACTAATCCTTTGGCAACGACACACACTAATTCGAGGGATTACGCATCATTCAACTAATACTACGGACATACAACTGATACCAGTCTTGACACCTTCTTCAAGCATCACTACGAAGAGGCAACATATTGTGTGATCAGTTATTGGGAACACCCATTGAATGACAGTAACCAAATTCCTCTTCAGCTTGCTCCACAGTTCTTCACAAAACCTGCAGTACCCTACACAGCATACAACAATGTCATAATTCACATACACACATAGACAAATTCATGTAGTGTGAAATCATTTTGCAAATCATACACTTGAGTCACTCACCGTTTGCAAGTCAGACTGCAACTCCCGCACCACGTCAAAGATTTGTGTGTTCCATCGATACCAAATTCGGGCAAGTGTTGGATTGAGCTGGTAAATATGATGAAGTTAATATATGCAAAAGAGAGTAGACATTGGCTCAAGTTGAACTAACCCTCATCAAAGCCTCAGCATAACACCAACTTACTCCAAAAAGCAATACATGAAAAGGAGAAGAATGTGTAGGGTCAAAAGATGAATGTAGGAAGGATAATCCAATATAAAACAAAAAAAAGCACCATGGCGTTACGATATGAAGCTCAAGCATCGTGTGCTATTTCAATACAAGAAAGGAAGTTCAGCTCACAAAGAAATTCACAGCTGTTGACAAGTTTTCAAAAGAAACCAAACCATATATTTGATGACAGCAGTAGCAGAATAGCAGTATAGTACACTACCTGATGTGCTGCAAAATGCCAGCTTATTTCCATCCCATAAGTCTTTGAAAATTCTCCCACATCACCATCACATCAAGGTCCTGCATGATTATAAGGCATCAAGGTTAGCAAAAAGACAAGAATCATGTTGATTCAGCCAAAACCGCAAGGGAAGGGTGTAATATTCTTCTCATTACCCCATGACAACATTTGTTGCACTCTGGTTGTACAAAATCATGAAGAGATTACATGTGTTCCACCCTGCATCAGATGAAAGAAGTACCTGCAAGCGGAAGCATGAATTATCCATGCAAAACAAAGAACTTTTGAGTTATATTCCACAAGGTCTGAGTGAAGAAATCATAATGCAAAGAAATCATAAGGCTTAAATCTATAAAGAATGCAATGTCTACTACACACAAATCTCCATACCTCATTCTGCAAGTTTCAAAATAACTCCTAACTTATGTCTTCATGCCAAGTTCTCAGCAGAGGCTTGATTTTCCACCAAGATATTAATGTTGTCCTTCATCTAAATCCATACAAACTTCTCAGCAAGAAACAAACCTATTGCATCGAAACAGGACAGGAATCAAAAGTCATCCAAATATTGCAAAAAGAACAAAAACATTTTAAGTCAAAATAAAGACTTCCATTTCAGCAAATTGATAAGCAGTGAAATAACATTTTCACACAGTAAAAATCTCAGTAAAAACTAGATATTTTTTTTCCTCACTACAGACAAAGAAGAAGTCACTATCACTCAAATCCCAGAGAATCAGAAATCGTGGTATAAACCTCTAACGGAATTATACTACCAAAAGACACCTCATTGTCCTACACAAAAAAACTCACACGATATCAAACAATTTCTTCAGCAAAATTTTGATTCTCGCACGTACCAAAACAAACCCTAAAATCCCTTATAAATACAATCCCAATCATTTGCAAAAGGATAGGAGAAAAAACCCTAATGGAACCCTGCCGAAAACTATACCCAAACCCATACCCAAAGCTTACTCAGAGCTGAGCCATTCATAGCACGAAGAAAGCAGAAATATAGCAGATAGAGAAGAAGTGAAGCAGAAGATTGATAGAATGCTTACCATAAGCTCGTTTCAACACTGACGAAAGATACGTCACCAGAGTCATTCGGCCAGGTACTTGTTTCATTGTTGTTGTTGTTGTTAGCCTCGTTAAAATCTCTATGATGGTTTTGTTGAGTTGAATACCAATAGAGTATGATGTGCATGCATTATTTTGGGCTCAACTTTCGCTCTACGATTTAGGTTTGATTTCAGTTGGTGAAAGGCTTAGAGTTTACTGTATGTATTTGAGACATTATTGTCCTGAATTTAGAGTAGATACGAGCATTGATTGAGTGAGTAGGAGTGATTTAGGAAGAAGAAGTAGGAAGAGGGAAGACGCGAAGATGTTAGGGATTTAGGGGAGAGAAACGAAGGGGACGCTGGGTTTGAAGAGAGAAAGGAATATCTGAGTTTCTTTAAAACGTTTTTTTAAAAAAAAGGTCAATAAATGGTCATTATCATGAGCTGCTACCATTATTGTAGTGTTCGTTCCCTATGCAGTATGCGTTTCCCAACCCATGGACTGACACATGGCAGTATCTTTTATCTAAGTCTTGGCTATTAGCTTGCTACGCATGCGTCTGGAGAGAATAGAGACAACATATTCTTAATCTCTTTCTAAGCTAGGGTTTTATGGATAGGATAAGGGTGCCACTGGCCGGACTCAGTTGGGGATATCCCATGGGCCTCATGGGCCTTTGTGGTTCTATTGAATTATTGTTTACACCCATTCTATTTCCTACACCCCCAGCCTGTTTCAAGTAATATGGTTTCATTAAGTGTTTGATTAATAATTATAGTGATAATTATTATAATAGATTAAGGTTATTATTAATTTTAGGTTATAGTACAAGAAGATGATAATCAAATAAAATAATTTATGGAATATTTCTTTTTATGTAGTGACTATTCTAATTCATTAATATGAGTTTTTTCTAATTAAATATTAATTAAATCTTTTCTCAATCTAGGATAACTTTTCTCTTTTTTTCTAATTAAATAATGGAAGTAGTGAGTTTTTGGGGTCTAGCACCCCTTGAGTTCTTAAGCGGCCACTCTTGAGGTGCACGCCCGGAGTTGTGGTCGTTTCGTCTTTCATCTTTAAAACTACTTAACTTTGTTTAAACCTTTCAAAGTAGGTAAACCCTAATTCAAACAATAGGCCTACCCTATTTTAACCCACCTACGTCAAATCCAAATTATTTTCTTAAATTAAATTATGAAAGTATCAAGTTCTTGGAGTCGCACATTCCTTGAACTCGAGAATGACCACTATTGAGGCGTACACCTTGAGTAGCGCGTCGTTCAAACTTTCGTTCCTAAAACACTTTTCATGATTATTTGGACAAGTACTTCCACTGTCCAACAAACACTATTTCATAAATATTGGAATGAAAAAAGATGTCGTTGGGATCTAGCATTCCAACGATATCCCGACTAATTGGTTACGAGGCCGACGTCTCGCTTATCGAATAGTCGTCATTCCTCCCAAATTTTCAACCCGTCTAACCTCGTTCCTCACCTTCGTGCGATCGATTCTAAACCCTAGTATGTCTCTAAACCATACGTCAAATCCAAACTATTTTCTTAATTAAAATTACGAAAGAATGGAGTTCTTGGAGTCTCGCATTCCTTGAATTCTTGAATAACCACTCTTGGGGCGTACGCTTTACGTTGTGGGTTGCTCGACCTTTCGTCTATAAAACACGTGCCATAATTATTTGGATAAATATCGTCATTGTCCATTCAAATACAATTTCATAATCAATCGAGTGAAAAAGTTGTTGTTGGGATCTAGCATTCCAACGATATCCCGATTAATTGATTGCGAGGCCGATGTCTCGTTTATCGAGTAGTCGTCATTCTTCCTTAAAATATTCAACCATTCCAACTCTTTTCTCGCCCCCGTGCGATTGAATCTTTCTTAAACACTAAATTCCTCGCCCTCGTGCGATTGAATCTTTCTTAAACACTAAATTCCTCGCCCTCGTGCGATTTCCAATCCAAACACCTTTTATTAAAGAACATTGTTTAGTCCCTTCTTCCGCGCATAACAAACTAGTGCTTCAGCCTCCCCTAGTGAGCAATCAAGCCAACGTTTAGCAGTTAGAATGCAACCTAAACACTCGTTCAGTTTCAAACCCTTTTACCGTAGTTGGCCGAACTACGGCTGCTCTGATTTCTCATTAACAATGAGAATACGTAGGCACAAGATTGCGATGATCTTGGCGAGCACATTCCCCTCTTTTTCCCGTAGTCCCACGAACTACGAATGCTATGATTTTCCACTTCTTACAAGTGAAGATACGTAGGCACAAATGCCCTAATCCTTGGCGAGCACCCTGTTTTAAAACCACCCATTGCCCTATAGGAGAAACCTTAGAAGAAAATAAACAAGCGTAGCTAACTTTACTCTCGAATCAAATCAAGAGGTTCCCGTTGAGTACGACGGACATGAAAGGTGCTAATACCTTCCCCTCATGTAATTGACTCCCGAACCTAGAATATTGGTTGCGATGACCATGTTCTTATCTCCTTAAAGGTTTTATCGATATTTTCCTATTCCATTCTTGGAATGAATAAAGTTTGGTGGCGACTCTGTTTCGAACATATTTTCCGCGTCCATCGCGAGGATCGTATTTTTCGAGGTACGACACCTTCTAAATCCCGTTCGTGAAGGGATTCGTTTGGCTTCTTTCTTCATTTTTCGGACCATCATCTTCTGATATCTTCTTCTTCTCCGATTTTCTTATGATTTCCTGCAAAAAAAACAACATGCAAGAGGGTTTATGAGTAAGCTGGGTGATTTACATTTCTCTTGTTGATTTTTGAATGAAGATGACAGTGAAGTTTTCGCTGTTGCGTTTGGTTGTTGGGCGATGATGTTTCAACTGAGCCTTAAGGTTTCCGGGTCCGTTGAAGATTCTTAACCGAGAATCTCCGGATTTTGGCGGCTTTCGGTTTATTATGGTGATTTTTTGATGTTTGATGGTGTTATTTTTCACCGTGGGTTATGAACGATTTCGTTTGCTCTTCGCCGGAGGTAACAGTTCTCGACGAGCTTCTTTGGATCTCTTTTACTCTCTCTCAAATGGAGGTGATGATGATGAACTCGAGGAGTTCTTTTTAGCCTTCTTCAGTTTTGCGCCGCAGTTTTTTTTATGTTCGTTAAGGGTTTCGTTTTGCCGTCTTTGGCGAGTTCTTCCTGTTTATGCGATTAGGGTTTCACGGCCTCCTCTTTCCCCCTTCTGAATATTTGTTTTATATTCTTTTTCACTCTTGCTGGGATTGAATAATTTGATTTACGTTTCTTTTGCTGATTTGCAGATCTTGGATATGATTTGATTCCGCAAATTTGCTTTTGATTTTTTTCCAGATGGATTCACTTTCTGATATGCTTTAGATTAGATACCATCCGAATTTGATCGGTTTATCGGTTTTACACATGATCCAGATTTGATTTGCTTGATATCCATGGATTTACTGGATAGAAACTGGATTGGATCTGTGATTTGGATTCATATTATATGGATTTGATTCTGGATTCGGATTTCATTTTTGATGATCTTGGCAATGATGTTTAACTGATCCTATGGTAAACTGGATTCGGATTTCCCTCGCGGATCCAGATCTGTTGGATTTATATTTACTTGATGACCTGTTTGGCTGAATGTCAAAAAATCATTTTCGGAATAAGCGCTTATCCAAATAATCACTTCTTTTTCTCTTCCTCTGGTCGTCCCGAAAAAAGTAGAACAGATACTGCCGGTTGGTGCCGAGGTCGTGAGTCGATTTGGGAGCTGGCTTCGACATTTGTCGTCGCCCTCCCGATACCCGATGATGAAATTACTCTGAGGGTGTCGAACAAAAATAATTTCTAACATTAACCTCTTTTTTTGCCAAAACTCATACTTAACTTGTGGTAGCCGCAAAGAAGTTGAAGTGAGTTCAAGTGGAGTCAAAAGGAGCACAGATAACTCGAAGAGCTAGTCAGACTAATCAAGTGGAAAGCTCGGGTAGCTATGTTAGAGGCTAATGTTCGAAAAAGTGGGATGGAGAATCTTAACTCTTCATCAGGTTTCACTATGTCAACCAACCCCTTGTATGATAATCGGCTAGTGGTAATCTTTTGCCAATGAACATTCCTGCCCAGCCTCAAATGATGCCATTGACTGATTCTATGGAGGAGAGGTTTTGTGCCCTTGAGGAAAAGGTTCAAGCTATGAAAGCGCGTGATAATTCTGGGCTTGATGCTGTTGATATGTGCCTTGTGCCAGACCTGGTAATTCCTTCGAGATTCAAAGTACCTAACTTCCAAAAGTACACCGGTCTCAGTTGCCCAAAGCGTCATTTGCTAATGTTTTGCCGAAAGATGACTTCTCATGTCCTTGATGACAAGTTGATGATTCATTGTTTTCAAGACAGTTTGAATGGAGCATCTTTGAATTGGTACATGGATTTAGAGAGAAGCCGCATCCAATCATGGAGAGATTTAGCCAATGCTTTTCTAAAGCAATATGAGTATAATTTGGATACGGCTCCCAGTCGCACGCAGTTGCAAAGCCTATCTCAGAAGAGCAATGAATCCATTAAGGAATTTGCACAATGGTGGAGAGAGTTAGTAGCTAGGGTGCAACCACCACTCTTGGACAAAGAATTAATCGACATGTTTTTGGACAGCCTGCATGACTCTTATCACGAAAGAATGGCTGGAAGTGCATTCTTGAGCTTCTCTGACCTTATAATAGTAGGAGAACGCATCGAGAATTACCTTAAGACTAAACAAATCCAAGATGCTTCAAGCAACCAGACAGACGAGACTGGATCATTTAGCAATCCTCAAGAGGAAGAGGATAATGAAATTGATATGGTCATAGCAAATGTCGAGTATTCTCAAGGTGCACCAGAAAAACTTTATGGTTCGTCATCTTCTCGACAATTATCATTGCCTGCACCATCATCCTTATAGACAACCAATCAGGCCTAGGGCACCATACCAGAAACCTTGGGTTGCTCCTCATGCAAATCAACAAACTCGTGGCCGAGGTTATCAGAATCAGCGTCGGAATCAGCATAAGCCTCTAAATAACTTGGAAAGAAGGACTGCTCCTCTGCATCCAGTTCCTATGTTGCATAGTCAACTTCTGCCGCATCTGGTCCGAAACTTGCTGGTAGAACCCAAAGCTATCAAGCCTTTGCCAGAACCATACCCGCCTGGGTATGATCCCGATGCTCATTGTGGATATCATGCTGGATCAATGGGACATTCAACCGAGGATTGCAAAGCTTTTCAAGCCAAGGTGCAACAGTTGGTTGACAAGAAGTACATATCCTTTCCAGAAGGAAATTTGGTCATGCACGTCAGCTTCGCGCCGAAATGAGTTGCAAGACTTCAAGAGGCATTTCCCAAAGCCCGTGGTTCAGACAAGAAGCCATCCTCAACACTGGCGAATTCAGGACATTTTTATCATCTGCACTTGTAATTTCTTTCCTGTTAAATGCTACTTGCTTTTAGAAATTGTTTCTTATTAATGGTATTGTTAATGTAATAATTATGCATGTTTTGAACAAATTCATTCGTATTCACTTACATTTTCTTGTTTATCGCAAAAAAAATCACAAAAATATTTCACTTCACTTCCTTTGTCGCACTGCTGTTTAGCAAAGATTTGAGGGAGGATGACGAAAGCTAAATACCCATAATTGTTGATAGTATGTTTTTGGATAAAATCTCGCCGATGATGTACAGGCATTGTTTCAATCCCCAAACACTAAAGATATAAGGAGTTAATCCCTAGTAAACCACTTCGAGCCTAGAAGTAGCAGTTTCCTTCGGATATTCAAACCCTTAAACACTCAACCTGGGGCAGGGTAGTGTTCAGTTAATCCAATCCCGCATTCAAACCATCAAAGAAAAATCCAGAAGACGGTTGTTCTTTAACGATTCATGATGTGGCAGTCACAACAAAATCCAAAAATCAAAATCCTGCTAAGTCGAACACCTCAAAAGAAGACTTAGGCAAAAATAAAGGCAATCCCGATGGACTAGAAAAACAAAATCAGTCCATGCAAAGTTAGGGATCAAAATAAAAATCATAAGAAGTCCTTAAATCCTCAAGAAAAACAAAATAAGATTCAGTTGCCACCCAGGTCAAAGGGTCGCTGACATCCATCAAAACCAAATAAAGTGGCTGCCATTTTGAGCAAACCTTGAATCATCAAGTTTTACACCGTCAAGGTAAAACATGTGCAGAATTAATTGAACGTAGGTATGGAGATCCTCAAGAAGAAATGGTGGGTTAAAATTAAATTTTGAGCCTTATATCCTTTGTTTCTATAACTGTGAACCAGACCACGATACAACCCTCAAAAGACCTAATTGAGGCGGGGTTTATTCTGAACGCATAATATTGCGAGGTTGCGTAAACTGACTCCTACATATTTGCTAATTTTATGTATTGGTGTCATATTCTTGCTATATCTTTCACACCAATGAAATCAGCATTGGGTTTGGATTAATAGTCCACTCGTCACACATTTTTACATCATTCCCAATAAATGATATTTTCAAAACTTACATGAATGTCGCATTAAAATTACCATTTTTGAATGAACAATTTTAAACTGCAAATCAGTACTTGACATTATAGAAATTCCAACAAAGTGCAGTCAAAGAGGAACTTGATCGCTCATTAGTGTTGACCTGAATCAAGACTTTCTCATAACCCTACGAATCTGGGGCAAGTCCTTTTGAGGTTTAAACCGGGGCAAACCACTACAAGGTCCAGACACTGGGGCAAATGGGTTCAAGCCATATCCTGGTATAATCATCGCCAAAGTTCTCATCCCAGAAGAAAATCCTTCAAATACCCGGCAGACTGGGGCAAACTGGTTGAACTTGGGGCAAACTAGCTGATGGTTGAGGTCAACAAGCGTCAAAGGCCTTGGGGCAGAGCAAAAGCACGACTAACACGCATTGGTTAAGTCGCTACGCTCACGCAATCCATATGCATTGGCTAAGTCGCTATGCTATCACAATTAACACGCATTGGTTAGGTCGCTAAGCTCGTGCAGTCAATATGCTTTGGATAAGTCGCTCCGCTCAACATTTCTAAGCCATCATGACATATCAGCTAGAAGCTAGGTTCTTACCAGAATGAGTATACCACTTCTGCAAAGGATCCGACTAGAGGCAGGCTACCCAGAGTTTCTTTTGATTAAGGGAGAGTCCCTCCAACGCTCAATCAGCACAAGTTACGTTGCTTCAACGCTCATTCTGTGGCAGAATACCTCAGGAATAATTACCTCAAGGGTCAGTTAATCAAGGTCGAAACCCTTCCTGACTAAAATTTGCAATAAACCATCTTGAGATCATCTCATGGTATATCTGCGTCCGAATTCCTTTCATGACTTGGAGTTTTGGAACAAACCATCTCGAGTTCATCTCATGGTACAACTGTTTCCAACTTCCTTTTACGACGTGGAAT
This sequence comes from Lathyrus sativus, assembly GCA_963859935.3. Taxonomy (NCBI): domain Eukaryota; kingdom Viridiplantae; phylum Streptophyta; class Magnoliopsida; order Fabales; family Fabaceae; genus Lathyrus; species Lathyrus sativus. Next base: position 397,064,957 of record OZ012740.1, read on the forward strand.
GCTGGGGCAAGCCATCTCGAGTTCATCTCATCGTACAATTGTTTCCAAATTTCTTTCACGACTTGGAATGTCGAGGCAAGCCATCTCGAGTTCATCTCATGGTACCACTACTTCCAATTTCTGTTCAAGGAAAATTTATTCATAGACCCAGACTGGGGCAAGTTGAGGTACACTGGGGCAGTTACTCAAGCAAGCTTATTCTCGTCAGCAAGAGTTGAGTGTCGGGGAATCATGCCATCACCCCACCAAATAACCTTAACCTCCTGAAAGAGCCTCTCTGTCATTGGGTTTCACCCCCACGGCCTGGACCTGATACTTGTCAGAGCTTTGTAACCGAAACAAAAACTTCCAAAGTCCAGTTCTCGTCTGGCAAATTCTTTAAAGTTCAATTCTCGTATGGCAAATCCTTCAAAGTCTAGTTCTCGTTTGGCAAATCCTTCAAAGTCCAGTTCTCGTTTGGAAAATCCTTTAAAGTCCAGTTCCCATCTGGCAAATCATTTTAAAGTCCATGTTCCCGTCTGGAACACCATTTCAAAGTCCACCCTCGTTGGCACCTCTCATAAAGTCCACCCTCGTTGGCACCTCTCCTAAAGTCCAATTCATATTGGCAACCAGTAAAAGTCCACCTCGATGGAATCCTCATGAAACCAAAGTCCAAAACCATTTGGTAACTACCAAATCCAGTCCCTGGTGGTATCCCCGACAGGATTTTTATCCCCAGCATACCTGATCATTTTCATTGTCATAAGCACGACATACAACATTATATCATAATCATATCGAGCATTAGCATATCATTTGCATTCGCATCTTGCACTCCCTAGCAGTTGCACTGTTAGCTGCATGTTTGGGCATCATAACGCATTGCATCGCATAAAAACATAGCAGGATCCAAGATCAGTTCACAAGCATCTTGGCCAGTCCTCCGTTGAAGTTGGCAGTATGACTCTGAAACGAGTTAATAACCCGTAAGTTCAAAGAATTCTAATCCCCAGCAAGTCATTCTTCAACCATGCAGTTGATGATGATAATCCCCAGTAGCTATTGCTATTATGGCTCCCCAAGCAGAGGTTATCTTAAAAAATTTCTTGAAGGCTTTCCCCCTGCAGAGTTTGCACAACGTTGTTCCTCTAATAGGAATTTTGCTCAACTATTCCCCAACAACATGTGTTCAGAGATATTGCTTTGGTATCATCGAAGAATCTTATTGGATAAGAGGATGCTTCGACCACCCGAAGAATCTCATGTGTTTAGAGATATTGCTTTGGTATCATCGAAGAATCTTATTGGATAAGAGACTGCTTCGAACACCCGAAGAATCTCATGCGTTTATACCACTTTGGTATCATCGAAGGACCTTAACGAATGAGGGGCCGCTTCGACCACCCAAAGAGGATTTTTTATACCACTTTGGTATCATCGAAGGACCTTAACAAATGAGGGACTGCTTCGACCACCCAAAGAGGTTTGTTTATACCACTTTGGTATCGTGAAGGACCTTAACGAATGAGGGACTGCTTTGACCACCCAAAGTGGATTGGTTATACTACTCTGGTATCGCGAAGGACCTTATTGGATAAGGGACTACTTCGACCACCCAAAGAAGGTCAGATTATCTTGTTCAACTTTTGTTATCCTGCTCTAGTATACCTCACTGCAGTTTACTTGCTTATCGGACAAATTTCGGGGTCTTCTTGTATCGAATTGACTTCCACCTTAAAATGAACACCATGCAGCAGTTCATTCTCTCAGGTTTACGGCAATTAGATAGGGGCATCTGTCATACACCAAATTTATCCTACTTCGGTATTTAACGAATGTTTTACTACTTCATGACTTCTGGCCATGATTCTCTAAGAGTCCGTTTGTAAAGACCATGTGTATACACATTGTGGTTATAACCCCTAGCAATTTATGTTGAATTCTTGTGGGGAAGAGCATGTCTCTAGCCCCTTATACCCAAACTCATGTGTGTCCTCGTTCTCACGATCAGACAGATATGATATGGTCAATGGCATAAAGTTCATGATTGGATCTATCTCACAACATAATTGTTAGGTTTCAAGAAATTTAAACCTTGTTTCAACTTGGTTACAAACTCCTCTAAAGTTCGTTTAAACCTCGCTACAAGTTGCTTGTTATGGTCTGCACTTAATTCAAGTTGTTCAAAGATACTTTTCATGATGCTTCTAGACATGATCGATTTAGCCTCAAGCTTTGTTTGAATTGATTATAAGCGTCAAGCTATATTTGGATTCTAAATCAGTTTATGACAAACTTAGATCTAGCTTGCAAACTTCAAGTCAAAATTGAATTTCGACTCATTTCAGAGGCTCATGGTATAATGCATCAGTTCAAGCCAATCTCATCCATATGGATATGATTAGAAGGATGTTTGTCTAAAAGGTCCAGGACATAATCAGGACGTGATCAAAACATGTGCTAAATTCGAGTCATACATAGTTAAGGTTAAGATATTTTTGTCCAAAATTCAAGTAGCAAGGCAGATTAGGATGTTAGGATGTTCATATATTGTGAAACATTTTAGTTTGTTACAGAACTGGTCCCACACACACACACACACACACATATATATATATATATATATATATATATATATATATATATATATATATATATATATATATATATATATATATATATATATATATATATATATATATATATATATATATATATATATATATATATATATATATATATATATATATATATATATATATATATATATATATATATATATATATATATATATATATATATATATATATATATATATATATATATATATATATATATATATATATATATATATATATATATATATATATATATATATATATATATATATATATATATATATATATATATATATATATATATATATATATATATATATATATATATATATATATATATATATATATATATATATACTTCTTTTCATACCAGGATCAAATTAATAAATGAAGGTTGGAGTTGTTTCTGTAAAACATTAAACCTATTCTATTAAAGGAAGAGGAAGAGCTATGACTCGTTCACTCCAAAGAGTTAACTGAAGGTTTAACATGCAGTGAACTTATGAGAAATCTTTATCATGGATACTTGGGGTTATATCACAAATCTTTATTCAAGCCATTAGGCCAAGAATCATTAAGAGGTGAAACCTACAAGGACAAAGACCATTCTTTGTTTCCACATATATTGAGTAATACAAAGATAACTTGTACATTTTCAAACTACACCAAGACAATACGTTAGGAGAACATTTGCTACTTGCAAGAACTGGAATCCTCGACAAGTCCCATGAGGCTGGCCCAACACCAAAGCTGTGAATTTTTCAGGCTGTTTTAGGATGATCCATGCTACCAAAACGCGGGATTTACATACACCAAAAGTCACAATTCCTGGTTCTTTTGTCCATAACAAATCAAGTGTCGCATTCGGTTTTCCGCAACAACTCATAACACACCTTCTCTTGATTACTCGACAACCTCGCTTCATTAGGTTCGTAACCGTTGTCATTACTGCCTAATAATACCGCAAAATAGGAAAATGTCAACAAGCCAGAAATAAAAATCGTTAAGTCAGCTGAGAGATTTGCACAAATCCCTCCAAATGTTGGTAACAAGTTTTCAAATGTTAGTAGTAAAAGAATGTGCATGGCACTTCAAATGTTTTTACCATCTGAATCACAAGGATGTTTAAATGTTATAGCTGGATATGAAGATTTTTCAATGCTTCGGTCTTGCAAAGACGGTATCTCAGGAGCTGCAGACGAGAGGATTGTGCTGTATAGCCTGAATCATTCTTCGGGTACATGTGTGGCCAATAAAGAAATCAAATTAGAAAGACCTGCCATCTCTGTCAAAGCAATAAGCAAGTTAGAAAAAAACTGCAGTAAGACTTAATGCTTATCACACAAAAAGAGAGAAGTGCATTAGGAGATATAACAAGAGTTATGTGCTTCTATCAAGAAGTTATTAATAAGAACAGGCCACAACAGTAAGGGATGCACAATGAGACGCTTAAGATTGAATCCCGGATTTACCTGCCAAGCTCCGTAGGGTGCCTTCCATGCACTACCTAGCTGTAAGGAATGCCGAGACTAACCTTACAAGCCAAAGATTCAGGCTTGATGGTGGTTTCATCACTAATCCTTTGGCAACGACACACACTAATTCGAGGGATTACGCATCATTCCACTGATACCACGGACATACAACTGATACCAGTCTTGACACCTTCTTCAAGCATTACTACAAAGAGGCAACATATTGTGTGATCAGTTATTGGGAACACCCATTGAATGACAGTAACCAAATTCCTCTTCAGCTTGCTCCACAGTTCTTCACAAAACCTGCAGTACCCTACACAGCATACAACAATGTCATAATTCACATACACACATAGACAAATTCATGTAGTGTGAAATCATTTTGCAAATCATACACTTGAGTCACTCACCGTTTGTAAGTCAGACTGCAACTCCCGCACCACGTCAAAGATTTGTATGTTCCATCGATACCAAATTCGGACAAGTGTTGGATTGAGCTGGTAAATATGATGAAGTTAATCTATGCAAAAGAAAGTAGACATTGGCTCAAGTTGAACTAACCCTCTCACCAAGAAACTTCTGAGTCTGAATTCTTTTGTTTAAAATCCATAAACTATCCATCATCAGAGTGCCTCAAAGCCTCAGCATAACACCAACTTACTCCAAAAAGCAATACATGAAAAGGAGAAGAATGTGTAGGGTCAAAAGATGAATGAAGGAAGGATAATCCAATATAAAACAAAAAAAGCACCATGGCGTTACGATATGAAGCTCAAGCATCGTGTGCTATTTCAATACAAGAAAGGAAGTTCAGCTCACAAAGAAATTCACAGCTGTTGAAAAGTTTTCAAAAGAAACCAAACCATATATTTGATGACAACAGTAGCAAAATAGCAGTAGAGTACACTACCCGATGTGCTGCAAAATGCCAGCTTATTTCCATCCCATAAGTCTTTGAAAATTCTCCTACATCACCATCACATCAAGGTCCTGCATGATTATAAGGCAGCAAGGTTAGCAAAAAGACAAGAATCATGTTGAGTCAGCCAAAACCGCAAGGGAAGGGCGTAATATTCTTCTCATTACCCCATGACAACATTTGTTGCACTCTGATTGTACAAAATCATGAAGAGATTACATGTGTTCCACCCTACATCAGATGAAAGAAGTACCTGCAAGCGGAAGCATGAATTATCCATGCAAAATAAAGAACTTTTGAGTTATATTCCACAAGGTCTGAGTGAAGAAATCATAATGCAAAGAAATCATAAGGCATAAATCTATTAAGAATGCAATGTCTACTACACACAAATCTCCATACCTCATTCTGCAATTTTCCACCAAGATATTAATGTTGTCCTTCATCTAAATCCATACAAACTTCTCAGCAAGAAACAAACCTATTGCATCGAAACAGGACAGGAATCAAAGATATCCAAATATTGCAAAGAGAACAAAAACATTTTAAGTCAAAATAAAGACTTCCATGTCAGCAAATTGATAAGCAGTGAAATAACATTTTCACGCAGTAAAAATCTCAGTAAAAACTAGATATTTTTTTCCTCACTACAGACAAAGAAGAAGTCACTATCACTCAAATCCCAGAGAATCAGAAATCGTGGTATAAACCTCTAACAAAATTTTACTACCAAAAGACACCTCATTGTCCTACACAAAAAAACTCACACGATATCAAACAATTTCTTCAGCAAAATTTTGATTCTCGCACGTACCAAAACAAATCCTAAAATCCCCTATAAATACAATCCCAATCATTTGCAAAAGGATAGGAGAAAAAAACCCTAATGGAACCCTGCCGAAATCTACACCCAAACCCATACCCAAAGCTTACTCAGAAATATAGCAGATAGAGAAGAAGTGAAGCAGAAGATTGATAGAATGCTTACCATAAGCTCGTTTCAACACTGACGAAAGATACGTCACCAGAGTCATTCGGCCAGGTACTTGTTTCATTGCTGTTGTTGTTAGCCTCGTTAAACTCTCTATGATGGTTTTGTTGAGTTGAATACCAATAGCGTATGATGTGCATGCATCATTCTGGGTTCAACTTTCGCTCTAGGATTTAGGTTTGATTTCAACTGGTGAAAGGCTTAGAAATTACTGTATGTATCTGAGACATTATTGCCCTGAATTTAGAGTAGATACGAGCATTAATTGAGTGAGTAGGAGTGATTTAGGAAGAAGAAGTAGGAAGAGGGAAGACGCGAAGATGTTAGGGATTTAGGGGAGAGAAACGAAGGGGACGCTGGGTTTGAAGAGAGAAAGGAATATCTGAGTTTCTTTAAAACGTTTTTTTAGAAAAAGGTCAATAAATGGTCATTATCATGGCAGTATCTTTTATCTAAGTCTTGACTATTAGCTTGCTACGCATGCGTCTGGAGAGAATAGAAACAGCATATTCTTAATATCTTTCTAAGCTAGGGTTTTATGGATAGGATAAGGGTGCCACCGGCCGGACTCAGTTGGGGATATCCCATGGGCCTCATGGGCCTTTGTGGTTCTATTGAATTATTGTTTATACCCATTCTATTTCCTACACCCCCAGCCTGTTTCAAGTAATATGGTTTCATTAAGTGTTTGATTAATAATTATAGTGATAATTATTATAATAGATTAAGGTTATTATTAATTTTAGGTTATAGTACAAGAAGATGATAATCAAATAAAATAATTTATGGAATATTTCTTTTTATGTAGTGACTATTCTAATTCATTAATATGAGTTTTTTCTAATTAAATATTAATTAAATCTTTTCTCAATATAGGATAACTTTTCTCTTTTTTTCTAATTAAATAATGGAAGTAGTGAGTTCTTGGGGTCTAGCACCCCTTGAATTCTTAAGCGGCCACTCTTGAGGTGCACGCCTGGAGTTGTGGTCGTTTCGTCTTTCATCTTTAAAACTACTTAACTTTGTTTAAACCTTTCAAAGTAGGTAAACCCTAATTCAAACAATAGGCCTACCCTATTTTAACCCACCTACGTCAAATCCAAATTATTTTCTTAAATTAAATTATGAAAGTATCAAGTTCTTGGAGTCGCGCATTCCTTGAACTCGAGAATGACCACTATTGAGGCGTACACCTTGAGTAGCGCGTCGTTCAAACTTTCGTTCCTAAAACACTTTTCATGATTATTTGGACAAGTACTTCCATTGTCCAACAAACACTATTTCATAAATATTGGAATGAAAAAAGATGTCGTTGGGATCTAGCATTCCAACGATATCCCGACTAATTGGTTACGAGACCGACGTCTCGCTTATCGAATAGTCGTCATTCCTCCCAAATTTTCAACCCGTCTAACCTCGTTCCTCACCTTCGTGCGATTGATTCTAAACCCTAGTATGTCTCTAAACCATACGTCAAATCCAAACTATTTTCTTAATTAAAATTACGAAAGAATGGAGTTCTTGGAGTCTCGCATTCCTTGAATTCTTGAATAACCACTCTTGGGGCGTACGCTTTAGGTTGTGGGTTGCTCGACCTTTCGTCTATAAAACACGTGCCCTAATTATTTGGATAAATATCGTCATTGTCCATTCAAATACAATTTCATAATCAATCGAGTGAAAAAGGTGTTGTTGGGATCTAGCATTCCAACGATATCCCGATTAATTGATTGCGAGGCCGATGTCTCGTTTATCGAGTAGTCGTCATTCTCCCTTAAAATATTCAACCATTCCAACTCTTTTCTCGCCCCCGTGCGATTGAATCTTTCTTAAACACTAAATTCCTCGCCCTCGTGCGATTGAATCTTTCTTAAACACTAAATTCCTCGCCCTCGTGCGATTTCCAATCCAAACACCTTTTATTAAAGAACATTGTTTAGTCCCTTCTTCCGCGCATAACAAACTAGTGCTTCAGCCTCCCCTAGCGAGCAATCAAGCCAACATTTAGCAGTTAGAATGCAACCTAAACACTCGTTCAGTTTCAAACCCTTTTACCGTAGTTGGCCGAACTACGGCTGCTCTGATTTCTCATTAGCAATGAGAATACGTAGGCACAAGATTGCGATGATCTTGGCGAGCACATTCCCCTCTTTTTCCCGTAGTCCCACGAACTACGAATGCTATGATTTTCCACTTCTTACAAGTGAAGATACGTAAGCACAAATTCCCTAATCCTTGGCGAGCACCCTGTTTTAAAACCACCCATTGCCCTATAGGAGAAACCTTAGAAGAAAATAAACAAGCGTAGCTAACTTTACTCTCGAATCAAATCAAGAGGTTCCCGTTGAGTACAACGGACATGAAAGGTGCTAATACCTTCCCCTCATGTAATCGACTCCCGAACCTAGAATATTGGTTGCGATGACCATGTTCTTATCTCCTTAAAGGTTTTATTGATATTTTCCTATTCCATTCTTAGAATGAATAAAGTTCGGTGGCGACTCTGTTTCGAACATATTTTCCGCGTCCATCGCGAGGATCGTATTTTTCGAGGTACGACACCTTCTAAATCCCGTTCGTGAAGGGATTCGTTTGGCTTCTTTCTTCATTTTTCGGACCATCATCTTCTGATATCTTCTTCTTCTCCGATTTTCTTATGATTTCCTGCAAAAAAAACAACATGCAAGAGGGTTTATGAGTAAGCTGGGTGATTTACATTTCGCTTGTTGATTTTTGAATGAAGATGACGGTGAATTTTTCGCTGTTGCGTTTGGTTGTTGGGCGATGATGTTTCAACTGAGCCTTAAGGTTTCCGGATCTGTTGAAGAATCTTAATCGAGAATCTCCGGATTTCGGCGGCTTTCGGTTCATTATGGTGATTTTTTGATGTTTGATGGTGTTATTTTTCACTGTGGGTTATGAACGATTTCGTTTGCTCTTCGCCGGAGGTAACAATTCTCGACGAGCTTCTTTAGATCTCTTTTACTCTCTCTCAAATGGAGGTGATGATGATGAACTCGAGGAGTTCTTCTGAGCCTTCTTCAGTTTTGCGCCGCAGTTTTTTTATGTTCGTTAAGGGTTTCGTTTTACCGTCTTTGGCGAGTTCTTCCTGTTTATGCGATTAGGGTTTCACGGCCTCCTCTTTCCCCCTTCTGAATATTTGTTTTATATTCTTTTTCACTCTTGCTGGGATTGAATAATTTGATTTACGTTTCTTTTGCTGATTTGCAGATCTTGGATATGATTTGATTCCGCAAATTTGCTTTTGATTTTTTTCCAGATGGATTCACTTTCTGATATGCTTTAGATTAGATACCATCCGAATTTGATCGGTTTATCGGTTTTACACATGATCCAGATTTGATTTGCTTGATATCCATGGATTTACTGGATAGAAACTGGATTGGATCTGTGATTTGGATTCATATTATATGGATTTGATTCTGGATTCGGATTTCATTTTTGATGATCTTGGCAATGATGTTTAACTGATCCTACGGTAAACTGGATTCGGATTTCCCTCGCGGATCCAGATCTGTTGGATTTATATTTACTTGATGACCTGTTTGGCTGAATGTGAAAAAATCATTTTCGGAATAAGCGCTTATCCAAATAATCACTTCTTTTTCTCTTCCTCTGGTCGTCCCGAAAAAAGTAGAACAGATACTGCCGGTTGGTGCCGAGGTCGTGAGTCGATTTGGGAGCTGGCTTCGACATTTGTCGTCGCCCTCCCGATACCCGATGATGAAATTACTCTGAGGGTGTCGAACAAAAATAATTTCTAACATTAATCTCTTTTTTTGCTTTGTTCTTGGTTTGCCTGTATGCAGGTACGAAGAAAAAGTCGGCAAAGAATTAGTCGTGAAGTCGAGCATGAAGACCAGAAAAATAGGAAATTAGGAATAAAATGTATATTTTTTTATTTCTTTTTGTAAATTGTAATAAAAAAATATTATGAATAAAAATTCAATATATTTTCTATCCAAAATCACTTTCCGATTCCCTTTTCCATAATTTAAATTTGTCACCACCGAATAAACCACAAAAATATCCGGTTAAATGTAACTGATTAAGTGCCTCAGAATAAATTTAATTGATTAAAATTTAACCGATTAAACTTAAACAAACAGAACTAATTTCAGCAATTAAATTCGTGCGAATAATCCCAAAGAATTACTCGAATTAACTCCCTCGGTCCCAAAACATGTTGGTCGATTTAAACTTGACGCAATTGAGTTCTAGACAAATCTTTTTCAAATTAAATCTTGCCTGATGATAGAAACGGTAACCGGCCCCTAATAAAGTAGAGAAATCCAATTAACAGCAGAGAAATTCAATTAACAGCAAAACCAAATATCCTCCGCACTAAAAAATTCAACTTGTCTCTCCAATGATTAAATCCAATGCCCTGAACCAACTCGGCCAAAATCCCAATTAAACAGATATAATAAATCCAGACGCGAGCCGAAATTTTCACTGTATCCCCTTAGAATTTGACTGGCAGATAGCAGGATAACAAAAAAAATAGGCCTTGTTAAAATAAATTTCGTAGAATGAATTCTCGCACCAATTTGAATTAAACCAACTCATAATCAGCCCCATATGATTAAACAATGGCTCTAAAATCCACTGACAATGATTCTGCTTCCTAAACTGTCAACAGACAGTAAATAAATGACCATTTCGCCCTTCAACAGCTAAAGTGTACCAGATGTGATTCTTGCAAAACAAACAGACTACATAACCCGTTAGTAGTTAGCTGGTGAAAAAATGAGATGTCATGCGACATGAATCGACTAATGTGAGGGTAAAATTTGGGGTATTACAGTGACCAACGTATATACTGTTGTGAGCTGTTTTGAAAAGCTGTTAGTTTTCTAAACTAACAGATTTTAACAACATGACACTTTAGTTGTATTTTGTATTAGTTGTGTTATTCTCTCATGTGTATATATACATTGTTGTAATCCCAATTCATGGTTAATACCAATTTAGTGATTCATCCAATATTAGTCTCTTCCCTATTCTCTCTTTCTCTCAATTCATCTTCTTTCTAAGTTTCTTTTCACCATTGTTACTACCTTCAAAATTCTGGTTTTATGTTTTATGTTGTTCTAACATTTGGCATCAAGAGCTCCGGTTATTGATCCTAATCCGCTGCAACAATGGCTACCATTTCTAATGATCGAATTCCCACTAATCTCCCAATTCTTGATTTGAAGAACTACGACAAATGGGCGAAACAAATGAAGGTTCTGTTTGGTTATCAAGAGGTTCTTGAGATCGTCATCAATGGAGTTACACCGTTAGGAGCAGATGCTACCGAAGCTATTAGGGCTACACACAAGGAAGAAAAGAAGAACAATTACAAAGCCCTATTCTTGATTCACTCTTGTGTTGATAACGACAACTTCGAGAAGGTTGGCGATTGTGAATCCGTGAAGCAAGCATGGGAAATCTTGGAGAAAGCATACGCCGGTGCCGTCAAAGCGAAGGTGGTAAGGTTACAAACTTACAAACGTCAATTCGAGCTAACACAAATGGAGGACAAAGAAATGATAAATGATTACATTACACGTATTACCCGGTTAGTCAACCAAATCAAGTCATGTGGCGAAACGATTCTTGAGCAGAATATTGTATCAAAAGTGTTGCGTTCATTAGCATCACGGTTAGATAACATTGTTATGGCTATTGAAGAGTCAAAGGATCTAACAACTTTGAGCAAAGATGAGTTACAAAGTTCGTTAGAAGCGCATGAACAGAGGATGGATGAGAGAGGTGCCGACAAAGCCAAAGCGGAGATCGCTTTTCAAGCGCGTTTACATGAGAAGAACAAGAGAACAAAAGGGAAGTGGTCTTCAAAGAGTAAGAAGAATTTTGGTGGAAAAGATCCACAAAATTCGAAGGGTGAAGGAAGCTCCAAAGAGGGTAATCAAAGCGCCTACAAACCGTTTGACAAAAGTTCTGTGAAGTGTTATAATTGTCAAAAGCTTGGGCATTTTGCGAAAGAATGTCACTTAAAATGCAAAGAAAAAGATGCGGCGGAGACTAAGGTTGCTAGGGAAGAGGTAGATGATGAAGATACCCTTCTTGTGATGATTATGAAGGAGAATTATGGCATTGTTGATGCTCCAGACAACATCTGTACTGTTTTGGAAAGTGGTGGGAAAATGCGCTCGGATCGAAATGCATTACTTACCATGCGTGATGGAGTTCAAAGCAAAGATGAATGGTACTTGGATTCCGGTTGTTCAACACATATGACGGGTCGGAAGGATTGGTTTGTAGAAATAAATCAAGCGGCAAAGAGTAAAGTCAAGTTTGCCGACGACACCATTTTAAGCGCCAAAGGGGTAGGAGATGTTTTGATCGGAAGGAAGAATGGTGCATATTCAAGGATCAAAGATGTCTTGTACATACCGGGAATTAAGTGCAATCTTTTGAGCATTGGCCAATTACTTGAAAGAGGGTACTTAATCCGGTTGGAGAACAAGATGTTACGCATTTTAGATTCAAGTGGTGTGTTGATTCTAAAAGCACCGATGACTGCCAATAGAACTTTTAAGGTTGAGTTAAAGATTATGGAGCATCGTTGTTTAGCTACCGCGGCAAGTAGAGATGAGTGGTTATGGCATTACCGTCTTGGTCACCTAAATTTTAGGGATCTCAAAATGTTGCAACAAAGTGAAATGGTAACGGGGCTGCCACATATTAGTGTTCCGACAGAATTGTGTGAGGAATGTGTGAAGAGTAAGCAACACAAGAATGTGTTTAGCAAGGATGCGGGTCGAAGAACCAAAGGCTTACTTGAGGTGGTGTATTCCGATGTTTGTGGATCGATGCAAGTAGAGACTTATGGCGGCAATCAATATTTTGTTACGTTTATTGACGACTTTAGTAGGAAGCTTTGGACATATCTTATCAAGAGGAAGGATGAGGTATTTGGAGTGTTCAAGAGTTTCAAATCCATGGTGGAGCGTCAAAGCGGTCGGAAGCTCAAAATTCTCAAAACGGATGGTGGAGGTGAATATACCTCTAGTGAGTTTGGGAAGTTTTGTGATCTTGAGGGTATTGTGCGTGAGGTGGTGCCTCCATATACGCCTCAACAAAATGGAGCTGCCAAGAGGAAAAATCATACAATAATGAACATGGTGCGTAGTATGCTTTGTGGGAAGAAGTTGCCTAAGGAATTGTGGGGTGAGGCCGTGTCTACATCCACCTACTTGTTGAATAGGTGTCCTACTAAGAAGTTGGAGAAGATCACACCAGAAGAGGTTTGGAGTGGTTTCAAATCGAGTGTGAATCATTTGCGCATTTTTGGATCGATTGCATATCGTCATGTACCGAATCAACTTAGAAAGAAGTTGGATGATAAAGGTGAGAAGTTGATATTTGTTGGATATCACTCTACTGGAGGTTACAAGCTATTTGATGAGAAGAATCGGAAAATCGTGATAACCCGGGATGTATTTTTTGAAGAAATAAAAGCTGTTGAAACAGCAGGACAACAACAGCAGTTCTTCGAGTTGTCTGATCCGGAGGGTTCCGATGCCGATATACCTGCACCTACAGTAGCGGAAAATGTTGTAGTGAATAATGGTAGACCAGTGAGGCAAAGAGCCTTGCCTCATAGACTCCGAGACTACGAGAGGTTCCAAGGTAACGAAGTGAATAATGATGGTGATTTTGTTCATTTCGCGCTTATGGCCGAATCTGAACCGGTAAATGAGGAGGAAGCCTTAAGCGATCCTAAATGGATATGTGCAATGAAAGAGGAGCTGGAATCTATTGAGAAAAATGGTACTTGGGAGTTGGTCGATTTACCACTCGAAAAGAAACCGATAGGTGTGCGATGGGTCTATAAAGTTAAAGCAAATACTAAAGGTGAAGTAATCAAGCACAAAGCTCGATTAGTGGCGAAAGGGTTCTTGCAACGTGAAGGTATAGATTACGAGGAGGTATTCGCACCGGTGGCTAGATTAGAGACTATTCGTTTGGTTGTTGGGATTGCGCATAGCAACAATTGGGTGATTTACCAAATTGATGTAAAATCTGCGTTTTTGAATGGTCCTCTTGATGAGGAAGTTTATGTGGGGCAGCCATCCGGTTTCGTGATTAAAAATCAAGAGAGGAGGTATTATAAGCTACACAAGGCATTGTATGGTTTGAAACAAGCTCCAAGAGCTTGGAACAAACGTATAGACGACTTTCTTGTTGACATCGGTTTCAAACGATGTGTATCTGAACATGGTGTTTATGTGAGATATAATATTGATGGTGTTATTATACGATGCTTGTATGTTGATGATCTCTTGATTACGGGCAGCAACGACAAAAGTATTTCAAGGTTCAAAGGGGAGCTCATGAGTGAGTTTGAGATGATGGACTTTGGTGTCATGAGATACTTACTTGGCATAGAGTTCCACAAGTCAAAAGTGGGGCTGCTTATGTATCAAAGAAGGTATGCTTTAGATATCTTGAAAAAGTGTGAAATGGAGCATTGTAATGCTTATAATACACCTTGTGAGGCTAGAGTTCAGCTGTCCAAAAGTGATGATGAGGATGATGTGGATCCAACACTTTACTGGAGTTTGATTGGATCGTTACGATATTTGTGCAATACTCGACCAGACTTAGTTTTTAGTGTCGGTATTGCGAGTAGATTCATGGAGAGACCTAAGGTGTCTCATTTGGCGGCAGTCAAGAGAATCCTTAGATATGTGAAAGGTACTCTTGGTTGTGGTATTTTGTTTCCCACATCGGATATGGGTCGCAAATGTACTTTACTTGGCTACACCGATTCTAATTGGTACGGAGATAAAGATGATCGGAAATCTACCGCGGGTTACATCTTTATGTTCGGTAGTACACCAATCTCATGGTGTTCAAAGAAGGAATCGGTTGTAGCACTCTCTTCTTGTGAGGTTGAGTACATTGCGGCACCATTGAGTGCTTGCCAAGCTATGTGGTTAGTGAATCTCATGAAGGAATTGGGATGTGGGGATGATGATGCCACCAGACTGTTTGTGGATAATGGTTCCGCGATAAATCTTGCGAAGAATCCGATTGCACACGGAAGGAGCAAGCATATTGAGATGCAGTTTCATTACTTGAGAGAATTGGTCGGTGATGGAAAGTTTAGATTGAGCTATTGCCGAAGCGAGAACCAAGTTGCGGATTTGTTGACAAAGGGTGTGACAAATGAGGTGTTCAAGAGACTGTTGAAGAGCTTGAGCATGATGAATTTGGAGCAACTAAAGTGAGGTGGTGTGTTGTGAGCTGTTTTAAAAAGCAGTTAGTTTTTCAAAATAACAGATTTTAACAGCATGACACTTTAGTTGTATTTTGTATTAGTTGTGCTATTCTCTCATGTGTATATATACATTGTTGTAATCACAATTCATGGTTAATGCCAATTTAGTGATTCATCCAATATTACTCTCTTCCTTATTCTCTCTTTCTCTCAATTCATTTTCTTTCTAAGTTTCTTTTCACAATTGTTACTACCTTCAAAATTCTGGTTTTATGTTTATGTTGTTCTAACATATACGAAAGGCTTGATAGAGAGTTATGTAATGAGAGCTGGAGAATACTCTTTACTGATGGGTTTGTCAAAGTTTTTGCCTATACTGGACTTCTCAGATCATCATCCAATTATAATTCTCCCTTAAGGTAATGTTAGAAGGTTTGGAACAACAAGATTTAGGTTCGAGAGTGATTGGTTGATGGACAACACATATCATCATATGATTTATTCTATCTGGGAGGAAAACATTCCTCTAGCCAGCAATCTTGATAATACCATCAAAGGAATTAAATATGGGAAATTAGTTACTTTCCATCAAATGAGAAGGAGGAAAAATGAGATTATTCCTAGGATAGATGACATTCAACGTAGGATGAAACATAATAGAGCGGCTGGTGTTTTGGAACGTATTGAGCAAAACCTCCAAAATGAGATGCATGACCTCCTCAAAAAGGAAGAGCTAATGTGGTTTCAAAGATCGAGGGTTGTTTGGTTGGCAGATGGAGATCGTAATACGAAGTATTATCACATGAAAATTGTCCAAAGGCGGAGACGAAACAAAATAGTGATGATTAGAAATAGTATGGGGCAATGGGTAGAAGATGAAAGTGAAGTTTTTAAGCTTTTCGTGGACCACTAGATTTGAGAATGAAGATAATTCCAAATGCAACAATTCATGGATTTGTCAATATCCTCCCAGATTTGAGAACGAAGATAATTCCAAATGCAACAATTCATGTTATAAGTCCAACTATCATCATTATAAGCATAATATATGTCATAACTATTATTATGACTATCCCAAACGGATAGACTTTTTGCAAATAGCAAATTATGATTATGTATGTTGTTCACTACAAAGAATTATTTGAAGCAAATGACTTAGGCTAGTAGTGGTTTGATACTCGCATTTCCTACCCAGGCATTGATCATGACCATATGTGTAAAATGGAAGGTATGATAACAAACAAGGAAATAAGGTATGCTTTGTTTAGAATGTCTCCTTGGAAAGCCCCTGGCCCAGATGGTTTTCCAGCTGGTTTTTACCAAAACTCATGCAAGGTTGTAAAGGATTCTGTGTGTAAGTTTGTTTAGGAGGTTTGGGAGAGCCCTAGAATGATTGTTGACATCAATAAGACTGATATTTATTTTATCCCCAAGGTGGAGCAGCCTGACCTTGTCAGCCAGTTTAGACTAATATCATTATGTAATCCTACCTATAAATTGGTAAGCAAGATTATTGTGCAACGTCTCAAGAGTTGCATTCCTTCGCTCATTTTTCCTTTTCAGTCAGGGATTGTTCTGAGGAGAAGCATACACGAAAACATTATTGTGGCCAAAGAAATTTTGCATATCATGGACCGAAGCAAAGGGAAGAAGGGTTACTTTGCAATCAAGGTTTATTTATCGAAGGCTTACGATAGACTCAGTTGGAATTTCATCTGGAAAGTGTTGGATGAGATTAAGTTACCTGAGAAAATGATTAATATAATTAATCATGCATGGTATTATTAGTGTGGAAACAAACATCAAGTGGAATGGAGTTCAATCTGAGTTCTTTAGACCTCAAAGGGGAACCTGTAACACCCCCTTCTATACCCCAAATAAATGCATATAAAACATTTAAGCATATACAAATTCATCAGAGTAAAAGTTTTAGAATAAGGTATAAAAGAAGAATGTCACAACTTCACCAATAAAACACTTTAACATTTTGCTCTATAAAATATGTAACATTTTCAAAAGTAAGCGGAAGATCAAATCATTTAAGCAGTTCCAAAATATTAATTCAAATGCACATAAGTCATCCAGATTAATACATCATATCAGTTAGATTACAAAACCACATCAGCTGATACATCGCAATGTATCACAAAAGAATGACTATACTAGTCTAACTACCCGGTGTTACATATCAGAGCAGCAGACTCAAAAGAATGAAGACTAATCTTCACAAAAGGACTCCAGCATCCTAATCTGCAATGCCTCGTAGAGCATTATAAAACAGCAGAAGGGTGAGAAATATAACCATAATAATCAAAGCATAAGATTATATATATATATATATATATAGGTAGTCATATAGCACATATTCACATTTCTCACCATACTTCATTCTCATAGTCATATATATTTACCACACATATATATATATACAAACATGGATATTCAAAAAGCATTCCCACATTATGTATACACTTACAAATTCCACAATCTCATCATTCACACATAAGCATCACTTCATGCATATGTCATATATCAATGTGACTCAACAACTTAATGCAACTCATGCAATGCGGTACCGACTCTCGTTATCTTTTTTCGGTTTTTACATTAAACCGGGTCCACACTTCTAGACCGATAACCCGTTATCTTTTTTCAGTTTTTACATTAAACCGGGTCCACACTTCTAGATCGATAACCACAAAGGCCCGTCCTCTAAGCCTTCAAACCCACACTTCTAGGTTTGGGACAAGCCACTAGTTTCCACGAAACTAACAGACATTGCCTCTTGACTAAATGATGCATGTACAATCAACCACAACAAATGCACTTAAGACCGACATCTTAATCTCATGCATTCGAATAATTCACCCCTTCGAGAATATCATCATGATTGCACATACAACATATATCAAACATTTATCAATGTATTCATTTCACACATCATCATCATATTCAACAACAATGCACACATATCACATATGTTCCCATGCATTCACACAATCAATTGCATATAAATATGCACTCACAATTCATTAGACGATACACATACATTCCTCATTGTATTCCCATGTATCTCTAATTATCACAACAATCAAGGTATTCACATCGCAATACCAATCATACAATTATAAGTTATGCACACATATTCAAAATGTTCTCATGCATACTCATTACATAATTGTACACAACAATCAAACATTCACAACTCATCAATTAATACACACATAATCATCATTATGTTCTCATGTATTTTAACCGATTACAATTAATCATTCATATCACAACTCTAGGATTCACGCCCGAAGGCTACCCACAACACATGTTACCATAATAGATCATATCTATATCCTTATCATAAGGTATCCACCTATGTGAAACAACCAAACCATCTCCACATGATCAACACAGCAAAAGAAGAATGATGTCAAACTCGCCCACATTCGCCTGGCGAGACCCCGCAGCGAACCTTCGCCTGACCTTCGCCTGGCGAACCCTCTCAGCGAACACTCGCTAGGCTTCGCCTGGCGAGACTTCCCAGCGAGCCCAAGTCAGTAGCTACTGACTTCATTCGCCACCATTCGCCAGCACCTTCGCTGGGCGAACCTTCGCTATCCACCTTCGCCTGGCGAACCCACCAGCGAAGTCCACTAGGACTTAAATATAATTACTCGCCAACATTCGCTAGGCTTCGCCTGGCGAAGCTTCGCCTTCACTCGCCTGGCGAGAGCCAGCGAACCTGCGCAGAACAGAACCCTATTTTGTTCCTCCTTCACCAATCCATCATCAACCCTCTCTTACACATCCAAATCAGTATAAACAGCATCAATACATGTTACCCGACTATTCTACGGAATTATTACTCAGTTTCAACCGATTAAATCATCAATCTACCAATTATCCAACATTTTGCCCTAAATGGAAAGTGATGAAAACTCTACCAAAGCCCCAACCCAACATACATAACATCATACAATGATCAAATAGAAACATTTCTCACCCTTACCTCGATTAATCGGAGCTTTGATGTTGGTTCTTGATGAATTCCACTTTTCCTCTTCTTCTCTTCTCTTTCTCTCCTTTCTTCTTCTTTCCTCTTTCTTTCCAAATGTTTTTCTAACTTTCTTTTCTTTTCTTCCTCACTTATATATTTCTTTCATTTTTCCTTCCTCTCCAATTCCTTCTTAATTTTCTATCCATACTAATTAATAAAAATTAATTTCCAACATTAACATAAAATCCCACTAAATCAATTAATTACTATAATTAATTATTTAATGAAATTTTGGGCTGTTACAACTCTCCCCCACTTTAGGAATTTTCGTCCTCGAAAATGTTACCTGATTCAAACAGTTCTGGATAAGACTCTTTCATCCGACTCTCAAGCTCCCAAGTAACATTTCCACCAGCCGGTCCTTCCCAAGCGACCTTCACTAAAGCAATCTCTTTACCTCGAAGCTGCTTCAATTTCCGATCCTCAATCCGCATAGGTGATGCCTCAACAGTCAGGTTATCTCTCACCTGCACATCATCTATTTGGACTACATGAGACGGATCCGCAATGTATTTCCTCAACTGAGATACATGGAATACGTCATGAAGATTAGCAAGCGACGGTGGTAAAGCCACACGATAGGCCACTTCTCCTATCCTTTGCAAAATCTGATAAGGACCAATGAAACGCGGCGACAACTTGCGCGACTTCAGTGCCCTACCAACACCTGTCATCGGAGTGACTCGAAGAAACACATGATCTCCCTCTTGAAATTCAAGTGCCTTCCTCCTCTTGTCATAATAACTCTTCTGACGACTCTGAGTAATTCTCATCTTCTCTTGAATCATCTTGATCTTATCAGTAGTCTGTCGAACTAACTCGGGTCCAACAACAGAACTCTCTCCGGACTCGAACCAACACAATGGTGTCCTACACCGCCTACCATACAACGCCTCAAATGGTGCCATACCAATACTTGAATGGAAACTGTTGTTGTAAGTAAACTCAATCAAAGGCAAGTAGTTATCCCAAGCTCCTCCTTTTTCCAATACACAAGCTCTCAAAAGATCTTCAAGCGACTGAATCGTCCTCTCCGTCTGACCATCAGTCTGAGGATGATACGCTGAACTCAAACGCAACTTAGTACCCAAAACACTCTGCAGGCTCTCCCAAAATCTCGAAGTAAACCTCGGATCCCTATCCGAAACAATACTCGACGGAATACCATGCAGACACACAATTCTCTCAATATACAACTTAGCCAACCTCTCCAAAGGGTAATCCATACGCATAGGAATAAAGTGAGAAGATTTAGTCAACCTGTCCATGATAACCCAAATAGCCTCAAAATTACTCGGCGTCCTCGGCAAACCCGATACAAAATCCATGGAGATACTATCCCATTTCCACTCAGGAATAAACAACGGCTTCATCAAACCCGATGGCTTCTGATGCTCAATCTTCGACTTCTGGCAAGTCAAACAAGAATACACAAATTCCGCAATATCCTTCTTCATACTAGGCCACCAAAATACTTTCCTCAAATCCTGATACATCTTAGTAGCACCCGGATGAATACTCAATCCGCTACGATGTCCTTCCTCAAGGATACTCTTTTTCAGCTCAACAACATTTGGAACACAAACTCGATCCCGACATCTCATAATCCCATTCTCATCAATCCGAAAATCACCACCTTGGCCTTGGTTGATTAAAGTCAACCGATCAACTAAGCTCAAATTCGATTTTTGTCCTTCTCGAATTTCATCCAAAATACCACTTGTAAGCTTTAACATACCCAACTTAAATCCAAAAGAAGTTCTCTCACATACCAAACTCAAATCCCGAAATTGCTCAACCAATTCTAACTCTTTCACCATCAACGCCGACATATGCAATGATTTCCGACTCAATGCATCCGCTACTACATTCGCTTTACCCGGATGGTAGTTCAAGCCAAAATCATAATCCTTCAAAAGTTCAAGCCATCTTCTTTGTCTCGCATTCAATTCCTTTTGATCAAAAAGATATCTCAAACTCTTGTGGTCACTAAACACTTCAAATCTTGCGCCAAATAAATAGTGCTTCCAGAGTTTCAACACGAACACAACGGCGGCCAACTCTAGGTCATGCGTTGGATAATTCTTCTCATGCAGTTTGAGTTGCCTCGAAGCATAAGCTACAACTTGGTTATTCTGCATCAACACACCTCCTAAACCCATCAAAGAAGCATCACAATACACAACGAATGGTTCCTCTGGATTTGGCAGAATCAAAACAGGAGCTGTCGTCAACCTTCGCTTAAGTTCTCGAAAACTCGCTTCACACTTGGCGTCCCAAACAAAGGCTTGACCTTTCCTAGTCAACTGCGTCAACGGCAACGATAACTTAGTGAATCCTTCAATAAACTTCCGATAATAACCGGCTAAACCAAGAAAACTTCTGATCTCAAAAACTGACTTCGGAGTCTCCCATTGCGACACCGCTTCAACCTTCGACGGATCGACCGCAACACCACTACTAGAAATCACATGACCAAGGAAACTAACTTCCTTCAACCAAAATTCACACTTAGAAAGCTTCGCGAACAACTGTTTCTCTCTCATCACAGATAACACAATCTTCAGATGCTCGGCATGCTCTCCTTCGCTCTTCGAATAAACCAAGATGTCGTCAATAAAAACCACCACAAACTTATCCAAATACGGATGGAAAATCCTATTCATGTACTCCATAAATACACCTGGTGCATTAGTCACACCAAATGGCATCACGGAATACTCATAGTGTCCATACCTCGTCCGAAAGGCCGTCTTCTGAATATCCTCAGCTTTCACACGGATCTGATGATACCCAGATCTCAAATCAATCTTGCTGAACACGCTTGCACCAACCAACTGATCCATCAGATCATCAATCCTTGGAAGTGGATACTTATTCTTAATAGTCACCTTGTTCAACTGTCTGTAATCCACACAGAGCCTCATAAAACCCTCTTTCTTCTTAACCAACAAGACCGGTGCACCCCACGGTGACACGCTCGGACGAATAAACCTCTTTTCAAGCAAATCCTCAAGTTGACTCTTCAAATCTTTTAACTCCGAGGCCGACATACGATATGGAGCCATCGATATCGGACTAGTTCCAGGAATCAAATCTATCGAAAACTCCACTTCTCGCTCCGGCGGTAAATCCTTTATCTCTTCAGGGAATACTTCCGGAAAATCTCTAACAATGGGCACAACATCAATCTCTTCACTTTCACTAGTCCTCAAAGTTGCCATAAGCATAAATACCTTAGCCCCATCTTGTACCGATTCCTTCACTTGTTTCCTCGTCATAAACAATTCCCTTTCAACTTCCGAATCGGGAAAAATAACCGTTTTGTCAAAACAGTTAATATACACACGATTGAATTTTAACCAATTCATTCCAAGAATGACATCCAGTTGATCTAAATGAAGACACACTAAATCAATCCCAAAACCTCTACCAAAAATACTCAACGG
This sequence comes from Lathyrus sativus, assembly GCA_963859935.3. Taxonomy (NCBI): domain Eukaryota; kingdom Viridiplantae; phylum Streptophyta; class Magnoliopsida; order Fabales; family Fabaceae; genus Lathyrus; species Lathyrus sativus. The sequence goes on from OZ012740.1 coordinate 397,087,701, forward strand.
GCAATTCAAGCAAACATACGGTGTAGTTACCGAACCCATAGCAGGAGTATCAATAACCATACCGCCACCAATCACAGACAACTCAAGATTCAACCTCCTAACACAATCCAAAGAAATAAAAGAATGCGTAGCTCCGGTATGAATTATAGCGATCAAAGGTATACCATTAATAAAACACGTACCTCTGATCAATCGATCGTCGCTAGCAGTCTCAGATCCAGATAGAGCGAACACTTTTCCGCTTCCTTGATTCTTCTTCGGCTTATCGCACTTGGTACTGATGTGCCCTCGCTCACCACAATTATAGCAAGTAACACCCGTACCGCTTCTACACTCTAGAGCCTTGTGGCCTGGCTTACCACACTTAAAACACCTCGGTTCAACACTTTTGCACTCCGGAGCACGATGCCCTGCTTCACCACAAGTGTAACACCTAACCGGGGTAGAAACTCCCCCACTTGGCTTCTTGCCAAAACCAACCTTTTGTTTCCCCTTATCAGCAGGAGTTACGTAAGGTTTTCCTCTGAATTGTCCTTTTCCTTTCTTATCACTTAGGCTCTTGTAGTGGCTAGACCTAGCCCTACTGTCTTCATCATAAATTCTGCTCTTGTTAACCAACTCAGAAAACCGCCTGATTTCCTGATATCCAATAGCTTGTCTAATCTCGGGTCTCAAACCGTTCACAAACTTGAGGCACTTAGACCTCTCAGCATTACCAGTATTATAGTGAGGACAAAATTTGATCAACTCCTCAAATTTCGCCGCATACTCAGCAACCGTCGAATTACCTTGCTTCAACTCAAGAAATTCGATCTCTTTCTTCCCCCGCACATCCTCTGGAAAATACTTCTCCAGAAAGGTTTCTCTAAACAAATCCCAAGTAATCACAATATCATCTTCCTCAAATCTTTGGCGAGTATTACCCCACCAATCTTCAGCTTCTTCTTCGAGCATATGGGTCCCAAACTGCACCTTCTGTGCATCCGAGCAATTCATAACTCGAAAAATCTTTTCCACAGCTTTCAACCAAATTTGTGCCTTGTCCGATTCATGAGTTCCCTTGAAGACCGGAGGGTTATTCTTTTGGAATTTCCCCAAAGCACGGAATCCATCATCAGCATGATTCCTCACATTCACATTGGCCGGAGGATTCTGCCCAATTGCCCCCGCCAATCTCGTCAATGCCTCCGCAATCGCTTCGTCGTTCCTCCCTGCAACCATCTTACTAATTCCAGCAACAGAACCACGTAAGGACAACCAATATTGATAATGCATCACACGCATATCAATAACACACAGGGAAAAACACTCTAACAACTTGGCCGGACGGACCGACCTGCTCTGATACCACTTTGTAACACCCCCTTCTATACCCCAAATAAATGCATATAAAACATTTAAGCATATACAAATTCATCAGAGTAAAAGTTTTAGAATAAGGTATAAAAGAAGAATGTCACAACTTCACCAATAAAACACTTTAACATTTTGCTCTATAAAATATGTAACATTTTCAAAAGTAAGCGGAAGATCAAATCATTTAAGCAGTTCCAAAATATTAATTCAAATGCACATAAGTCATCCAGATTAATACATCATATCAGTTAGATTACAAAACCACATCAGCTGATACATCGCAATGTATCACAAAAGAATGACTATACTAGTCTAACTACCCGGTGTTACATATCAGAGCAGCAGACTCAAAAGAATGAAGACTAATCTTCACAAAAGGACTCCAGCATCCTAATCTGCAATGCCTCGTAGAGCATTATAAAACAGCAGAAGGGTGAGAAATATAACCATAATAATCAAAGCATAAGATTATATATATATAGGTAGTCATATAGCACATATTCACATTTCTCACCACACTTCATTCTCATAGTCATATATATTTACCACACATATATATATATACAAACATGGATATTCACAAAGCATTCCCACATTATGTATACACTTACAATTTCCACAATCTCATCATTCACACATAAGCATCACTTCATGCATATGTCATATATCAATGTGACTCAACAACTCAATGCAACTCATGCAATGCGGTACCGACTCTCGTTATCTTTTTTCGGTTTTTACATTAAACCGGGTCCACACTTCTAGACCGATAACCCGTTATCTTTTTTCGGTTTTTACATTAAACCGGGTCCACACTTCTAGACCGATAACCACAAAGGCCCGTCCTCTAAGCCTTCAAACCCACACTTCTAGGTTTGGGACAAGCCACTAGTTTCCACGAAACTAACAGACATTGCCTCTTGACTAAATGATGCATGTACAATCAACCACAACAAATGCACTTAAGACCGACATCTTAATCTCATGCATTCGAATAATTCACCCCTTCGAGAATATCATCATGATTGCACATACAACATATATCAAACATTTATCAATGTATTCATTTCACACATCATCATCATATTCAACAACAATGCACACATATCACATATGTTCCCATTCATTCACACAATCAATCGCATATAAATATGCACTCACAATTCATTAGACGATACACATACATTCCTCATTGTATTCCCATGTATCTATAATTATCACAACAATCAAGGTATTCACATCGCAATACCAATCATACAATTATAAGTTATGCACACATATTCAAAATGTTCTCATGCATACTCATTACATAATTGTACACAACAATCAAACATTCACAACTCATCAATTAATAGACACATAATCATCATTATGTTCTCATGTATTTTAACCGATTACAATTAATCATTCATATCACAACTCTAGGATTCACGCCCGAAGGCTACCCACAACACATGTTACCATAATAGATCATATCTATATCCTTATCATAAGGTATCCACCTATGTGAAACAACCAAACCATCTCCACATGATCAACACAGCAAAAGAAGAATGCTGTCAAACTCGCCCACATTCGCCTGGCGAGACCCCGCAACGAACCTTCGCCTGACCTTCGCCTGGCGAACCCTCTCAGTGAACACTCGCTAGGCTTCGCCTGGCGAGACTTCCCAGCCAGCCCAAGTCAGTAGCTACTGACTTCATCGCCACCATTCGCCAGCACCTTCGCTGGGCGAACCTTCGCTATCCACCTTCGCCTGGCGAACCCACCAGCGAAGTCCACTGGACTTAAATATAATTACTCGCCAACATTCGCTAGGCTTCGCCTGGCGAAGCTTCGCCTTCGCTCTCCTGGCGAGAGCCAGCGAACCTGCGCAGAACAGAACCCTATTCTGTTCCTCCTTCACCAATCCATCATCAACCCTCTCTTACACATCCAAATCAGTATAAACAGCATCAATACATGTTACCCGACTATTCTACGGCATTATTACTCAGTTTCAACCGATTAAATCATCAATCTACCAATTATCCAACATTTTGCCCTAAATGGAAAGTGATGAAAACTCTACCAAAGCCCCAACCCAACATACATAACATCATACAATGATCAAATAGAAACATTTCTCACCCTTACCTCGATTAATCGGAGCTTTGATGTTGGTTCTTGATGAATTCCACTTTTCCTTTTCTTCTCTTCTCTTTCTCTCCTTTCTTCTTCTTTCCTCTTTCTTTCCAAATGTTTTTCTAACTTTCTTTTCTTTTCTTCCTCACTTATATATTTCTTTCATTTTTCCTTCCTCTCCAATTCCTTCTTAATTTTCTATCCATACTAATTAATAAAAATTAATTTCCAACATTAACATAAAATCCCACTAAATCAATTAATTACTATAATTAATTATTTAATGAAATTTTGGGCTGTTACAGAACCCGCCAAGGGGACGCCATTTCTCCTTACATTTTTGTGTTATGTGTCGATAAACTCTATCATATTATCATGCAAGCTATTGAAGAGGGTGAGTGGAAAGCTCTCAAGGTTGGAAAACATGGGCCTATGGTGTCTCATCTAATGTTTGCTGATGATTTATTGTTGTTTGGTGAAGCTATGGAGAGGCAAATGCAATGTGTTATGGATAGTTTGGACAAGTTTTGTGAGGCGTCTAGGGAGCAAGTGAGCAAGGACAAGACTCGTGTCCTATTCTCTATAAACATTCTTAGACGTATGAAGGAGAAATTGCTTTACATGTCAGGTTTTAAGGAAACCTCACACCTTGGAAAATATTTGGGTGTGCCTTTGACGGGGAAAGCTCCCAAACGTTCTGAGTATCACTATATTATAGATCAGGTCAGTGCCATATTAACAGCTTGGGAAGGTAGTCTTTTGGCATTTGCAGGGAGAGTAACTTTAGCCAAGAGTGTGATAGAAGCCATTCCCATTTATTCGATGATGACAACATTATTGCCTAAGGCTTGCATAAAAGACATTCATAAATTGCAGAGAGGATTTGTTTGGGGTTACACTGCTGAAAGGAGGAAACATAATGCTATAAACTGGAATACTTTAATGCGACCAAAGGATGAAGGAGGACTTGAGTTGAGGAACTTGGAGTTAACGAACAAGGCAGTTTTGGCTAAAAGCAGTTGGAAGTTGTATAATGGATGTGAAGACTTTTGGTGCAGTGTAATTCGAGGAAAGTATTGTAGTAATAAGGATTGGTTTAGTTGTGCTTCCAAGAGTTCATACTCTAGTTTTTGGAAAAGCTTAGTGAAGTTATGGCCAGATGTTAATAATCAGTGAGTGTGGAAGGTGAGAGATGTAACTATAGTCAACGAGTGGAATTCTATATGGCTGGGAAAAAACCTTCGCATTGCTAATTTGGAGGTAGAAATACCGATGCAGCTGCGGCGAGCCAAGGCAGCTGATCTAGTGAGTGACGAGGGTGATTGGAAGTGGGATCTATTGCGTGACTGGTTACTAGTGCAGGTTTTGAACAGATTAGCTTGACATACCATCTGCTAGAGCTGGTGTTGATATGTGTGTGGGCATTAGAGAAAATGGGAGTGATTTTACGGTTGGAGGCATGTCTAATAACGTGGGAGAGAGAAACAGGTGGCAGGATGTTTGGAAGGTGAAAGGGTCAGAGTTTTTATTTTTCTTCTTAAGCATAATGGTATTTTGAAAAATAGTAAGAAAAGCAAGATGGAATTGGGCGTTGCTATGTGTCGTTTTTGTGGCGACAAGGAAGAGGATGTGATTCATGTTCTAAGAGATTGCCCGTTGGTTTTTCCTGTGTGGTTTGAAATGGTGCACACTAATTCGCGTTCAACTTATTTTTTGCAGTTATTTAGGTGAGTGGATAGAGCTAAATATGACCAATGATATGGGTTGGAAGTCTGATGTTGGGTGGAAATCGGTTTGGGCCACGACATGTTACAACTTTTGGAGGTGGCATAACCGAGAAAGTCATGATGGTAACTATGCTAGACCGTCTAATATGGTGAACCATATATTCAGATAAATAAAAGATTATAATCAGGCAAGACATAATAGTTTGATTGTAACCAAGAGGTGCAGAAGGATTGGATCCATGTTAGGTGGGAAGCTCCCACAGAGGGGAGAGTCAAGTTAAATATGGATGAGACGAGAAACCATCGAGGAATAGCTAGTTGTGGTGGCATTATAAGGGGAAATGAATGTGAATGGCTTGGTGGTTTCACCAAACACTTAGGGATTTGTCGAGTGTATACAGCGGAGCTATGAGGTGTGTTTAAAGGTCTAAAGCTAGCTATTAATATGGGGTTTAAGAAGATTGATTTGTGTGTGGATTCGCATCAAGTGGCATTAGATATTAATAACACCTATTCTATGGATAACTTGGGAAGTGATCTCATCAAGAGAATTAGGAATTTATTCCGGGATGATAGAGATATTATAGTGACTCACGTGTTTTTGAAAGCAAATAGATTGGATGTCATTTCCACCTTATCAAAGAAAAAATTAAAAAAAATCAACCAATTTCTTTTTTTTTTTATCATTAAGCTAATCAACACATTAATTTAACCGATGCATAATATAAGTTTCTATTTGATCAATCTTTTTATATTACACAACCTACCACCATCACCCCAAGAAGATCAAAATAATAAGAAAATGCAGGAGGATGTTACTAATATTGAATGTGAAGACAATAAAGAGACCCCAACAACACTAAGTCTGAAACTGAAAATGAAATTTTGCTTTCATTTTCTCATCTATAAACCCAAAATCTCCCAAGAATGGTTTAGGATATGTAACAAGGAAAACATTGTTGTTTCCTACAAAAGACACTGCATTGTTACAAGCTGGAATAGCACTAGAAATATGAGATATTGGTAACAAACAATTGGCAAGAAGTACTTCTCCTGTAGAACTGAAGTAATTATTTTGCCAATAATTATAAGGTTGTGGAATAATAAAGTTCACTGCATCTAGATCAATTTCAAACAAATCCTCATCATCCTCTTCCATAAATCCCAACTCTTTGGAAACTTCTCTTTGTTCCTCTGAAGTCATGTTTTGTGTATTAACGTTGTCACGTAGAATGTTAATATATACATTAATGTACATGTACATTTATATAGCTGGAATTTGGATGTTAAGTTGGGTGGTGGCAAGTAGAACGCTCATCAACAAATGTATAGTGGGAATTTTAGAGGAGCTGCTCCACCATAATTCAACACTTACATGTTGTTGACATTTCGATTCTAATGATGTTTGATTAAGTTTCACCAAAATCATAACACCAAGTCAAACGTAGAGCTACCTACCTAACAGAAGTAGAAAAGTGTTGACATCATGCCATCACTTAAATTAAATTGAGAAGTAGCAATAGTTAATTCATAAATCTATGTGACATCTTGAATGTAAAAAAAAAAAGCGTGTAATGTAAGATTAATTAAATAATGGAAAAATTATTATTTTTAATTTAAAAATTATTAATTTATATATCAACAACTTATTTATATTAATTAATAAATAAATATTATTTAAGAATCTCTAAAATATGAGACCCTGTCACTTTTTTTTAACCATTCTTTCAAGTAGTTGGACAATTACAATATTATTTGAATGATGAAACTAATTGCCACTCAAGAAACTCTAACCTTTAATATATGAATGTCACTAGCGAATAAAATTTAACCAGTCAACGAAAAATAAAAGACTCAATAAAACTAAAACACATCTTGCTTGTCAAAGTATGAGTCTTTTCATGGAGGGCTCCTCTTTAAGTAGAAATCGAATCCATTTCTAAAGTCCATTAGAATTTGTAACATTCCGTGCGACCGAAACAAATCCAATCGCGCCAGTAATTATTTTTCATTAAGATGATTTGCATTCTTTAATTGGATAAATCTTCAACAATCAAATTTGTTTTCTTTAATACTTGTAAATTGATCTTATAATGTCTCACAATCTATAAAACATCTTGCTCAACATGTTATAATCATTACTAGGGAAAGGTTTAATTCGCCAACTCTTCACTACGTTTGGCATATGCAATTGTGTCAAGACCTTATGTTGTAATAATGAGGTAACAGTCCACTTTATGTTTAGTTCCATCAAGGTTTCCAGAGTTCCTCATATAATATGCGGTGCCATTCAATTCGCAGCTAAGGTGAAACCTCTTGGACAACAACTTTTGGATCAAAGACTCAGTCGGCTAATCATGAGCTGTTTTTGGGATACAAATTGTTCTGGCCTGGGCCCCGGGCTGACTATGCTGGCCCAGCCCAATAATGTTCCACCAGGCCCTATCCAGTCGGGATACCGCGTCGGGCACAAGATCCCCGACACGCAAGAAAGATCTCCCCGCGAGGAAGACCTGTCCCAACCACGTCGGGCAAGAGAATCGCCCGCACGACCAAGCACCGCCCTCCGCGGGCGGTGTTCCCCATGCCGTCGAGCAGGACACCATGGCTCTCCCACGTCCACGTGTATTCCCCTCCTCGGGGAGAACAACATGCCTCCGGGGAACCTCGCGAGCTCCCTTCCGCGGGGAGAACAACGTGCCATGCGCACGTTCTCCACTGGGACACATCATCTCCCAACTGCCCCCCCTCCGAAAGAGCAGGTCAAACCCATCTTCCGGAGATCACGGGACAGTTGGACTAGGGCAAAGACCCCGTTCTGGTCTTCACTACGCCACGTAAGCCCTAGCAGTCACTTGGGTTGGGCCTGGCAACCCAGCCCAACACAAGTGACTGTTGGCCCAACGCTGGGGTTTCTCTATAAATACTCTCTTCCACAAGAGGGTCAGGTAATTCACTTCTTACCCACTTTTCTGTACTTTGCTCTTGCTCTGCCCAACTCCTTAGTTTGGCATCAGAGTGTCTTGCAGGTACACCCCCCCTTCTCCTCCTCATCACCGGTGAACAGGCAGCAGTCCAACAGCGTGTGGCCAGTCCGTGATCCCCTTCTAATCAGGTCAGATCAGTGGCGCCGTCTATGGGAACAAACTTCCCCGTTACTCCGAGCAGAAAACCAAAGTTTCACCAACACTTCGCGATCATGGCTAGCCCACACCACGACGATATCATGCACGACTTTGTGCTCAACGCCGCCACCAACGACAACAAGCAGATGGAGACGTCACGCCCAGCGGAGACCGACGAGAGAGACAGCCAGACTGCTTCTTCATCGTCCTCAGAACTGCTACGCCAGGCCGACCACCGGCCCCCGAGCCCAGCGGCGTTCCAACCCGTACCTGTCCCGGCAGGAGCGGACCCAATGGTGGCCACCCTCTTTGCGGCCATCAACCAGACGAACCATCTTTTGTTTCAGCAGAACGCACGAATTGGAGCGCTGGAGCGGGAGGTCCCCCCAAGGTCCCCTCCGCGGGAAGACCAGAATGAGGGTTCGAGGAGTTCCTCGCCTCAATCCAGAAATCGACGACCCCGGATGGAGAGGCCCCGAATGGAAGTAGTGCGGGAGCGCACCAGATCCCCAACGAGACAAGTTCGTGGGAGGCGGAAGAACACCTCAGCAATTCCGACCAGGAATCCGCGCGTCGAACCCCCGGTCAGAAGGCCGAGGATCCGAAACCAGATGCCTATCCTAAACAGTCAATCTCCTCCACGGTCACCCGCTCTCAGCGACGAAGACGACTACCGGACTCCCTTGTCCTAGGAAATCATGGCCGCCCCCATTCCCCACGGGATGGAGAAGCCCCTGACGCTCTCGACGTACGACGACACATCCAACCCGGATGATCACCTGGAAGACATCGAGGCCATGCTCGATTACCGAAACGTTCGAGGAGCTATTAAGTGCAGGCTATTCCCGACGACCCTAAGGAAAGGCGCCATGACATGGTACAAAAGTCTGGAGCCCGAATCGATTACGTCGTGGAGGGTCCTGAAGGACCTGTTTTCAAAACACTTCACAGCGTCCCGACGCCACCCGAAGACGGAAGTCGTCCTTGGCGCGATAATCCAAGCCCCCGACGAGCCTCTCCGAAATACATCGAAAGATTCACCCGGGAAGCGGTGCAGGTAACGACGTCAGACGACATGAAGCGTTACCTAATGGAGCAGGGTCTACGCCACGACTCCAAATTCTACGAGGCCGTGGGCATACACCGACCAACCTCCCTACAGGATTTCCTCGACAGAGCCGCACATTATATTCGGTTTGAGGAAACTCAAGCAGCCAACTCCGCACGAGACACCCGAGACAGGGAGGCCCCCTGTGGGCACCAAGATGACGGAGCCTCGAGCCAGCGGCGGGGAGGTGACCGCCGTCGGGAAGATCTCCCCCGCGAACACCGACTGTTGGATGACACCACTACACACCTACCTCAGCACCGGCCGCCTACCAACCGACACTTAAGAGGCAAGCGCGACCAAGCAACGAGCCTGCTCGTACGTCCTCCTCGAAGGCAAACTATATCACAGAGGCTTCGCGATCCCACTCCTCAAATGCATCGACAACTCCCAGACCGCAGCCTTCCTAGAGGAAATCCACGAGGGCATCAACGCGCAGCACCTCGGAGGACGCTCCCTGGCGAGAAAGGCCCTACGAGCAGGATACTACTGGCCCTCGATGCAAACGGACGCGAGGGAACACGTCAAACGATGCGACAAATGTCAAAGACACAGGGACATGCACCTCGCTCCACCGACCGAACTCAAATCCCTCTCCTCCCCGTGGCCATTCGCCTGGTGGGGGATGGACATCCTAGGCCCCTTCACCCTAGGCTCCTATCAGAACAAGTATCTCATCGTGGGCGTTGACTACTTCACCAAATGGATCGAGGCCGAAGCTCTGGCCAAAATCATGGCCCACAACATACTCCGATTTTACAAATAAAACATCCTCGCAAGATTCGGGGTCCCGCTCGCCATCGTAACCGACAACGGCACGTAATTCACGGACAAAAACTTCTGCGACTTCGTCACCAAACTCGGAACTAAACACCATTTCACCTCGGTCGAACATCCCCAGACAAACGGCCAGGAAGAATCTGCGAACAGGGTCATACTCAGGGGATTAAAACGACGACTCGGCGACGCAAAAAGGGCATGGGTCGAGGAACTCCACAGCGTCCTCTGGGCGTACCGAACTATGCCCCACTCAACCACGGAGGAAACCCCATTCCGCCTCACGTATGGAACCGAAGCAGTAATCCCGGTCGAGATACGCGAGCCGTCCCGACGAACTGAAGATCCCCTCGACACCGACGACGCCCTACGAGAGGAGCTCGACCTCGTCGAGGAGATTCGATCAGGAGAAGCCCTTCCAGAAGCCCGGCTGAAACAGCAGGTGGCACTTCGCCACGACTACAAAGTCCTGAAACGCGATTTCCAAATCGGCGACTTAGTCTTGCGCAGAAACCAAAAAGACTCACACGAGGGAAAACTAGCTGCGAGTTGGGAAGGCCCCTACCGTGTCCGCGACAAGACGGAGCACGGGGCCTACTACCTCGAAAACCTGCATGGGAAACAACTAGCTCGACCTTGGAATGCCGAGAAACTTAAGCGGTACTACAGTTAGACACTGCCCGCGATGATCCATCGTCGCGACCACTGGGGGGCGACATTGTACCACCGCACTTCCTCGCGTCTACTAACGACCAGAGAAAAGCAAGCCCTGCCTCTTGTGTGCGCGTGCAGAAGGCCTTGCTCGGCGGGGAACACCTCGACCGAGATTCCCCACCGCCGTACCAAAACCGGCAGGACACCCAGCTCGCGATGGGACGTCCACGCTGCGGGGAGAACTACCCTCAAACCGGTCAGGCAACAACGCCGGACAACCGGCCAGTTCCCTACACAGCCAGTAACAAGTATTGTCGAGCTACCACCCCGAATAGTCCAAAAAACAAACATACAAATCAAACATACGAACATACATTTCGAGCATAAATGCAAAAATAAAATGAGCATAAACAACATGTGAAAACGAGGCGCACACTTAGACAATTCTCAAAAATATTAATCAAAAGCGGGCACCAGCCGAGTAGTCAATATTACATAAATAAGGGCGCGCAGACCCGACAAAGAAAACAACAAAATACAAAATATGGCGCGCAGGCCGAAATACGCGGGCACGTAGGCCCGAGACTAGTCTATACTCCCTCCTCACCATCAGCTTCAGGCTCGACAACAGGGACGACGGCACCAGCCTCCTCGGCGCTGGGGTTGACCACCCGGTCGTCGACTATCTCGTGAAAAGGGCCGATCCCATCCTCGACGAAGGCAACACCGGAGTTCACCACCCTGAGCTGCACAACGGCGTTGTTGAAGCCTGCGGAAAAACCGTCCAGGCAATCCCCTTCCAACACGTGTATCCTGGCAAGCAGGTCCGTCCGGGTAACCAACAACCTGTCGTCATCAGTCTCGTCATCGCTAGGAAAGAGATCGCCCTCGAGCTCCACCACACGGGCTTTCGACGCCCACAATTCTTCCTCAGCTGCCTTCAGCTTCTCCTCGATGCTCCCGCACCTTTTGCGCTCGAGGACAACCTCCCCCCAAGCCTTCTCCAACTCATCGGTCAGCTGAGTCACCCTCCCTCGGCTCGCCTCCAAATCCTCAGCCGCCTTGTTCAGATGGGACTGCACGAAAGCGAGATCCCCTTGCAGCTTTGACAGCTCGATGATCGGGCAGCTCTCTTCGTTCAGGACCATCGCCGTAGTGAAAGTCCGCATCAATGCAGCCAAATCCTCGGTCAGAACCTGCCTCCTCGTAGCACGGTCGACACCCAGAATCGCCTTCACCTCCCCCGCAGGAATGCTAGGCGACCTAGCCCCATGGAAATAGCCAGGGTGCTGGTGACAAGGAGCGATAACATATCCCTCCTCAGAAGACTCCACAGATTAATCAACCACAAGCGTATCCTCCTGAACTCTAGCTCTCTTCGGGGCCTCTTGAGAAGTAGGCGACTGGCTACCGCTCGGGGGCGCCGATGAATCCCTCCCATCCTGTTCCGCGGAAGACTGCCCGGCCAACTGAGCCACCCGCGTCTTTGGAGGGACGGCAGCCCTTGACGCACGCAACTTCTTCACTCGCTCCTTGAAAGAAGCCATATTCCCTACAAGACAAAAGAAAAACTGGGTCAATAAAAAGCTAAGGATATCAGGTCGAAAAAGGACGGGGAGTCCACCACCTAGGTAGCGCAGAGCGTCCTCCTCCGAGGCACACTCGAGCAGGGCTTTTGTGTTGATCAGCCTCGGCTTCTCGCGAATGTTTCTGTAACTGCCGAGGAAATACCGTCCGTCGGGGGTGACCAGCTTCGATGGCGGTAAATTGCGTACGAAGGAAACTATCTTTAGATAGCTAGCCATGTCCTCGTCATCAAGCATCCCCGCCCGCACGATATACCCACCTATTCCCCGAGAATAATGTTCCAGGGACCACTCCACATGCACCCGGGGCAGCATGACGGCCTCGCGACGACCATCCACTATCCTCTCCCCTTCCGAATATAAAGAGCGGACCCCTTCGTGCATGATAGGGCTGACCACGAAAAGCGACTTTTGGAATCTCAGACAGAATCCATGGACGTTCTGAAAAGTCTGTCCGGCTGCTTGAATGACACCCAGCCATGTCAACCACTCACCGACTGCCGTTGCAGATGGAAAATACGAAAGAACAGCGGCAGCGTGACGCCGATCTGGAGATATTGGCACACGAGCTCGAAGGCCCGAATAAAAGCCAGGGCGTTAGGGTACAGCTGCGACGGGGCCAACCTCAGCCAGTCGAAGAGGCCCAGATGGAAGTCCGAAAAGGGCAACCTGAGCCTAGCCTCTTTGAAGTAAAACTCGTACATTGGAAAGCGCATCCGCCTGTATTTCGAGCAGATCCGATGACCTGGCCGGGGGCGGTAGACTTTCCAGTTTTGAGGATCCCCCTCTTCCCGGTCTTCCACGGTGGCATAGGCCCCTGTCAGATCAGAAGCAAAGTAGGAGGGCATGGTGAGAGGCTCCTTGGCCACCTAGTCTCCGATCGGAACGGTGCGCTAATCAAAATAGGGGACGTCTGGCTCATTATCCTTGGCCATTGTGCCCAAGACGAGCGTAGTCATTAAACACCTGAAAACTAGAAGGTAACGGTGAATTCGATGACAGAGATCAAATTCACCCTTCCACCGCAAGTCAAGTGAAAGGGCGACGAGGACTCCCTGAGAATCGTCCCTGAGACGTCGCTCCCCGAGACGTTCATCGGAGTGAAGAATCTCTCCCCAGGGCATTCATCGGAAAAAGCTTCCCTCCCTGGGACATTCATCGGAAAGGACTTCCATCCCCGGGACACTCATCGGAACTAGCGTCTCTCCCCGGGACATTCATAATAAAAACCCTAAAAACCCCCCGAGAACGGCGGAGATTTTCGCCGCTCCTCGGGGCATTCAAACAGCCCCGACCACGATCAAGAAACAAACAAGAAAAGCAAAAGAAAAGAGAAAGAAAACTTACTGCGATAAAATCGACGATGGAGAACGCGGCGGCTGTGACGGCGGAGATATCGGACGACGGCGGGACAGCAGGCAGGAAACATGAGAACAAGAGGGCAAAAAGTGAGAAATGAGCAGGGGCTTGCTCACTTATACCCCTGCACGGGACTCGAAGCGTCGCTAGACACTTGAGTACCCTAGGGTAGCCGCCCTAGCAGCCACCCAGAACGCGACACGTGGCGGAAGCAGACAGACGCGCCTCTTCACCTCTCCCGCCAATACCCGTCTTCGAGCCCAAACGATCGACGACGTAGAACATGCGTGCTCGCACGGAGGAATCTTCCCCCGGGCCAGTCCACTTCCCCGGAACGACGTCATCAAGTCCTCGCTCCCGTCCTCGGAGCAACGACTTGGGGGGCTCCTGTTCTGGCCTGGGCCTCGGGCTGACTATGCTGGCCCAACCCAATAATGTTCCACCATGCCCTATCCAGTCCGGGTACCGCGTCGGGCACAAGATCCCCGACACGCAAAAAAGATCTCTCCGCGAGGAAGACCTATCCCAACCACGCCAGGCAAGAGAATCGCCCGCACGACCAAGCACCGCCCTCCGTGGGCGGTGTTCCCCATGCCGTCGAGCAGGACATCATGGCTCTCCCACGTCCACGTGTGCTCCCCTCCTCGGGGAGAACAACGTGCCTACGGGGAACCTCGCGAGCTCCCCTCCGCGGGGAGAACAACGTGGCATGCGCATGTTCTCCACGTGCTCCCCTCCGCGGGGACACATCATCTCCCAACTGCCTCCCTCCGAAAGAGCAGGTCAAACCCACCTTCCGGAGATCACGGGACAGTTGGACTATGGCGAAGACCCCGTTATGATCTTCACTACGCCACGTAAGCCCTAGTAGTCACTTGGGTTGGGTCTGGCAACCCAGCCCAACACAAGTGATCGTTGGCCCAATGCTGGGGTCTCTCTATAAATACCCTTTTCCACAAGAGGGTCAGGTAATTCACTTCTTACCCACTTTTCTGTACTTTGCTCTCGCTCTGCCCAACTCCTTACTTTGGCATCGGAGTGTCTTGCAGGTACACCCTTCTTCTCCTCCTCATCACCGGTGAACAGGCAGCAGTCCAACAGCGTGTGGCCATTCCGTGATCCCCTTCTGATCAGGTCAGATCACAAATGAAACCTGTGGATAAGGGTATGTATAAGAAGCCATATTTTGAGTGAATTGAATTTTTTTTGCATCCACCTAAAGGCCATAAGACTTCTGACTTCGCTACCTTTTAAAGGAAGATTGCAATTCGACAATGGAGCATATAGAAATATTAATAAAGGAATGTCATATGGGAAACCATAACGAAGTAAATATATATGTTCCATTTATCTTTCACATGAACAATATTTACGTTGTATTAATCTATTGCACTTAAATCAATACATAGCTAGGAAAATAGGGAAAGTTGTTTCCATTTTGTTAGATAAGTGACTCCAAATATAAGATAAGATAGATAAGTGACTCCAAATATAAGATAGAGGAGTGGTAAATTTTGTGGGTTTAAAAAATATATTCAATTAAAAAAATTGATAAAAAAAATATTTAAAACAAATTGTAAATCAAATAAATAATAATCAACATAATAAGTAAAGAAAACAAAATTAGAATAAAGAAAAGAATTAAGCACAATAAAAATAAATAAATAACAGAAACGCAAAGAGATATTGGTAGAAAGAATTACACTAGAGATTTAAAGAGGTTTGGCCTAAGCACTTGGCCTACTCCTGTTCGTAAGATTTTTTTTTTATTTTAGAGTTTCCAGTATAGATGTGAACTTTCACTTGTTATAACCATGAATCTTCTTACAATCAAACTCGAGTTTTATATTCACTATCCTCCAAACTAAACACAAGATTTTACACAATGCTAATATTGAAACCAAGCGAGAGCTTTTACACTAGGCTAAGCTCAAAAACTAAATAGAGATTTTCATAGACAACCTCACAAACCAAATGATAAATGTTGTGGTGAGAATCGGATATCAAGCTATTAATTAACATGAATCGCAAATCATTAAATTCACCACAGAGCTTTGATTTATCCAAAGGAAATGGTAAAGATCGAAGAAAACCCTAAGTGTGATATGTAACAACACAGCTAGAGGTCTAAGGTTCGGGGGTTGGTTATACCTAGGGAAGGTGTTAGCATCCTATGTATCTGTAGTACTCTACAGAAACCTCTTGTAAGTATCTATGTTATGCTAATATTTGCTTGCTAAGGGAAATGTATTAAGTTAAAGAACTAGGGTATATACACTAAGTATGTTCGCCAAGACATCGCAACTCGTGCATACTGTTGCACCCTAATTTTTGACCTTAAGATCCCACCTCCTTGCTATTGAAACCACTATTGTTCAAGTAATACCCCAAATTTGCCCTACCTTTACATGATTTCTAGTGCCACTTTATTTCAAATGAATAAAATGACACAATTGACAAGAGGCCATGTGTAAGGAGTTGTGAGTGTGAGAGGTTGAGAGTTCGAATCTCACCTTTGTCATTTTTTGTTTTTTAATATTTTTACTCTAATTTTTTTTCTATTTTTTATTAAAAAATAACAAAAATAGTTTTTTATTATTATTTAATTATTATTTTCGTATTTTAATTAAATCATTTTTTAAAATATTATTTTTTCACTTTTTTCTAAATTATTCATAAAAATATCCAAAAAGTCATAAAAATAAAATATTAGAAAATAGGTTGTTCTTTTTAAATGTTTAGTATAAATAAATAGAACTTTAAGTTTATTTTAATTACTTTAAATTATTTAAATTTTATTTAGTTTTAACTAATTATTTAATTTAGGCTTTAAAATGGGCTTTAGGGATATTATTGACAATTGATAGTTAACCCTAATTTGACCCCTATATATATTATGTTGTATTGTTGAAAAGGAGACCGAAAAAAACCTAAGAGGAGTGCCATTTACAGTTATTTCTCCTTCTTTATCTATTATTGATATAGTTTGATTTCTTCTTCTTATTTCTCCTTCTTCATCTATTACCAGAATATATATATATATATATATATATATATATATATATATATATATATATATATATATATATATATATATATATATATATATATATATATATATATATATATATATATATATATATATATATATATATATATATATATATATATATATATATATATATATATATATATATATATAAGATTATTTTTTGATCGAATTATATCGATACGATGTTTGCACATTTGTGTGCATGACGCGTGGCATTTGTGTTAGTTCGATCCGGTTGCGATGATCGCATTTTTTGCGTGAGCAATATTGTTTTTTGCTTAAAATTTCTTTTTCTTTGCGATAAATTTTGTTTCGTCCGATTTAGATCTGGTTCCGATGAGCGCATTTCTGTGTTAGCATCATTTGTTGGGTTATTTGACACATTTAAAATTCCTTTTGCTTTATTATTATTATTATTATTATTATTATTATTATTATTATTATTATTATTAGTATTATTATTATCATTATTATTATTATTAGTATTATTATTATTATTATTATTATTGTTATTATTATTTATTATTATCATTTCGATAAACTTAGATCCGTATGACTTGGATCCGGTTGCCATGATCGCATTTTTTGCCTTAGCAACATGGTTGATTTTTTTAGCACGTTAAATTTTATGTATTTTCTATTTTATAAGTTTAGATCCACACGATTTGGATCTAGATTGCAATGATCACACTGAGTGTAGCAAATAATTGGTCGATCTTACCGGTTTATGTGCGGATCTATTATTGTGTTTCAATTTTATACGTGTCTGATGGTTTAGCAAAGCAATAATCTATTTTTTTTTTGCGCTTACCTATTCGCATTTTGATTCGCTAATTATGATTTTATCTAATTTTATTATCTCGGTTTCTTGATCTGAATTGCGATGACTGCTAACGCGGTAGCAATTTGCTATTTTAATTCGTATTATTTTTTAATAATTCAACATCGCTATCGTTATTATTGGATCTAATTTCTTGTGATAGTCTTTGCACGTTTTCGCATACGCGACTTGGAATCGCGTATTTGCCTCTTGATTTTAATCCGTGCACTTTTCGTTTCAACTTATTTTGAGTTATTTGATGTATGATGTTAATATTGTGTATACATTTTATTCTCGTTCATACTTAAATTGTTTTAAAACTAATTCTTGATTTAGTCAAGCCATTTTTATACCTTGTAAGTCGATCATTCATGATCGCCATCGACCATAATCGTTAAGGAATTTCATTGCACGATAATATTAGCATAATCTCCCCATTGATCTTAATCTTTAGGATCATAGAATTAGGTTAGTCTTTCTCTTAAAACTAGAATTTCTTTTCTTAAAAAATCCATAAAAAATATACTTAGTTTAATTTAATTTATCTTAGTTTTAGAACTTAAGTTATTGGTTTTTTTTAACAAATTGCTTACCTTAATAAATAAATAAACTCTTTTTAATTTTTGATTAATTTAATTCATCTTTGCAATTTAATTTAATCTCTAAACGTATTTTAAAATTAATTATGAAATACTCAAAAATCACAAAAATAATTAAACTCCTAGTTTTCAAATCAATAATTTCACCATTGCTAATCTCTAAATCCACTTAACCATAATTCACTATCTAACTTCATTTCTCAGTTTTATCCCTTTACATTTAATCTCTAATCACTTTTCTCGTACACATTACCTACATTTCGTTACCTCGTGCTTATCAATCACATCATCGCTTTTACTCATTCGCTATTCTCCATTACCGATATTCCCCTCCAAAGGAAAGGTTCACATGTTTGACCCCCCGTGTCAATACCTTTACCCTCGCCCTAGCCTTAGGATTTTGAGTCCCCGTACTCACCTTTTAGGCGTCCCTCCGTGGACATTCCCCTATCCTTGCCTTAGGATTCGAGTCCCCGTACTCACCTTTTAGGCATCCCGTAGTGGGCATATCATCACCCTTTTCAAATTTAACTTTTAACATAGATAGGAGTCTTTGCACTCCAAGTAAGCGTTTCCATATGAACGCTTATTTCCCTTTGGAACTTTGACTCACAGTCAATAATTCCTCAAACCCTTTAGGGGAACTACAGATACTCTGATTCCACTCCCGTCAGGATATGTAGGCACAAGATGCGACGTCTTGGCGAGTATATTTAGGACTAACCCCTTAGGTCTTTTCTCTTTACCTCTAACCCTTAGCATTACCCTTAAGCAGATAACTTTAGCAATAAGCAAATTAGAACAAGAGGTTCCTGTAGAGTACTACAGATACTTAGGATGCTAATACCTTCCCTGAGTTTAACCAACCCCCGAACCTTAGATCTCTCCCCGCATTGTGTTTACAATGCGAAATAGGTTTTCCTTCCTTTAACCTTTCCTTTGGATAAATCAAAGACGGTTGCAAATGAATTAAAGATTCAAGCTAATTAATAGTTTGGTATCCAAATTTCACCGCGACACTTACGTATACTAACTAGGATGGAATTAGAGCATTCGTTGCTCACCTAGCTAGAGATGAGGAACTCTTGACTATGGTCATGGTTCTAAGGGGAGTAAGTGTTCATAACCATGACACTTACGTAGAGTTAACAAACTCTCTAAGTCTAAGTTGAAAGACTAGCTAGGCGTTGACTTTTGAAAAAGTCAAATAGGGAAAGTGAGTACTCATAACAATGATTCACATAGAGTTTACAAACTCTATACTTAAATCTAAGTTGTAAAACAAAATGGCTCTAACAAGACCAAGAAAGAAAGGGTGAGTACTTATAACAATAGTACTCATATAGGGTTTACAAACCCTAATCTAAAATTAGGTTAAAAAGGGAAGATGACTCTAACAAGGCCAAGAGAATATGATCCTAAAAAGATCAATATATAGGTAAGGAAACAACACTAAAGTATCCTAAAGATATGACTTACAAGTCAATAGAGAAATTCTTTCGTTTGGGATTAAGACAACAATGATCCTTAAATAAGGCAACAAAATAACAATTATGCCAAAGACTAAAACATGTATCAAATAACGAGCACCAAGCTAACAAAACACAGAATAAATACCCTTTTTTTTTTTTTAATTTTTAATACTTGAGGATCTATATTTTTAAATTTTGAAATATTTACCAAATAAATTCTAAACTAAATATAAAGAGAAATAAACTAAAAATAAAAAAGCCTAAACATTTTAAATTCTTACATCAAAAGAAGAATAAAATATTTTTATTATTATTTTTATTATTAGAACAAACCTAACATCATTTTTTAGAGTTAAATAGAAAAGAGAAAGAGTAAATAAATAAATAGACTAATATTGATATTATCTAAAACCTAAATAGTCATAAGCCAAAAAAATAGTCTAAAGTTCATGAAGAAATAAAGGGTGTGCATAGGAAACAAAACCCAAAGGGCGGTTGGCCCAGGTCTGGAACTTGGAGCTGGTGGGTTTAAAGCATGTGTCGGTTGACCCAGTTTAAATGAATCACTAGACATAAACTAAACCTAAATGAAAAAGAAAACAGAAGCGGCTATGTTTAGAAGAGGAATTGCAACAACACCCAGGAAGACCAACAACGCACCAAAACAAACGTGAATCGTTCTCAAGACTCCATCTTCATCCTCGCTTCCTATCGCAATTTCTCCTCTTCCCTCTCGCAATGCATTGTTATGCTCTTATTCCTTAAGCCCTTAAACGTTTCCTCCAACATTACCCGTTTTCCAACTACATCACACCCACTCTTACCAAAATTATGGTCATCACAAAGAAACTGACCCTAAGAGGAAATCGAAAAAGAGAACGATTCAAACCAACACAGCTATGTTTACCATGGAAACAAAAACAACATTGAAATGAAACAATAACATAGCATCATGAATTCGAAAAAAAGAGTCAGAACCTTCGAGCAAATGTTTGACGCAACAATACGTTCGGGACCAGAGATCTTCGTTAAAGTCTACAACTTACCTCAAGTTAGCATGAGAATTTATTTCTCTTTCCCTCTCTCCTTTTTAGATTCTGGATTTATGGATTTATGTTGGTTGAAGGATTGAAATTGAGATGGTGGTGATTTCTTGGCTTCATGAAAATGAAGAAAGTTGTGGAGGGCCAACAAAAGGAGAGTGCCCCAGGAGAATTCAAAATGAGGTCCCTTTCTGAGGTTTCTATCGTCAATCCCTTTTGAAGGTCCAGAAGGGAATCCTTTTTTTATACTTTTTGATTGGTTTTGGTGGTTTACATTGAAGGAAGTCTGTCCCTTTTGTTTCACGAATTTGAAGGTTTTCAAAGAACTGAATTTTTCTGCCAGTTTTCCTTGCAGGCCTTCCCTCCCTTCTTTTTAAATATTTTGGTTTTGTCATTTTTTCCAGAAAAAAAAAGGAAGATCCCTCTCTCAGAATAATAGCTGGTGGACTTTATTTTACAATAGGTTCTGCCCTTTTCATTCGATCCCCTCCCTCTTTTTGTCCTCTTCTCTACAAATCAAAATTGTCCTTATTATTATTTTCTTTTTAGACTTTTTTAATTATGATATCCTCTCTTTTCTGAAGCAGGTGCATAATGTGTTACTTTGGAGAAAAGGTATAGGTACAGTTCACATTTTTGTGAAAAGTTTTGCACATTGATTTTGGTTGTGATAACTATTAAGGTGAACTTTAGGGTATGATCTTGTGAAGCGTGTCTTTGTTGGTGAAGTTGTAGCAATTTGGTTGTATGTGGCACTTTTTCTGATTTTTTTGGAGTATTGCAATATAAAGTGTGAAAATGGCTTATGTAATGTGCTGTACATTTTGTGAGACATGGACTTGTTGTAATAATAATAATAATGATAATAATAGAATAAATGAATAAAAAAAGCTTGGGCTTTGAATGATACTTTTGGAGAAGAATTTCGAATAAAGTATGGATAATTAACAATGGATGGATATGTAAGTAGTTTTTCTCTTGTAAAAAAAATGGATTTGGATGACATGATATGGACTTGAACTTTGTAATTATAGAACTTTATTGGGATTTAATGGACTTGTGGAATAATAAATGAGTTTTATTTGGATGACTAAAAAAGAATTGGATAATTAAAATGGACTTGGTATTTGAAAATTCATATAAATTGAATTTGGATACAAAGGAAAAAAAAGGATGATTGAATTTGATATGAATGCAATTGAAATTTGGATATGAATGTGGATGAATAATTGTTTGAAAGTGAAATGGATAATTGAAATGGATAATAATGGATTATGGTTATGAAAACTTGGTTTAAAAAAAATGAAAACGGATAATGGTCTAAGGCAAATGGATAATGAAAACCCTAATTTTAATCCACAACCAAACTAGAAACGTTCCCACAAACATTTGATATAACAACAACACTATTGATAAATTGAATCTTAATTAATTAAATTCACAACCGAACTTTGATTTATTCAAACGAAAGGTTAAAGAAAGAAAGACCTTCTGCGTGATGTAACAACAACTATAAGAGATTTAGCGATCGGGGGTTGGTTATGCCTAGAGTAGGTATTTCACATCCTAAACATTTGTAGTACTATACAGGAACCTTTTGTGTGTGTGTGTGTGTATGATAAACTTGTTATGGTTTGAGATTAGGGTTATGGTAAATACCTAAGGATACCTTCTAAGTTTGCTCGGAAAGATATTGCATCTTCTACCTGCGTATCCTAACTAGGATAGAATTAGAGCAATCGTAGTTCACCTCACTAGGGATGAATGAACACTTGATTATGACCAAGCTTCAAAGGGGAACAAACATAACAATGCTTATATAAAGTTTAACAAAACTCTCTATTTTAAATTGTACACTCAAGGGGATTGACTTTGACAAAAACAAAGAGGGGAGTAAGTAATCATCACCATGATTCTTACATAGAGTTGACAAACTCTATCCTAGGATTCTAGTTGAAGAACACTCCTAGTAAAAGGTGGGTCTTTTAGACTTAAGTAAAGTCTAATGGCTAATAGGTTCTAACTTAACTAAGCTAGGGTTCAAAATGACTTAACAAAGTCAGAAGGAGGGTAATGAGCTATCTATGACCCAAGGGTCAATAGAGAAACTTTCCTTTGGACACAAGGACACATACCACTTGATGTGAACTAGAAAGTTCCATCACTGGGGAATAACATGACAAAGTTGAGGAAATAAGCAAAAAAATGTAACAATAATCAAGATCAATATTTAACATCTTAACAAAGATCAAAAAGTAAAGAGGTAACAACCATCAATGCAAGCAAAGAACATGTGTAACAGTAACAAGTTCAATAACATTCCAACAAGATTAATGCAGACAAGTGACAACTTGAAGAAATCATGTTATAAGGATCAAATGAGATCAAAGGTAACAAAATAATACCAACTAAACATGTATTGATGACAAGCAAGCAAGCAAGAATACAAGAAATGTTACAACAATTCAAGCATGAATTCATGATTTCATGGGGAGATGTAAACAAGTTTCATGGTAACAATCAAGTCAACAAATCAAACCATAGCATGTTATGATTCTAACAAGACAAATAAAAAAGTAGAATTAAGCATGATAAACATATTCAAGAGATCACAACATTAAGAATCATGTCAAACTTCACAGATGAAATTCAAAGTATACCATGCATATTCAAGCATTCACAAAGGCAAGAAAAAACCCTAAACATGTTATGGTTCTAATAAGACACATAAACAAGTAGAATGATACATGTTAAACACATTCAAGAAGTTACAACATCAAGAATCATGGCAAAGTTCACAGATGAAGTTCAACAGGCCATTTTCACATGTATGCATTCACAAAAGCAAGCATGAACATAGAAAGGCAATTAATCAACCATATTTGAACACTTAAACATGTTAAAAAACATATATGAATCATAAAAGATAAATATCACAAGAAAAATCAAGTTACAAGTTGAAAAAGTTCAAGAACACCAAGGTAAAAACCCTAAAAAACACATGCTATTCAAGTGGACCAAAGTATTTCTAGGATAACAATCCTTGAATTATTTCTTCACTCAATGAAAATAGACATGTTAAGGAGTAGTTTTAAAAAATAATGGCATAAATATCACAAAAAATGAGCAAGTTATGATCATGGGAAGTTGGTGCACCAAGAAGGCAAAACTAGGTCATGACAAGGTAAGGCAACTTTAGGTCATTTGCATGAAGGATTGAAACTCAGTCAAATCTTAACCAAATGAGGTGAAACAAAATTTTTAATTATGTATTTTTGAACAAGGAATTCAATGGTACCATTTTATTTCCATACCATACACTCACACAAAAATTTGATAGCATCAAGGTTTGGGCAAGTTTGGTGACAACCAAAAGCAAGAACATATGGACAATCATGTGTAGTGGAGTTCTTGGTGAAACAAGTGTACAAACATCATATATACATAATATATAGAGGTTATAACAAAAGAAATCAAGAAATGCACACATGTTTTGGCAGATTGGATGCATCATGCAAAAAATAACTAGGTTGGGCCTATTTTGTGACCTGATTTTGACAGGTCCAAAAACTACATGTTTTACTGCAATAAATGGTTCATACATGACACATAACATACATAAAACATGTTAAATTAATGTACAACACAAGATCATAGCTAGAAGTCGTGGTAGCATGTGACATGCAAGTGAAAAGTTCACATTTATGACTTTTAAGCTTACCTCTTGTAGCAACCTTGAGCAATAAGAAAACCAGAGATCTTGAGAGCTCTTCCAAGATATGAAAATTCTCCAATGATGATGAATATGTGCTCCAAGTAACCCCCAAGCCAGTTGGTGGGCAGAATGCCTTGTAAGTGAAGAAAAACTTCCAAAATCCAAAGATTTCCAAAGCCAACTCACTCAATCCTTGTTATATAAGTGTGGAACCATCATGGACAGTTTATATATGTTATTTATGAAGTGCTAGAGGTATTAGAGAGTGTGGAAGTGAAAGGGATCAGTGGATGCTCTCTAATGTGCAGAAAAGTCAACAAAAGAGGTTTCAACCATTGACTTTTTGATTGGATGAGTTTCTGGAAAAGGTGAGGATTTGAACTGCTCTAGTGCATCATTTGTGATGTGTTTGGAATGTGGTTTAAATTGGAAAGTGTTTGGAAAAGGTTTGAGAAGTGAAAATGCAAGGTAGATTTTGTGAAGTTTTTGAAACTTGGCACAATTTCGCAAGAACTTGAGATTGAATGGGAGGAAGAGTTTCATCTGGTTCTTAGCATGTAACTGGTGTTTTTTTGATTTGATAATGAGGTTTAATTTTTAGGCAAGTGTGTTGAGCAAGAGGTATGGGCAGAAGTGAAACAAATTGCCAAGTTTAACCTTCCATCATGAAATTCTTGGAGTTTTTCAATGCAATCGCCATCTCTGACCTCAAGCCACTCTACCAAGAGCTTCTCCATTCCCTATAGGTTATTTTAATCATGCTTGATAGGTTATGAGGTGACTGGTTGCAGCCAAGTTGATGATGTGAAGAGGGGCAACCACCATTTTTCTCTTTGTACACTATTCATGCTTGCAACTTGCATTAAACAATTATTTCTTTCATTTCTTATGCCAATTTCATAGGAGTTGATGTTAAACATGTCTATTAACAATTTAAACATCATAAGTGAGGCTTAGTATTTGATTATAACTGATTTGGGAAGCTTTAGAATCAAAACACTCATGCTAAATTAGTCTTGCAAAAGTGAGTTTTTGCCAACTTGTGGACCTTGGTTCTCTCTAACCATGAAGAGTTATGAAACCCACTTGTAGTTTTTAGAAAGCCCCCATTAGGCACTAAAATATTTATGTTTGAGGTAGAAATCCATTCCACTTGAAACTAGGTCAAAAACCCTTGTGAAAATGCTGAAAACTTGACTTACAAGTCAAGAATTCTTGAAATTTCTAAGTGTATTTTCCCCCTCTTGCCTTGTTTTTGCTCATAACTCAAAATCCATGCATTTTATGCTCATGATTGTATATCACTTTAGAAGAACTCATTGAGGCCTTTCCAACAAGCTTTGGATTGGTTAGTAATCCCCAATCCGTTGTTCTATAGATGTTATCCCAACTTTTGGTTGGTAGTTCGTTGTTTGTTGGATGTTATCCCAACTTTTGGTTGGTAGTTCGTTGTTTGTAGATGGTATCCTAACTCTTGGTTGGTAGTCCGTTATTTGTTGGATGTTATCTCAACTTTTGGTTGGTAGTCCTCTATTATTTTTTCCTGCGAAGTCGTTATCCCAACTTTTGGTTGATAGTCTTCATTGTATTAAGTTCACCTTTGGTAGGCGTCTCAATGATTCCAACTTTTGGTTGGTAGCTTTTGTTTCTTTGTTGACGATTCCAACTTTTGGTTGGTAGTCTTCCTTTCTGGAGATCCTAACTTTTGGTTAGTAGCTTTTACTCCAACTTTTGTTTGGTCTCTTTTATTATGTGTTATCCCAAATTTTGGTTGGTAGTCCATTTTTTGTTGGATATTATCCCAACTTTTGGTTGGTAGTCCTCTATTATGCTCCCTTGCGAAGTCGATTCCAACTTTTAGTTGGTAGTCTTCCTTTCTGGGAATGCTAACTTTTGGTTAGTAGCCTTCATCCCAACTTTTGGTTGGTAACCTTTATGACGATCCCAACTTTTGGTTGGTAATCTTCTTTGTTTTGTGTATTCGCATTTATTCAGCGTCTGGGTGATCCTAACTTTTGTTTAGTAGCCTCTTTCTCACAACTTTTGGTTATTACTCTCTGGTGATCCTAACTTTTGGTTATTACTTTCTAGTGATCCTAACTTTTGGTTAGTAGCCTTTTTATCTCAAATTTTGGTTGGTATTTTATATCCTTCGGTTACCCCAACTCTTGGTTGGTACCCGTTACTTTTAAGTCCACCTTCGGTTGGCAATCTCTTCATTATGCATGTTCGCACATATTCCAAATTTCTAGGTTCTTTTGGGTATTCAATCACCTTTTACCTTGAATGTTTGAAATCAATCGCTCTTCATCCCTTGAGGTCCAAGTTGCTTGAATAAGGGAAGCTGTAGCACCCCAAAATTTTCCCATCCTTTTCTCTTGTATCTTGTCTTATCTTTCATTTCATTTTCATATTCATTTATGCATAACATAGTTCTAGACAAGGGATCAAGGTATCATGGTTTAATTCTCATGAACAAGAGCATGATTCTCCAACCTCAAGCAAGATTTTCTTCTTGATGTAAGAACACAAATTGTTTCTTAGTAATATCTCTATGCTTTGATGATAACACTTATGAATTTTGTATTCAAGAATTATATACTCTAAATTTGTTCTAGACTGTGTGCTACAGGTACTAAAGAAAATATTCTTAAAGAGCAAATTTGGATCTGAACAATGATATTATGAAAGGCTTCAAAGGCTCAAGAGCATCTTAAATGAAGATCTGAATGCTGTCTCCAGAAGAATCTGAGTGCTGTCCACTGAAGATTCTGAAGCAGAAGCCTCTAAAGAATAGAAGACTCTGAGAGTTCAGAAGCTTAGTCATCAGAAGACTCTGAAGATACTGCGCTGCATAAGTATTGAGAATCTGATATAGAAGACTCTGCTCTGACAGAACTACACGCTCAAGCATACAAGCTGCATATACTCTGATTCAGCATAATCTGAAGAACATCCCAAGACTCTGAAGATCCAGAAGATCTCTACTCTGGAGATTCTGGAGATCCAGACTCTGATGTTGATAACTGAACTTACTTAGTGAAGAAGATTTGAATATGTCTGTTGGCATATCTCAACAGCTCTTTCCTCTTTTATGTTAGACACAAGATCACAGACAAAAAGGTTTTATTTGTGCATTCCATTCTAAGGAAAGTTTCTGCAACGTAAATACAAAAGGCACCAGGCTTTTTCAGCACAGCCTCCAACGTAAAGACAAAAGACACCAGGCTTTTTCAGCACAGCCTCCAACGTTGAGAAGACTTCATGGATCTAAGTGCCTATATAAAGAAGTCCACTCCATCTTCTTCAAGTGACGAACTCTCTTGCAAAAATCACTTATCAAAGCTAATCTCTCAAAAGCTCTTATATTCTATTTGCTGTAACATTGTTCTTAAACTTAAGAGAAATATCACAGTTGTGATAATAGCTTTTTAGAAGCATTCTTACTCTTGTAATAGTTTTACATTGATTGTAAAAGGTTTCCTTAATAGGATCCAGTTGGGATCAGTAGCTCTTGAGAAGACTAAGAACAGTTGTTCTTAGGTGTTACTATTGTAATCTGTTTGATTAAATAGTGGATTAAGTCCTTGACTGAGAAAGGCAAATCACTCTTGAGAGGGTGGACTGGAGTAGTTGAGTTCAACGAACCAGGATAAAAATAATTGTGTTTGAATCTTTGATTATTTTTCATACGTATTCAACCCCCCTTCTAAGTATTTTCTCACCTTCAGTTGGCATCAGAGCTTCGGTTCTGCGTGTGCTACCACTTAACCGTGTCAGTAAAGATCCAGTGAGAAAATTTACTTTGATATATATTTGTTTGTCATTATGGGTGATGCTTCTACACCAAATTGTAACAAATATGAAGGGGATAGAATCAGCACAAAGCCTCCTATGTTTGATGGAGAGAAATTTGATTACTGGAAGGACAGGATAGAAAGTTTCTTCCTTGGTTATGATGCTGATTTGTTGGACTTGGTCATTAATGGCTATGAACATCCTACAAATGAGGATGGCAAGAAAATTGATAGAAAATCAATGACAGAAGCCCAGAAGAAGGATTTCAAAAATCACCATAAGGCTAGGACAATATTGCTTAATGCAATCTCTCATACTGAGTATGAAAAGATTACTAACAGAGAAACAACTCATGGAATGTTTGAGTCACTTAAAATGACTCATGAGGGAAATTCTCAAGTGAAGGAGACCAAGGCTTTGGCGCTTATACAGAAGTATGAAGCGTTCAAAATGGAAGAATCTGAAAATATAGAAACTATGTTTTCTAGATTTCAGATCCTCACAGCTGGTCTAAAAGTTCTGGACAAGGGATACTCAACATCAGATCATGTAAAGAAAATCATCAGAAGTCTACCTACCAGATGGAGACCAATGGTGACTTCCTTGAAGATGGCTAAAGATCTGAACAAGATCTGTTTAGAAGAACTCATCAGCTCACTGAGGAACCATGAAATTGAGCTTGAGGAAGATGAACCTCAAAAGAAAGAGAAAGGTAAATCTATTGCTTTAAAATCTAATAAATCTGCTAAAGCTTTGCTGGTTATTGAAGAAAGCTCTGAAGGATCTTCTTCTTCTGAAGAAGATGAATTATCCATGTTGTCCAGAAGGATCAACAAACTCTGGAAGCACAAGGGAAAGAAGTTCAACAACTTCAGAAAATCTGATCATAGAAAGGAATCTTCTGGGCACAGAAGATCTGGCAAGAAAGAAGTTGTATGCTATGATTGCAAAGAACCTGGGCATTACAAGAATGATTGCCCCAAACTTCAAAGAGAAAAACCCAAGAAGAAGTTTGACAAAAAGAAGAAGGTTCTGATGGCAACATGGGATGACTCAGATGAATCTGAATCATCTTCTGAATCAGAAGAAGAGTGTGCTAATGTTGCACTGATGGCCAGCATAGAAGATCAGGAGGAAGGAACTTCAGGATCTGAATCTGATTTTGAATCTGACTCTGACGCTGAAGAGGTAATGGCTAAACTTACTAAAGAAGAACTTATCAAAGTGTTATCAGAAGTTCTGAAAAGCTATAACAATATCAAACTCAAATACAAGAAGCTGAAAAAGCAGTCTTGAATCTGAGATTGATCTTTTGAAGACAGAACTTGTTGAGCAAAAAGAAATTAATCTAAAAATAAAAAATGACCTTGAAATAGCTCAACAAGAATCTGAATCTGAGACTAAGTCATGTGAAAACATTTTAGAAAAACATGACTCTAGCTTTCAGAGATTCCTTACTAAAAGCATAGACAGAAGCAAGATGGCTTCTATGATCTATGGTGTTAGTGGGAACAACAGAAGAGGTATTGGATATGAATCTTCCTCTGGAAGTAATCCAAAATCTGTTGACAAACTCTTCATCAAGAAGACACCTTTGTACTCTCAATTTAAGTTTGGTCACTTAAATGACATTAAACACACAAGCTATGAGAAGAATACTTATGTGTTTAAACCCAAGGCAAGTCAGAATAAACATTATGTTGAAAAATAGAAGTTTAAACAAACCTACAAACCAACTAACCCTAAAGGACCCAAGAAGATCTGGGTACCTAAGAGCAAAATAATCCCTGTTGCAGATGTTCTTAGCAGCAAGGTCAGGACACCAATCATGGTACCTGGACTCTGGATGCTTACGACACATGACAGGAGAAAGGTCTATGTTCCAAAGCCTGGAACTTAGATCTGGAGGTGAAGTGAAGTTTGGAGGGAACCAGAAAGGCAAGATCATTGGATCTGGCACTATTGGAAATGGTAAACTTCCCTCTATAACTAATGTTTTACTTGTTGAAGGCTTAAAGCATAACTTATTGTCCATAAGTCAATTAAGTGACAATGGTTATGATATTACCTTTAATCAAAAATGTTGTAAAGCTATTAGTCAGAAGGATGGCTCTATCCTATTTAGTGGTAAGAGGAAAAACAACATTTATAAAATAAATCTTTCAGAACTTAAAGTTCAGAATGTTAAATGCCTCTTGTCTGTTAATGAAGAGCAATGGGTCTGACACAGAAGATTGGGGCATATTAATATGAGACGTATATCTCAGATTAATAAACTTAATCTTGTCAGAGGACTTCCTAATCTGAAGTTCACCTCAGATGCTCTTTGTGAAGCATGTCAAAAAGGGAAGTTTTCAAAATCATCTTTTAAATCAAAAAATGTTGTTTCTACTTCCAGACCACTAGAATTACTTCATATTGATCTGTTTCGGCCAGTGAAAACTGCATCCATCAGAGGCAAGAAGTATGGATTAGTCATTGTTGATGACTATAGTAGATGGACATGGGTAAAGTTCTTAAAACACAAGGATGAGCCACATTCTGTGTTCTTTGACTTCTGCAAGCAAGTCCAGAATGAAAAAGATTTCAAAATTATAAAAGTCAGAAGTGATCATGGTGGTGAATTTGAAAATAAATATTTTGAAAAATATTTTTCTGAAAATGGCATTGCTCATGATTTTTCCTGTCCTAGAACTCCACAACAAAATGGGGTTGTAGAGAGGAAAAATAGAACTCTGCAAGAAATGGCCAGAACCATGATCAATGAGACAAATCTGGCAAAACACTTTTGGGCAGAAGCAATTAACACAGCTTGTTACATTCAAAACAGAGTGTCTGTAAGACCTCTTCTGAAAAAGACTCCCTATGAATTGTGGAGGAACAGAAAGCCCAACATTTCATATTTTCATCCTTTTGGATGTACTTGTTATATGCTTAATACTAAAGAAAATCTGAACAAGTTTGATTCCAAAGCACAGAAGTGTTTCATGCTTGGATATTCTGAAAGCTCTAAAGGCTACAGAGTATTCAATACTGAAACACAGATTGT
This sequence comes from Lathyrus sativus, assembly GCA_963859935.3. Classification (NCBI taxonomy): domain Eukaryota; kingdom Viridiplantae; phylum Streptophyta; class Magnoliopsida; order Fabales; family Fabaceae; genus Lathyrus; species Lathyrus sativus. The sequence goes on from OZ012740.1 coordinate 397,119,065, forward strand.
GGAAGAATCTATTCATGTAAGATTTGATGATAAGCTTGGCTCTGAAAAGCCAAAGCAGTTTGAAAATTCTGCAGATAGAGAAGTGATTCTCACAGACTCTGAAGGCTCAGAGGCAGAAAAGGCTAAAGAGAAGGAATCTGAAGCAACTCCAGATGATATTCCCTCATCTTCTCAATTGGACAACATACACATTTCTGAAAGATCAAATGTCAGAGGATCTTCTTCCAGAATCAAGGCATCTCACCCAAAAGATGTGATTATTGGAAAGAAAGATGATCCAATCAGGACAAGATCCTATCTCAGAACATCTGAATCTTCATTGTTTGGCTTAGTGTCAATAATTGAACCAACATCTGTGGATGAGGCTCTGAAAGATAATGAATGGATTATTGCCATGCAAGAAGAGCTAAATCAATTCACCAGAAATGAAGTTTGGGATCTGGTTCCTAGACCTAAAGGATTCAACGTTATTGGAACAAAATGGGTCTTCAGGAATAAGTTGAATGAAAAGGGAGAAGTTGAAAGGAATAAGGCAAGGCTGGTTGCTCAAGGTTATAGTCAGCAAGAAGGAATTGACTATACAGAGACTTATGCTCCTGTTTCTAGGTTAGAGTCTATACATTTACTCATTTCTTTTGCTGCATAGAATAACATCACTCTATATCAGATGGATGTTAAAAGTGCCTTTCTTAATGGTATTATAGAAGAGGAAGTATATGTCCACCAACCTCCTGGTTTTGAAAGTGAAAACTTTCCAGATCATGTTTTTAAACTAAAGAAATCTCTTTATGGTTTAAAACAAGCTCCCAGAGCTTGGTATGAGAGGTTGAGCAATTTCCTTCTGGAGAAAAATTTTATCAGAGGAAAAGTGGATACAACTTTATTCTGTAAAACTCTTAAGAAAGATTTGTTGATTTGTCAAATATATGTAGATGATATTATTTTTGGATCAACAAATATTATGCTTGGAAAGGAGTTTGCTAAATGTATGCAGGCAGAGTTTGAGATGAGCATGATGGGAGAATTGAGATTCTTTTTGGGAATCCAAGTCAACCAGACTCCAGAGTGCACCTACATACATCAGACCAAATATGTTAAAGAGCTTCTGAAGAAGTTCAACATGGTTAATAGTAAGATGGAAAAGACTCCAATGCACCCTACAAGCACTCTTGGTAAGGAAGAGGTAAGTAAGAAGGTAGATCAGAAACTCTACAGAGGTATGATAGGATCTCTTCTATACTTGACTGCTTCTAGACCTGATATTCTGTTTAGTGTCTGCTTATGTGCAAGATTCCAATCAGATCCTAGAGAATCACACTTAACAGCTGTTAAGAGGATTCTAAGGTATCTGAAAGGTACTACTAACATGGGTCTGTGTTACAGAAGATCTGATGAATTTTCATTAGTTGGATTCTGTGATGCTGATTATGCTGGAGACAGAGTTGAACGTAAAAGCACTTCTGGAAGCTGTCAGTTTCTTGGAAGTCATCTGATCTCATGGTACAGCAAGAAGCAACCCACTATTGCATTATCAACTACAGAGGCAGAATACATTGTTGCTGCTAGATGTTGTACGCAGATGCTCTGGATGAAGAGTCAGCTAGAAGACTATCAGATCTATGAGAGTAATCTTTCTATCTTCTGTGATAATACTTCTGCTATATGTTTGTCAAAAAATACAATCTTACACTTTAAGGATAAACATATAGAAATTAAACATCACTTCATCAGAGACTATGTTCAGAAGGGTGTAATAAATCTATCTTTTGTTGATACAGATCATCAATGGGTTGATATTTTCATAAAACCCCTTGCTGAAGATAGGTTTAAGTTCATTCTGAAAAATATTTGTATGGATTTTTGTCCAGAGTAATATTTATCAGAGGCAACTTCTCAGATGCAAAATGTTTAAAGATCTGAAGTATTTCATCTGATTATTTGTTCATTTATCTTTGATTGATTTATTTGTGTGAAACTCTGAACTAACAAACTCAGAAGATCTGAACGTTGGAAACGTTTCATTTCTTGAGAGACATCAGATGCACATACAAAGCAAACACGTGTCATTCAGAATTTGAAAAGATGGAGTGCTCTACTGAATTGACGTCTGAGGTACTGCTTTGAAAATCTCATTTTTCTTGGATTTCCCCCCATTTGTCATAACTTTAAATTGAAATGATTATTTTCATTAAATGCTATGTGTAAACGTGCGTATGTGTTTATTGATGTGCCCAATGTTTGATTTTTTTTGGTTTTCTATAAATACCACCTATCACACATTTTCACACTTTTCACACTCACTACACTTATGCGTTTTTGCTTACTCTTCAACCTCTACCAAAACCCTAAACCCAAATCAAAATCTTCATCTTCATCAATGGCTTCTTCATCAAATGCTGCTGAAATCTCCAACAAAAATATAATGTACAAGAAACCAGTACGCACTCTATTTACTCCAGTTGTGAATCTTGAGGTTCTGTGCGAGAGTTTCGTTGATCTTGAATCAATAGAAGAAAATGGGTTTGACCTAACAACTTCCATTAAAGCTCAAGGCTGGGAGAAGTATTTTGAGAGACTGATGGGTCCTGTGTACCCAACTCTTGTGAAGGAATTCTGGATTCATGCTCATGCTGGTCCTAAGTTCATTCACTCATCTGTCCTTAGGAAGGAGATATTGATCACTGAGAAACTGATCAGGCAGCTGTTTAGTTATAAAGAATCTGATGGTGTTACAAACCTAGCCTCTTCACATATTGATATGGATAAGGTGTATGAAGAGATTACTGTAGCTGGAACACCAACAAGCAAGGTTAAAGATCTGAAACCTATCTATAGGATCTGGGCAAAAATATTTATGAGTACAATCTTTCACAGAAAGTCAACCAACTCACCAGACTATGTGAGTACAGAGCATCTGTACTTCATGTACTGCATCAGCAAGAATATTAAGGTGGATCTGCCCTATCTGATTTTCAGTCATCTTCTGACTCATGTCAAAGAGACTAGAGAAGAGGTCAGAGCTAAAGCTGGGAAAGTTAGAACTTGGATACCTCTGGGAAGACTTATTTCAGACATCCTTACAGAGAATCAGTTGGTGAAGCATCTGACAGATGCAAAAACAACAGAGGATCTGTCCTACATCATTGGATCTGAGATAAACGGACTCACTCTGAAAAGAATGAAGATCATTTCAGAGCTGAATGGTAAACTAAGGAAAATAAACTCTGAGGAGGTAAATGGCAGAAGGATACCAATAGAAGATTTTCCAATGTTCAGCGCAGATGAACCAAAAGGTATTGTCTGGGCTTACATTGCAGATTGTCTGAAGAATGGAATTCCTCTACCTGCTAACCTTGTTCAGAAACAAGGAGAAGAATTGCCCAATCTGATGAAGGAAAGGCGTAGTAAGAGAAAAGCTGAAGAAGGCTCTGTTCAGAAGAAAAGGAAAGAATCTGAAGTTCCAAGGAAGAAGAAGAAAGGAGTAAAGAAAGCCAGAATCAATTCTAGGGATGCTACTCTGGAAGAGATAAGAGACACTATTCATCAGGTATTAACATCTGATCCTACCCCTGCTGTTCATTCAACCCTTTCATCACGTCAACTCTCTCCAACCCTTAGACATAGAACTTCTAAACCCCAACCATCTGCAAACCTTTCATCTGAACCACCTTCATCTCCCCCAGTACATTCACAACCATCTTCTGTAGCAACAACCTCTGACCCCCAACCTCATACTACATCTGAACCCCCACAACCTAATTCACCAGAAATTCCACAAACAGAAATTCTACAACCAGAAATTCCACAACCAAAAATTCCACAACCAGAAATCCCCAACCAGATATAATCATCTCAGAACAAAACCAACCAGAGACTGTTCAAACTGAACACTCTGAACAACCAGCACCACCAGAAGATTCAAATCTTTCTGAAGATATTCTGGATATCCAACCCCTGAATCAATCCATTACCATTTCTTCAACATCTGTTCACTCAGAAGAATCTTCTGATAGTGAGTCATTTGATTTTGAATCATCTGATTTTGAACCAGAGTCTCTCAAACAAGCTCGTCCTGACATTGCTATGAAGGAACACATTAACATTTCTATGTTTCATACTCCACCCAACTCCCCACCTCAGATAACCATCCCTCAATCATCTGAAACTCATCTATCTGAAACCCAAACCATCACTCAACCATATGAAACCAATCTATCTGAAACACAAACCATTCCTCAACCATTTGAACCCCCTCAATCTGACACCCAAACATCTCAACCAACACCACCTCAACCACAACCATCTGAACCTACACCATCTGAACCTACTCCTGTTAACACTCTTAATCCTAAACCCTCTGAATAGTCAGATCTAGGATCATGTGTTAATACTATGTTTGAAATATTCAAGAAGGAGATAGATTCTGAGTATGCTCGTGTTAAGGAAGTGTGCTTGTCAAGTTTGGATCCGGCTGTTTCAAATGCTGCTTGGAAAAGTTTCATCTGGATGTTCAACAAAGCTGCTTTAAAAGTTAGAGCTAAATGTTCTAAGCTTACAAAGACTCAGTTTGCAGAGTTAATCAAGATAACTCTGATGAACATGCCTCCTCCTCCTCCTGTGTTGCTTCTAGAAGCTGCTCCTCCAGAGGCTCCTGCATCTGAATTGGTTGAACAAGCTTCTGAAGAGAACCAGTCTGAAGAGAACACTGCTGCTACTGCATCTGCTTCTTCTTCATCTGTGGTCACAGAGCTTGTGAATGATGTCAAGGAAATAAAAGATTGGATGGTAAAGCAAGAGAAGACAACTGATGAGATCAAGACCTGGATGTCTAAGCAAGAAGAGTCAACAACCAAAATGACAGAGCTTCTGACCCTTATTGCCTCACGCCAGACTTAGTTTTATTTGATGTTTTTGCACATGTTATTGCTTCTGTTGTTTTCTTATTGTTGTGTTATGCTTTTTGACATCTATTTGTTCTTTTGTGACTCTGTTTGATTGTGAACTCTGATCTGTTTAAATGAAAGTTGATGTTTTTGCTTCTATATGCTTCTTTTCTTCTGTATCTTTATGTCTTTAAAAATATTTTTGATTATGACAAAAAGGGGGAGAAAAAGAGAATCTGATTGTTCAACCTATAAGCAATTACTAAAACTGAAATTCAGACATTTTATTAACTTACTTTGAATTTAAGTCTTTCAGATTACATTGATATATCTGACATAATTCATTGAAGTTACCCTAAGACTTTTCCAACCAGAACCTGATCTTCCAAAGCAAATCTGAGTATTCAATCAACTCTGATATCTTACTCTGATACATTTACTCTGAAAGATAATTCAAGCAAGATGATAACCAGGCGCTCTGACTGAAGGAAGTCATAATTATTTGGCATCAAGATTTGATTTTGAAAGTCAAACCTCTTGCATCAGGCTCTAAATCTGAAATATACTTAATCAAAAAGGGAAGTGTTTTCTTCTATTAGAGTATTCATTTCAGGGGGAGATTATTAATCTCAGGGGGAGTTATAATTCATACTTTTTATTGAACAAAATTTCTCATGTTTTGTCATCATCAAAAAGGGGGAGATTGTAAGAACACAAATTGTTTCTTAGTAATATCTCTATGTTTTGATGATAACACTTATGAATTTTGTATTCAAGAATTATATACTCTAAATTTGTTCTAGACTGTGTGCTACAGGTACTAAAGAAAATATTCTAAAAGAGCAAATTTGGATCTGAACAATGACATTATGAAAGGCTACAAAGGCTCAAGAGCATCTTAAATGAAGATCTGAATGCTGTCTCCAGATGAATCTGAGTGCTGTCTACTGAAGATTCTGAAGTAGAAGCCGCTAAAGAATAGAAGACTCTGAGAGTTCAGAAGCTTAGTCATCAGAAGACTCTGAAGATACTTCGCTTCATAAGTATTGAGAATCTGATATAGAAGACTCTGCTCTGACAGAACTACACGCTCAAGCACACAAGCTGCATATACTCTGATTCAGCATAATCTGAAGAACATCCCAAGACTCTGAAGATCCACAAGATCTCTACTCTGGAGATTCTGGAGATCCAGACTCTGATGTTGATAGCTGAACTTACTTAGTGAAGAAGATTTGAATATGTCTGTTGGCATATCTCAACAGCTCTTTCCTCTTTTATGTTAGACACAAGATCACAAACAAAAAGGTTTTATCTGTGCGTTCCATTCTAAGGAAAGTTTCTGCAACGTAAAGACAAAAGGCACCAGGCTTTTTCAGCACAGCCTCCAACGTAAAGACAAAAGGCACCAGGCTTTTTTAGCACAACCTCCAACGTTGAGAAGACTTCATGGATCTAAGTGCCTATATAAAGAAGTCCACTCCATCTTTTTCAAGTGACGAACTCTCTTGCAAAAATCACTTATCAAAGTTAATCTCTCAAAAGCTCTTATATTCTATTTGCTGTATAATTGTTCTTAAACTTAAGAGAAATATCACAGTTGTGATAATAGCTTTGTAGAAGCATTCTTACTCTTGTAATAGTTTTACTTTGATTGTAAAAGGTTTCCTTAAGAGGATCCAGTTGGGATCAGCAGCTCTTGAGAAGACTAAGAACAATTATTCTTAGGTGTTACTATTGTAATCTGTTTGATTAAATAGTGGATTAAGTCCTTGACTGAGAAAGGCAAATCACTCTTGAGAGGTTGGACTGGAGTAGTTGAGTTCAACGAACCAGGATAAAAATAACTGTGTTTGAATCTTTGATTATTTGTCATACTTATTCAACCCCCCCTTCTAAGTATTTTCTCACCTTCACTTGACTCTGTGGCATTCTCAAGCCCCAAAGGCCCATCATCATCAAGTTTGCTTTAAGATAACATCATTTCAAGGTCATATGTGACTCACCATGCCTTAATTTGCAAGAAATGTTGAAATGATTCAAAGTTGGTTCAAGGTGTTTGACCTAATTTAGCAAATTATGGATGCTATGGTCAAATGGGCATAACTCCTTCAATTTTCAACATTTTGAGGTGGTTATTTTTCTAATGAACTCTTCTCACCATCTCCAAAAAACTCTCTTAATAAGGAAATGTCTAATTGTGCTTGGAAAGTCATCAAAAGTATGGAGACATTATAGGTCATTTTGAGTTTTGAAGAGATTTTCTTGCGAACTTCCAAAGGTCATAACTTGGTCGATTTTCATCATTTGAAGCCCATTATTTTTATAAAATTAACTTGAAGATGTCCTTTACAAATTTTTTCAACATGAAAGTTCCAAAAACCTATGGAAGACCTTGGATTTTATCAAAACATTATAGGTCATCTTTGGTCCTTAAAAAGACTTGAAATTTTTCTTAGTATTTTGTGAATTTGAACCTTTTTATGAAAGATGCTTTGAAGATCCATATCTCTTAGTTCAGATTGCCAAATCAATACTTTCTTTCCACATTGCAAAGATTGCATCTTTATCTATCCAATGCAAGAAGAATGAATTCATAAAGCCTCCTAAATTGTGAGAACCATGGTTGTAAAGTTTGAATTTTAAAACTGAGTTTTCCTTTGAAGTCAGATTTGAATTTGATTAATGTGAACTATAATCACCAAATTAAGGCACGAAATCAATTTGAACATGATTAACAAACTTGCCTGAGCTAATTAGAGCATTGAAATGCAAGTTTTGGATGAGTTTTGGCATTCTGCAAGTCACACATTGCTCATGACACAGGTGTGCACGAGTTCACCTCAAATTGCACCATTCACCCTTCCTCAGTATTCCAAACTTCTCTCATATAAATAAGGACTCGATTCCATCCATTTCCATAAGATTTGATAGCCAGAATCACCCTGCTGAGATCCCATTTGAACTCTTAAGCTTGAATTTCATTTTTTCATTTCCACATCTTAATCACTCAAAATCTCCACTCAGTTAGCTTCATCTACATTCAGTGAAGCTAACCAGCTCAACAACTTGAAGAATCATGGCCTGAATCAAGCTTGGTAACTCCATTTTTAGAGCTTCAAAGTTGAGCTTCAACAAGTACAATTCTCAACCATTTTGATTCAAATTTGTTGCTAAGATGTAGTCCTTGATGCACTAATGCTGTTAGGATTGTTATATTTTGGTTATAGTTGAGTTTAGCATGTTAATTTTCAAATCTGTGTTTTGAAATTCATATGGTTTTTTCTAAATCAAGTGAATTATGTGTAAAAGAAATTTGGCGCGCTGATATGGTTGAGATCGTCTTGAAAATACGCATCAAATGATACGACTATGAACACCAATGATCATGGTTTGATGAAACCATGATATTCTGCAAATCCCTGTAGATTTCAAGTGGCTGAAGGTTGAAGATAATGAGATGGCATCATCTGACCGTCCAGCATGCCACTTGTTTTAATCATGTGCTTTTGACTTTTAATGGCTGAATGTGATGAGTTTGACTCAGATCCATCATGGATGCGCGCTTCTATGCCATCAAATTAGCCACGTCATTTAATGAAGGCAGATCCAACGTGCCGTGCTTTTTCTGTTTTATTTTCTTTTTCAAAATTGTTTTTTAAATTCATTTTATTTTCAGAAATTCATAAAAAATTCATTTTTCATCAGAAAAATATAAAAATATTTTCTAAAATTTCCTTTTATTTTCCTCTTTCTGATATTTATTTTTGTGCATTTTTATTTTTCTTTTTGCTATTTTTCTTGATTTTTATTTATTTGGGTTAATTTTAATTAGTTTAAAATTACTTTTAGGCCTTTTAAAATTATGATAAAATTATCATTTGATCCTATGATGGTCTTTGACCTATGGTAATTTTTGTTTGATTTTTATTTATGGTTTTGCTATTTTTCATGAAATTTTGGATTATTTTCCTGGTTTTAATTAGGTTTAAATTGTTTTTAGGCATTTTAAATTTGTGAAAAAAATAGTATATGATCCTATGATGGTTTCTTACCTATGGTGATTTTTCTTGGGTTCTTATTTCTGTTTTAACTAATTTATATCCTTTTTATAGATTTTATTTGACTTTTTAACTATTTTTTAATTAGTTTTGAATTGCAAAATCACGTGAAATTATCTTCTAGTCCATTTTTGAGTTGTATTCTGATCTCCCTCGAGTCATTTGGGATTGATATGCTTGCTTGGTATTCCTTTACTTTTGTGGATGATGATTTGGATGTATATTTCTTTCATGAGGATTGTTTGAATTCAACTTGTGTGATCTTTTTGTGTGTTCATGGATGGATGTTAACTTGACGATCATGTTGATGTTGTGGATTCTTCTTATGTTCGTGTCATAATCATGTGCCTTCTCCTTATGAAATAGATGTTTGACTTGAGTCTTTGTGCTCTCTCTTTGATCATTGGCCTAACTTGAATATGATATGATGTGCTACTGCACCATCTTTCTTATTTACTCATTTGATCTCATTTCACTTGGTTTTGGGATTGGTATTGTTTCTTGTAAGTCGTTTATGTCATTTGAATGTGTGCGAGCATGTTTGCTTTGCCATTGTGTTTTGATTTTAATCTTTGGATATGGCTTAACATATGGTTGTTCCCTTGCTTGCTTTGACATGTTGATATGTGTGATCATTAATGCTTGCTCGCTTGATGCCTTGCTTTTAAACATTCATGTATGTTCTTCATCTTGTATTTCTCTTCTTTCTACTTTCATCTTCTCTCACTTTTTGGAACTTATTTAAGTGTCATCTTTGTTTTCATTTGTAATTGAATTAGATAGTGTTTACCTGTGCTTTCTCACATGATCCCTTAGGATTCGTAGTCCCACTTAATTTCCAGTAGGAGAGACATTAGGCTTTCAATCATTTGCATGATAACAATTAGGATAGTCCCTCTTTGACCTCAACTTTAGGTCCATCATTTGTATGATAACATTAGGTAGACTTCCTTTCATCCTAACTTTAGGACCATTTTGTATGATAACATTAGGGTTTTCAGTTTCCCTTTAGTGTTTTCTTTTTGGAGTCTTCTCTTTTCATCTAAAAAAACTCTCAGACCCTTAATAAAGAATGATGAACGTTGTGCACCACGAGCCTTAAGTATGTGGGAAATGATGAGTGAGGGGTTTCTCCTCACTTGTCTAGAGTGTTTAGTGTATGCCCCTTAGGAGATATGTGACACATTCGTTCCTATGTCATAGTCTTTAAGGCAACGCGAATCTCAAACAAATTCAATTCACTTCTCTAAAATTATTAAACCAAATTCAAACCTTTTTATCCTTCGGAATTTGTTTCAAACTCATTTTCAGAAAAGATTACGTTACTTTTCCATTCTACCGCAAATAGACATCGACCCTAACTGCTGGAATGTGAATTTAACGTGACTCATAAAAAACACTTAACCAATCAGTGGTCTAGTTTTCCCGAACTACGTTTGCTCTGATTTCTCATACCAGATGAGAATACGTAGGCACAAGATGGCGATGTCTTGGCGAGCAATCTTCCTCCCATCACCTGTTGTTTTTCGAACTACGTTGACTCTAACTTTTACATTGCACGAGAGAATACGTAGGCATAGGGCGACAATATCCTATCAAGTCTCCTTTTCCTTTTTCCTTCCCCGTTTAGCAATAGCTTTTAGATAACACACCCTTTGATTAGACAACAAGCGTGGATCCCGTTGAGTATAACGGACGTGAGGGGTGCTCATACCTTCCCCTTGCGTAAGTGACTCCCGAACCCAAGATATGGTTACGATGACCTTGTCTTCTCCTTTCTCTTAGGTTTTGTTCGATCGTTTCCTTTCTCTCTATTTAGAAAAATAAAGTTCGGTGGCAACTCTTATATTTGTTTTCGACAGTCTTTTCGCAGTTGCGACACCTGGAATATGTTAATATAGGGATTGTAACATGATGTATTCCCCTTAGGCTCCTTATGATGGATTTCCTAAAAACTGCCTTTGCCATTATGATACTGATACCTCTTTTAGCCACGTGTATTACATATTTTGGTTGATGTTCAATCTTCCATGACGTTTGTAGTTTTAAAGTTAAGGTTCTCTCCTTTTATCACTTCCTTTTTTTAGTATAATTACTTTAGAGGGCTAAGCCTTTGAAACATTCTCATTTAATGTTATTCACTTATTCTTCACAATCCTTAAGAATAACTTGTTGATTTTTGTTGTTACCTTCAATATTTTCTTTTGCCTAGTGTCTCATTATTTATCATCTTTAACTAGTAAGTTTCTTATTTTTAAATTATTTTTATTGTATGGTGTTTTCTGGGAGGGATAAAGAGTGTGATAATGTCCTCTTCCATTCTTACTTTTTTATCTATGCATTTAGGTTTAATGGCTCTTGCCATCAAATATACATTTAAGTTTATTCTTAACGAGGAGGTGTGTACTTCCTTCTCTTAGGTACACTACACCTATTTAGGAACCCACTCAAATTATTATGACTTATCTGAATCAGAGAACTTTGATGTCGTTTTGAAGCGGGAGGCCCTTCAGGTGCTTTGAAGGTTTGTGTTACCTTTTTACATATAGAGTTTATAAAGGTTTTCCCCATTATCACCTTTCCCATGTTTGATGTTATGTTCAGAGAGGTGGGTTTCTTCCTTCCTTTTAGCTATTTTGAACAAGATATTTTTCATTACCTAGTCATGCATCAGTCCCAATTGCATCCCAATTGTTTGGAATTCTTTTGACACTTTCAATCGGTGTGTTAATACTTGGATCAGGAGGTTTCAGCCAAAATTTTCTTTCACATATTCCACTTTAGCTGGGAAGGCTCCTCTTCCCCTTTAGGTTTGGTACATATAAAACACTTTTTGGTATTGTTTGATCCCTTTACTGATTCATGGATAGGAGCTTGGTAGATGTTCCTAATAGTTAATGTTTTATTCCTTGTTATTCGCGTGGTCGTGGACTTTTTGGCCCCTACCTTTTATTTTAATATAAAACAATTCATGTGGATTGTCCCTTGTTTTCTTTGAATATTTAATGGTAATGGGTCTGATTACTTGTTTTCTTTCACTTATATGCTAGCGAAAGTGTTCTCAACCAGAGGTACCCTTGCTCTACCCCTTTTAGGTTAAAACTCTTGAAAGGGTGGATCCTTTTTTGAAAGATGTCTTAATCATGATGGTGTATAACTCGCGTAGTACGAAAATTTTGTTTCCATCATAGTGGCTTTTTCCTTCATCCTAGTTCCTATAGGAAACCAGTTTATCATTTCTTCTCTAATCACAAAGGGAAATCTAAATAAAATTGAAAGACATTTGATTGTTGACTTTGTATATTTGATTGTGATCTTTAAAAAATGTGATAACCATCTAACTGGAAAATTACTTAAATTTTAGTTCATTCCATGTTCAGGGTATGGTTCCGCGCAAAAGGTTTTCTAGAGTGTAATCTCATTTTATCATGCTAGAAATAACTTGGTGTGGTCCCTCCTAATTTGGTGCTTAATTTCCTCCTATTGTGTTCATGTGGCTCAGATATACTCTTATTAACATGATATATCTAGGAATAAAGGCTCTAAGTATGACCTTCTTGTTATACTTGGAAGCTACCTTTTGCTTTACTAAAGCCTTGCTCAGGACGACCCAATCTCTTTTTTCTTATAAAAGATATATATGTTCTTTGAAACCTTCTTCGTTGGATACCCAGGAGAATCAGTGAGAGGTCATCCACCTAATATCATCCATATTTAATCCATGAACGACGTCCCATTGTCAGTCACTACCACCTAGTGGATCCCAAACACATTGAGTATATTTAGTTTGAAGAGACATAAAATGTTATGGCTAGTAATTTCTTTTTTAGTGGTTCTGCTTTGATCAATTTCTTAAAATAATTGAGAGTCGCAATTAAAAACTTGATTTGCATATGTGCTATAAGGAAATAACCTAAAATTTCCATTCCTCACAACATGAAAGGACATGGGAAAAACAAGATGTTGATATTTGCTAGATATGTGAGGTAAATGTCACCATGCTTTTTGGCATTTAGGGCACTTCTAGACGTGTATTTTGGCACCCTCCCTCATGGTTGGCCAAAACTATCCAAACATAAGGGTTTTATTTGATAACGTGTATCCTCTCCGATGTTTGTTTATTGGTCCCTCATGAATCTCTTATAATACTTTCTTCCATTTCTCTTTGGTGATATATTTCAACAAGGGATTGCTGAACCCACTTTTGTATAGTTTTCCCTCGACAAATGAGTATGAGAAATATTTTTTCTAACTTTGTTGCTTCCTTTTGACTCTCTACGATTTCCATAATGGTGGTGTATTGCTTTATTGGTGTCTTCCAATTTAGAGTTATTGGTTCTTTGTTTATTGTTTTCTCGGGGATCTGGTGTATTTTCACTTTCTTAAACTTTGCCATAATCAATTTTACCTTAGATAAATAATTTGGAATTATGTAATCCTTGGTTTGGTATATACCCTGTAAATGTGAGATGTTAAGCTTTAAATATGATTTCATCATAACTATTACAACTCCTATTTCAGAGACTAATTGTAATATAGCTATGAATGCTTTGTACTCTGCATGGTTGTTTGTATTAGAAGTAATTCATATTTATTAGTTGTACTATTTTCTTAGCCCCTAAGTTTGTTAGAGGGTATTTTAGTATTTTTATCTTATTCTAGTAATCATAGTTTTAGCTTATAAATAGGGTAGCAATCCTTGCAATTTGTGTGATTGTGTGTAGCCGTCATTATCTTAATAGAATATTTCTCTATTCATCATTTAGTCTACCTTTGCACCAACAATTGGTATCTAGAGCTCCAGTTCGGATTCATTGGGAAACACGGGAAACACGAGTGAACGTGAGGTCTTGTGTGTTTGATTTTGATTCTTAGATTCGTGTTGAATCTTGAACAAAATCTGATCAGAATTTTAATTCTGTGGGTTGGGAAACACTGTGTGAGAAATCTGAGTGTACTGTGCAAGGTAGAAGATGAACGGAAACGACAACATGAACACCAAACTTCCAGCATTTGACAATAAAAACTTGAATCGTTGGATGATCCAAATGCGTGTACTGTTTGGTGCTCAAGATGTTCTAGATCTTGTCACTGATGGTTATGTTCCGGTAGCAGCAAATGTGATGGATGAACAGAAAAACACGCAGAAGGAAGTAAGGAAGAAGGATCAGAAAGCATTGTTCTTCATTCATCAATGTGTGGATGTAAATGTGTTTGAGAAGATTGCAGATTCAATGACAGTAAAGGCTGCGTGGGACACACTGGTGAGATGTTATGGTGGTGACGCATCAGTGAAGAAGGTAAAGCTTCAGTCCTTGAGAAAGCAATATGAGAATCTCAACATGAAGAATAATGAGAAAGTCTCTGAATACATCTCCAGAATGATTCTGATCACTAATGAGATGAAGCCGTGTGGAGAAACTCTTTCTAAAGAAGCAATCATAGAGAAAGTATTGAGATCCCTTACCTCTCAATTTGATTACATTGCGGTAGCAATAGAACATTCCAAAGATCTGAGCACCATGAGAATTGAAGAGCTACAGAGCAGTCTAGAAGCGCAAGAGTTGCGTTTGACTGAGAGAACCTCTGAAAAGGAAGTATAGCAGCAGGCTCTGAAAGTAACTTCTAATAGGAGGTATCAGAAGCAGTTAGAAGCCAGGAGAAGATCTGATGGTGGTTAGAAGTCAGAAAGCTCAACCTCTGATATACAAAAGAATGCTCAGAAGGGAAAAGAGAAGTATGACAAGAAGAAAATCCAATTTTGCTGTTGTAAGAAGTTTGGTCACTTTGCTAGAGATTGTTGGTCAAACAAGGACATAAAATCAGAAGAAGCAAATATAGCCAGAAGTTTTGATGCCGAATCTGTGCTATTGATGGCCTCTGAATCTGATGATATGGATCTGATAGACTGGTGGTATATGGACACTGGTTGTTCAAATCATCTTACTAGAAACAAGAAATGGCTGGTTGACTTTGACTCTGAAAAGAGAACAAAGATCAAATGTGCAGAAGGTATGGGAAATGTCAGAGTGATTCTGAACAATGGGAAAACAACATTGATTCAGAACGTGTGGTATGTACCTGGCATCAGAAGCAATCTGATGAGTGTGGGACAATTAATTGAGAAAGGTTTTTCAGTTACCATGAAGGGCAATCTTTTGAAGCTGTATGACAGCAATCAGAAGTTGATAATGGAGTCAGAACAGGGAAGGAATAGAACATTCAAGGAGAATGTCAGAACTGCAGACTCAGAATGTCTTAGTGCAACAAGTGTTGAGAAGGAGAGTGAGCTGTGGCACAGAAGATTCGGTCATTTGAATTTCAGAAGCTTAAAACATCTGAATTCAAAGAATTTGGTACATGGAATTCCTGCAATTAAGAAGCCTGAAAAGTCATGCAAAGTTTGCATGGAAGGAAAACAACCACGATTGCCATTTGCGTCAGAAGCTTCTCCAAGAGCAAAACATGCCTTGGGAGTTGTACATTCTGATGTGTGTGGTCCATTTCCAGTAGCATCGATTGGAGGGAATAAATACTTTGTGTTGTTTGTTGATGAATTCACAAGAATGACATGGGTATCCCTTATTAAGTTTAAACACGAGGTGTTTGATGAATTCAAGAAGTTCAGAATGAAGGTTGAGAATCAGAGTGGTCAGAAGTTGAAGATTCTTAGAACTGACGGTGGTAGTGAGTATAACTCCAAAGAATTCTAGAAGTTCTGTGAGGAGAATGGAATTGAGCACGAGGTTACTGCTCCTTATACCCCTCAACATAATGGTCTTGCTAAAATAAGAAACCACACTTTTCTTGATATGGTGAGAAGCATGCTAAAGGAGAAGAAGCTTCCTCAGAAGCTCTAGGGAGAAGCTGTTGCCACTGCGACGTATGTACTCAACCGATGTCCTACGAAGAAGTTGAAGGAAATACTTCCAATACAGAAGTGGATTGGAGATAATCAAAGTGTTAGTCATCTGAAGGTGTTTGGTTCTGTTTGCTATAAACATGTTCCAGAAGCCAGAAGACAAAAGCTGGATGATAGAAGCAAAGTGATGATTCTGATAGGGTACCACAGTACAGGTGCATACAAGCTCTATTGTCTAGAAACCAATAAAATTGAATTCAGCAGAGATGTGATTGTGAAAGAATCAGAAGTTTGGAATTGGGATAAGTCTCAATCTGATTCTGATGTTAGAACTTCTGAAGAAAAGTCAGAGTTAAGAATTTATGAAGTTGGAGTAAACTCTGACGTTGACTCTGACTCTAATAGTGAGTCAGACTCTGGAGAAGACTCAGAAGATGATCCAGACTCTGATGGCAATCTAGATTGTAGTGGCAATTCAGACTCTGGAAATATGCCAGACTCTAAAGATGGTCAAAGCTCTGGAGGAAGTCAATCATCTGAAGCTAGAAACTCTGAAGCTCAAGACTCTGAACAAGTTCAGAGACCACAAAGAATAAGAAACGTCCCCAGAAGATATGCAGAATTTGACATGCTGCAAGACACTGAAGTAGACTCTGAAGGAGAAGTTATTCAGTATGCCATGATAGTAGACTCTGAACCCATAAGTACAGAAGAGGCTCTTAAGCAGAAGCTCTGGCTGAAGGCCATGAAATAAGAACTTGATGCTATAGAGAGAAACAAGACTTGGAACCTGACAAATCAGAAACTGTTGTCAGCTCAAGTATGAATTAGAACTTCTGAAGAGATTTGAACTGAAGAATTGTAAGATTGTTGTCACACCTTCTGATACAAATCAGAAACTGGATTCTGACTCTGATGGAAAGGATGTGGACGCTACAACAAACAGTTGGTTGGTTCTCTGAGGTATCTGTGCAATACCAGACCTGATATTTTCTATTCTGTTGGGATGGTTAGTAGGTTCATGAGTAAACCTAAGTGGTCCCATTACCAAGCTGTTGTCAAGATTCTGAGGTATATCAAGGGAACTCTGAAGTATGGAGTGTTATTTCCTTCTGGAAGAAAGAATGAGTTAGAACTTCTGAGTTATTCAGATTCTGATTGGTGTGGAAACAAAGTTGACAGAAGAAGTACCTCTGGGTACTTGCTCAAATTTATGGGAGGTCCCATTTCTTGGTGTTCCAAGAAGCAACCTGTTGTGGCGCTATCAACCTGCGAAGCTGAATACATTGCAGGTACTGTTACTGCATGCCAAGCTGTGTGGATTCTGAATCTGTTGCAGGATCTGAAGATTAAAATAAACAAACCTCTAAAGCTGATGATTGACAACAAGTCTACAATCAATCTTGCCAGAAACCCAGTGTTGCATGGGAGAAGCAAGCATATTGAGACCAAGTATCATTTTCTGAGACATCAAGTTCAGAGTGGAGTGTTAGAAGTTGTACACTGCAACACTCAGAAACAGTTGGCAGATGTTCTGACGAAAGCTATCAAGACTGATCAATTTCTCAGACTAAGGGATGGAATTGGTGTTACAAGTTTTGATGGAATATGAATTAAGGGATGGTATTAGAAGTATTTCATATTTATTAGTTGTACTATTTTCTTAGCCCCTAAGTTTGTTAGAGGGTATTTTAGTATTTTTATCTTATTCTAGTAACTCTAGTTTTAGCTTATAAATAGGGTAGCAATCATTGCAATTTGTGTGGTTGTGTGTAGCCGTCATTCTCTTAATAGAATATTTCTCTATTCATCATTTACTCTACCTTTGCACCAACAGTTTGAAGTGGTTAATCCTAACCTTATAGTCACCTATATTACCAAGAATGGACTCATTTTCCAAAAGGATTTTGGCAACACTTTTATAACACCCCAAAATATTCTAAGTGCCAAATGTGTATTAATCAAATAAGATTAACAATAAACATTCTAACTTGTTAGTTCCATGATTCTATGATTGTCCATGGTTCTATGATTGGTTAAATTTTGGTAAAACATTATTCTGCACTGATGTTAAGCAAGATGTTATAACATCTCCATCTGCTGTGGTGACAAAACTGTTGTCATGTGTTTTAACCAAGATGTCAAGACAGATGTCGTGACATCCATTTGTTATGGTGACAGAACTGCTGTCATGTGTTTTAATCAAGATGTCAAGACAGATGTCGTGACATCTTTGTCTGGTACAACAGGAGCTACTATTTTATATCTTTTGACAAAGGTGGTTTGGTTTGATGAGATCCTGTTGGATATATCTCATCAGTGTGTTCATGTCAAAGAGATTTATTAGGAACAAAGTGCAGATTTAATTGGTGTTCATAAAAAAGATCTTTGAGACTTTTTAGGAAACTATTATATATTTGTTTCTACTGTCATGAAGAAGATTCTGCAGGAGTGTACTACATGGTAAGTTTTGTTAGCTAGAACAGAGTGTATTGGATGTCATGTTGAATGTTATAACATCAAGTAGCTGCCAGCAAGGGCGCTGTTTGTTTTTCTGTTATGGTTCCTGATATATCTTAGGCCAGAATTCAGGAAACCTGTTATGGCTCCTTAGTTATCTCAGGCGAGATTCTAGTCAGGGCTGGGCAGAACGTGATACGGTTGTGACCTAATTCGTAACATCTGAATTTGGGAAATTGGTTTAACTTAGTTAAACCTAATATATGTTCCTCAGGCCCAAGATCCATACACTGCATATAAATAAAGAAGTGGCAATCCTGATTGTGGACGGACTTAGAGATTGTGTCATGAAGAGTTCTCTTGGTGTAACTTAATCTTCACGTGTATTTTTGTGTTTTAGGGTTTTGAGAGTCTCTTATGTGTAACTTTGTAAGTCACCCTTTGTATCTTTGGATGCATCGTGGTAGACATGTTTAGGCTGTTATGTGTTAATTGTTAATTGTTCACTCGAAGCTTTTAAGCAAGAGCGTATTGTTCTTGATTGAAGCTGTTAAGCAAAATCAAGTATTGTGACTTTGAAGAGTGTCTTCTAAAGTCTTTATTTTTATATTGGATTGTTTTAACTGCTGTGATTGTAGGGAGTGAGAGGTGTCTCTTGTCTAGTGGATTCTAGGCAAAAATTTCATTGGGTAGAGATTAAGTGAGGAGTTGTAAACTGGAAGTTTAGCTCTGAATTAATTCTTCTAATAATGGATTTCCTTTCTGGCTTGGTAGTCCCCAAATGTAGGTGATGTTGCACCGAACTGGGTTAACAATTTATTGTGTTATTTATCTTTCAACATTTATAGTTCTGCATAATTTAAATGGTTAGATAAATAGTTTTGTCATTCTGCTAATGTTTCAACTGATGTCATGACATTGTTAATTTTTAAAGGAATTTAAAATGGTCATGTTTTGTCCTTGTTCTGTTTTATTAGAGATCAATGTCCTTACATATGTCTGGGACATCTGAAATCTGCATACCAGAATTTCAATTGGTATCAGAGCAGGCATCCTGTCTGCTCTGGATGAGATCCCGGGACATACTTTCTTGTGTTTTGAACAAGGAGATACGGTAGCTGATTTGCTGATCTTGCTAAATGTCTGAGCTGCTGCTTATGGAGTTAAGGGGGAGTTTATGTTTACTCCTATTTTTGAAAGATTCAGTGTATCTGTTGTTGTGCTCTCTGATATAGGAGCCTCTGTGATTTGTTGAATATTCTTCTTGGATAAATTAAATCATATACTCAAGAAGGAGTGGCTTCTTCCTCTGTATGGTGTCCTATAAGATGTTCTGACATCTTGTTCAGGGCATGTTGAAGAGGTTCTTTTGGTGGTTCCGCTGCATATTTTTCTGATGGAAGAACTCTGATATCAATGTTTCTGAAAGCTCTAGTCATTCCAACGTCGGGAGCAATGGAATGAAGAGAGTTGTTTGTTGATATATATTATTGCTGACTTCATACTTGGAAGATTTTTTTTTCATGTACCTTGAAGCCAATTTGAAGAAAAGAGCTCTTTCAGGGAGATAATCCGGTTCTCATGTTGAAAAAGGATTTTTGAAGGTCTCTGGTGCTGATAAATAATATAATGGGAGGTGATTTATTTTCACCATTCATGTTTTGCAAGAGCTCTATTAGCAAGAGGAAGTCATAGGCAGGTTGAGTCAAGGGTGGCAGCCTTGTTGTTTCAACATTAAAGATAATTATACTAAAGAATAATTTTGGTATTAGTGAAGTGTAAATATCTATTAGATGGTCTTCTCAACAAGTTGTGTGATCTAAGATCAGTTGCTATTTGTGTACTACACACGTATTTAATTGGTTATCCATGAAGTTCAGAGAAGGATTTATTATAAGGATTTAAGGTTCATTGCTATTTGAGATATTCTCAAATATTTAATGGATTATTCTTAGTTGATGATCATCTTGTCTCATCAGTTGTAGCACAAGTATCAGGCCCTTGATCTGTTTTAGGATCTGATGTTCAACCAGATGTTGAGACATTCCATCAGCAGAGATTGTGCACAATTCTGTTGATTCAAGGAGTGAATCACTAGATCAAAGGAGATATAGTTGTTGATCTTGGTACCATACACATGTGTGGTAGGATTTGTCTGTATTTTAGTAAGGTTCTTGAATGTGAGAAAATACTTAGAAGGGGGGTTGAATAAGTATATAGAAAATATAATGGCAATAAAAACTCAAAGATTTTTATCCTGGTTCGTTGAACTCAACTACTCCAGTCCACTCTATCAAGAGTGATTTTCCTTTCTCCACAAGGACTTAATCCACTATTAATCAAACTGATTACAATAGCAAACACTAAGAGCAACTGTTCTTAGTCTTCTCAAGAACTACTGACCACAACTGGGTCTTCTCAAGTAACTTTTACAACCAAATGTAAAACTAAACAAGTGTTTGAATGCTTCTAAGAAAGCTATATCACAACTATGATTTACACTTAAGTTTAAGAACGTATGAAATAAATTCAACAAAGAGAATAAATTGTATGAGAGCTTTTCATTGAATTTCTTTCAATAATCATCAACTTAAGAAAGATATTGAAGTCTTGCTTTTATAGGCACCCATGTCCAAGACGTGTGCACTTTGAAGACCGTGTACTGAAAAGAGATGTAGCCTTTTTGTCTTCACATCACTTGACCTTTCCTAGAAGTAGAACGTTCAGAGAAATCCTTTTTACTTGTGTTCTAGTGTCTAGCATAAAAGAGGAAAGAGTCATTTGGCATTTATCAACGGATATAACTTTGAATTCTTCTTCAACAAGTTTCTAATTCCCAGCAATTCACATCAGAGCCTTGAGTGATTAGAGTCTTGATGTCTTCAGAATTTGTTGTATCAGAGTATTGCAGCAAATGTGCTTTAGTGTGAGATTACTCAGAGCAGAGTTTGGGATTAGATCCTCAGTACTTACAGCGTACAATACTATCATAGTCTTCTGAAAAACTGTGCTTGAAACTCTTCATATAAAAGTCTTCAGACTATGCTCCAGATGCTTTTGTAGCTTCTGCTTCAGAGCCTTTTGTAGGAAGTGCTCAGAATCTTCTATAGGCAGCGTTCAGAATCTTCTGTAGGCAGCATTCAAATTCTTCTAATAGATGCTTCTGACGCTTCAGAGCCTTGCATAGTTACATGTTCAGATCCATTTTTGCTTTTAGAAGAATATTGAATTAAATATCTGCAGCAAAAATACTTGAACAAATTTAGAGTATATAATTTCTTAATACAAAATTTTGTAAGTGTTATCATCAAAACATAGAGATATAACTAAGAACCAATCTGTGTTCTAACAATCTCCCCCTTTTTTATGATGACAAAAACATAAGAAATTTTGTTTAATAAAAAGATAATTATAACCCCCCCCCCCCCCCCCCCTGAGATTATGAGTCTCCCCCTGAATTGAATACTTAGAAAGAATATAAACTTCCCTTTTTGCATAAGTATTCTTTTCAGAATCAGAGCCTGATTGTTCCAGAAGAAAGCTTGACTTGGATGAACGTTTCAGAATTAGAGCCTGATTGGTTAAAACTTGATCTGGGGGTCTCAGAGTTACTTTAAAGAATTTGTCAGATTTTTCATAAGTTCTGAAATACTAAAAATTCACGTTAGGTGTAATTTGATATTTCTGAATTACATTCAGGTAAAATTTATTTGAACAGTCATAATTTCATTTTCTCCCCCTTTTTGTCATAATCAAAAAGAAAACTTTAAAGGCAAAATAAAAGGAAATAGAGAAAAGATACAGCCATGTAGAGAAAACAACAGAGTCATTCATTCATTCATTCAGATAAGTACTCAGACAAAACAGACAAATTATCATATAAGGAATTCAAGTACAACTGCACAAACATCAGATACAGAAAACATAAAGCTAGGTTTGTTTGGAAAGAATCATCTTCAGAAGTTGAGTGATCTCAGATGAAGACTGTTCTTGCTTTGACATCCATTTCTCCATGTTCTCATTCTTCTGATCTTGTTTAGCCATCCAGGACTTGATCTCAGATTGACCAGCTTCTAACACAGCAATCTTATCTTCTAATTCTGGGTTCTCTTTCTTGATCTCAGAAGAAGTAGATGGAGCAGATTTTGATGTAGGAGCAGAGTCAATAACCATTGGAGTTGTAGAGTCTGGAGCCACAGATGCAGAAGGTTTGTCCATAGTTGTCAGAGCCAAAGGATTTTCTTCAGAAGCAGATCCTGCAAAGGTTTTTGTAGCAGATACTTCAGAAGATGAAGGTACATCCTCAAGAAGCAAAGGTGCAGATTTTTTCATGGTCCATAACATGGTTCTAGCAGTCTCAGCAAATCTGATATTTGCATCATCAGAACAGACATTCTTCAGATTTGAAGCCACTGTATTGAATTTAGAGATGAAGTTATTCCAGATAGCATCAGATTCAGCTGAGTTCATGGTTGACAAGCATCTTTTCTTCACAGAGCCTAAATTCATCTTTATCTCTTTCATAAAATTTTCAAATAGAATATCAACATTTAGCCTTGGTTTGGGTTTGAGAAAGGCTTCCAGAGTAAATGGCTTAGGTTGAACTGGTGGAGCAGGTATGGTAAATTTTGGAATGATGAAGATAGGACAAGGGTTGGAAGGAAAAGATAGATGGTCAGATGAAGTAGCAGTTTTGGATCTGGATAAGGTATGAATCAGAAATGGTTTTACACGTGATGCAGAGGGAATGACATCAAATGTAGTGGAAGTGAAGGGAATGAAAACAGATTTATCAGACAACAGAGGTTCTGATGAAATGATATCCGGTAGTTGTTCAAATTAGGTTTGAAGTTCAGATGGAAGAGTGGTTGAAGGACAGGGTTTGAATGGAGTGATTGTGTCAGATGGTTCAATTATGGTGTAAAAATGTTTAAGCTTTAAACCAGATGGAAGGAGATCAGAGGGAAGTGGTTTAAAGGAAGCAACTGAAACAAACTCAGATTTCCTGGGTTTAGGTGTTGGAGTGGGTTCAGGAATGATAACATTAGATGAAACAGGTGGATCTGGTTGTTTAGGTTCATATCCTCTGAGAGAGGGGGGTGAACTAACATCTGGATGCACATCAGATTCAGATGAATCAGATGAGGTGGTTGAGTGACATGAAATGGAAGATATGTCAAACATGATTTTCAGAGGTTGGACGTCTAGAACCTCAGAATCAGATACATTTGATTTAGTAGGCTTGGTTTGTTCTATTTGAGGATTATAAGGTTTGGATTTTGGTGGTTCAGATGCAGCTGGTTCAGATTGTATCGGTTCAGGTACAGAGGTTTGTTGAATTTCAGGTTGTTGTTTTGTTGGAGTTTGTTCAGCTGGTTTTGTTGGTTGTGGTTCTGATTGAGGAATGTCAGATGATTGAAGTGGTGTTGTGGAAACAGGATCAGATGGAATTTGTGAAGTAGGAATTGTAGGTGTTTTAGATGTTTGAGAAGGAACATGAATTGTTTGAGTTTGAGTGGGAGGAGGTTCAAGTATAGAACTAACTGTTGATACATCTACTGCAATTTTAGAAATAGAAGGTGAAGATTTTTTAGTACCTCTTATCTTGATGCGTTTTGCAGGAATAAGAGGAACTTCTCCAAAAGCTTTTCTCTTAATCTGCTTCTGTGGCTTTTCAGCAACTTTTTGTTTCTTCTGAGCAGCAGCTTCTTTTGCCTCTTACTGTCTTCTTTTCTTCATGTTCTCCTCATAGACATCTGGAATAGGTTCTCTAGCACGTATCAAAATATCAGCAGGAACAGGTGTTCCATCTTCCTTGCACAACTCAATGTACCTAAGAATAATATCTCTAGGTTCTTCAGCACCAAAGATTGGAAAGTCTTGAACTGGAATCCTTCTCTGACTTACTTAAGCAATATTCAACTTTTTAGGAGCAGTTGTGAGTTCATCCACAACTTTTAGTCTTTGGAGACTTTTTCCATTCAAAGGTTTTCCAACTATTGACTCAAGCTCTTCTTTAACTCCAGCTTCATGTAGAGCAGCTACCAGACCCTTCTCTGTCAGAATGTCTGAGGTCAATCTTCCAAAAGGAATCCACGTCCTGATCTTCTGACCCTTAGTCTTAATAGATTCTTTGGATGCATTAATATGATTCCACAGATGCATGAAGAGAATGTGTGGCAGATCCACTTTAGTACTCTGACTTAAGCAGTACATGAAGTAGATCTGTTCATTGTTCACATAATCTAGAGAGTTTGTGGATTTTCTGTGGTTGATGCAGCCCAGAAAAATCTTTGCTCAGATTTTGTAATCAGGTTTCAGATCCTTGAATTTATTGGAAGCTTGTCCAGAAGAAATCACTTCAGCATACACTTCTTCCATATCAACACGCCCAGCTGGCAGATGACAAACTCCATCAGTTTCCTCATACCCAATGAGTTTTCTGATAAGATCTTCAGTGATTATGATTTCTTTTCCCAGAACAGAAGAGAGGATGAACTTTGGGTAAACAGATGCGTGAATCCAAAATTCCTTCACTAAGTGTGGATAAACTGGTCCAAATAATCTATCAAAATACTTTACCCAGCCTTGAGCATCAATAATAGAATGCAAATCAAATCCATTTTTAGCCAAAGAATCAAATTCCACCATAGATTCACAAAGAACTTCAAGCTTATCAACAGGAGTTAACAAGGTTCTCTCAGGTTCCTTAAACGGGGTAGCACCCATGTTTGATGACGCAACTGCAACCATTGATGATTGAAACTGAGCTGAGGTTGAAGATGATGTTGCCATTGTTGAAGATGAATAAGGTTTAGATGAAGGTTTAGGGTTTTGATGAAGGCCAAAGAGCAAACAGAAATGCATATACGTGTTTGTGAGAGTGAAAAGTGTGAAATGGTGATGTTGCACCCTAAAATTTGCTCAACCTACTTCACTTGGTTTATTTTTCATCTCAAGGAATGTATTCAAGAGGCTCTTATTAAGATTCAAGCCTATTCAAATCACCAAGAAAGAAATTGAAGCTTTGGGAAGTTTAAAGGCCAAACAGTGGGTTTCTCTCCTATCTTGAGGGTATGTGAAGATCATCAGAGAAGTTATGGGTTATGAATTGAGGGCATGGAAGACCTAGAGGGTCCTTTTTGAAAGTAAGGCAAGTCATTGGCATGGTTACAAGAGCTACAGTTGAGGACAGTCAACTAGGGTGTCATCTGGGTCAACCCTGGGTCAAACCTAGGTCAAATGCTTGGTTGAAGGGCATCAAGGCCTATTTGGAGGATGTGGGATTCATCATTTGACATATGGATATGGATGTGGTGTTGTTCCAAGGAGAAATCAAAAGAAATCAAGAAGAAGAGAAGTTTCTGAATTAGGGTTTCTGAGTAAAATCCCCTAGTTTAGGTCAAACTTCCAAGCAAAGTAATTCAAAATTCAAGTCTCAAATGGATCCTTGGCCAACATTAAACTTGTGGAGTATCTCAATACCTTTAATTTGAGTGGTGTAAGGCATCAAGGAGATTTATAGAACTCAAGTTATGGTTCTTGCAAGTTACAGGTCATCAGAGGCATCTGAAATTTGTCTGTGAAAGTTACTTGAATTCCAAGCAACCTTTGCCCCTTAAGGAATTTTCAAATGGATTTTTGGCCAACATGAAAGTTGTTCCCCATGATCTTAGCTTTCTAGAAAGGTATGGTATGCCTCAATCTGATTTGTGGAGCTCTACTTATGATCTTGGCAAGCCAGGGGCATTTTGGTCATTTGGAGGTTATAAGTCATTTCAAGCATAAGGCCATATCTCCTACTTCCAAGCTTCAAATGGAAAAATATTCAACATAAAACTTGCTTATAATGATGTTTTAAGGCTAGTAGGGAGGTCATGAGATGTTGAAAAGGCTCATATCAAAAAGTGATAAAAATGGCCTAAAAGTGAGGCATAAGTTAATTCAAGTGAAGTTGAAAATCATAAATCCCAAGTTATAAGTCCAAACCATGTTATGTAATAGGTCATTTTGACTCCAAATGACATTCTAAGAACAATGGTTCAGCCACAATTTTGATTTGAGGCTTGCATCATAGGGTTGCTTTGTAATTGGATTGCTTGCATAATAGGGTACCATAGCAAAACAAGGAAAAACTCAATACACAAGGAAGATATGCATTGTATCTCATCCAAAATATCATGTGGGGATAAAATCAAGTTGGTTACCAAGGTTGCAAGGCATTTGGCATGAGATACCATGATGTGAGAAATGGAAATTCAAAATACCATTGCATGAAATCTTCAAATTCTCATTGGATTGTTCTAGGGAGTTCTAGACTGTTCTAATCCATTCTATATAACCATTGTGACTTGCATTGATGCAAGGTTGGTGTTAATTGGTGTAGAGAAGAGAGAGTGAAACCCTAAAGCTTCATTTGCAAATCACATTCAAACTTCATATTCTTCTTCATTGCAATCCAATTTTTCTTCATAAACCTTCTCCATTGATATTTCTGATTGTGTTCATACTGGTTTGAAGTTCCATTGATGAAGATTTGAAGGTGTTCCATTGGAAATTGCAAGGAAGCAAATCACATTGGATCTTGAAGTACAAGCTTGCTACATCAAATCTTTTGCATACAGAGGAAGATTCATCATCCAAGGAGTGTTCTTGAAGAGTTGCAAGGCCTGAATTGAAGATCTTCATCACCTACCAATCTAAGAAGCCAGGTATGCAAAACCATTTCTACACTTCAATCTAGGCATGGCTAGGGTAAATTATTAGTGTAAAGCTGTTAGAGACAATTAGGGGACCAATTATGATGAGTTTAGGAGCATTTGGTGAAGTTTCAACTATGGAGGTCAATTCTTGATGGAGCAAGAACGTGCTATATAGTGAATGATAATGCTAGTTTAATAGCTGATTTTAATTAGTGTAGCATGAGAATCATTTTGATACCAAGAATTCTGAGTTTGGTTGAGGTCGATAATGGATCATATTTTAAGATTGCTTGAGTTACACCATTCGGTTTGGATGCTAGAGAGTGTTTCAGTGCAAACCAACACCATAGTCGTATTCAGGGTGAAATTCTGATCAAGTTTGGGTTTTATTTTGTTAAATTTGGTGCTGAAATGAAGGAGTACGAATTGGTAGAAGTGAGTCACATGAACTCTGCGTTTTAATGGAGTTGCAGGACAAACCCTAACCCAAGGTTAGGGATGAAGTTACTACCGTTAGATTGCACGCGGACCATTTGACTTGAGAGACGATCCAATGGCTGAGATTCAAAACGAAAATGAGAGGGAAGTCTGGGCAGCGAAACACTGCGTTTCACTAATAGAGAGGTTCTGGGCTCTGAGTGAAATTCCTATTCCCACCCCCCAAGCGAGGCCCATCATGAATTGCACTGTATTTTCCTTCTATTCGCACCGTCGTTTATAATTGTTTTTTTTCTGAGTTTAATGGGCCCAAGAGCATTTCTATCCAAACCCCCCTGTGAGGCCCAAGTGCTTTTATAACTGGATTTCCATGCTATTCGCACCATAGTTTTTTCTTTTTCTTTTGATTTTATCACTTAATTTCTGATTTTAATCTGGACCCTGGCGCGTTTTCTATTCAGACCCCCATGTCTGGGCTCATCAATAAAATGAACTGAATATTATTTCTGTTTACACCCCATGCATCCATTTTCATTTTATTTTTACTCCATTTTTCTCATATTTCAAAAATTCATATAAAATTGGAAAATCAATATTTTTTAATGGGAGTTTTTTTCTCCCTTTTCATATTTTTGTCTAGAAAAATATAAAATGAAAACATTTCTCATTTCATGCATTTTAATATTTTTTGCATATTTTTCTTCTTTTATTGCTTTTTAATGCTTTTATGTTGATACATGAATTTGTAGATTTTAGTTTAGGTAGTTCCCTTAGTATTTTTAGGTCAATCTTTTTAGGTTAGTTAGATATATGTTTTAGGTTCCCCCTGGATTAATTCCATATTTTTGTGATGATATTTAGGATAGTTTGATTAGATCATTCGAGGTTGTGTAGAATTAGGTTAAACTTCAACATAGGTCCACAATAACTTTAGATTTTGGGTTTTTTTAGTGCAAGTTAGGCTATGGGGCATATATGGGTATTAAGGGTAGGTTTAGTAGATCCCCTAGAAATAATATTAGAATTTTCCCTACTATATTAATATTTTTAGTATATTTTGCAATTGTATGATTGTTTGGTGTGCCCTTTTGGGGTTTATTTTGTTTGTATGGGCTTATTGGGCTTGCTTGGGGTGTGGGTTAGCCTTGAAGAGCATGATGAGGAAGCATATTGAAGACTAAGTTGAAGTTGAAGATCAAAGCTTGATGAAGATGCTTGGCTAGCTTGAAGCTGTTTGAAGATCATAGGACCTAGGAGCTAGGTAGAGCTTTAGAGTAGAACTTTACTTCATAAACATGGATGGTTTCTGTTGCCTCCATTCTTCTCAATGATTAAAAGTCTCTCCTTAATACTCACATCCCTCCTTTGGAAGGATTAGTGACTGTATCTAGGAGATAGAACTTTGAGAGAAACAGTCTGTATTATGTTAACTTTCTGTAGGCCACCTTTGGTGCTCAGCAGACTGTTTAACATCCAAACTCATCTTGTGACCTGTTTATCATTTAGGAGAGCTTGCTTTGAAGAATCCCTTGAAGATGGAAGATAGAGTTCATTGCCTTGAAGACTGATAGAAGAAGAAGCTTGTGCTATCAGGTTTTGCTGTTTAGAGCTGCTGGTGCTGTGTAGAGCTAGTGATGTATTGTTTGAGTTTCTTGACTGTATTGTTTGTTAATTTTCCCCTTGAGGTTGAAGTGAAGTTGTTTCACTTTGCCCATTGTTTTCTAGTTTCGAGGTTGAGTGGGACTCCCTTGCCTCGCTTGTACTACTGCATTCATGCATTTTACTGCTTTATTGTATATATGCTGTTGTTTTTCCGTTTATCCCCTTAGGATCTCTGTTTCTCTCTGCGCAAGAGAGAAATATGACAGACATTAGGCTTTCATCCATGCATGACAACATTAGGTTAGATTTTGATCCCCTTTTTAAACCATAGGTTTTAGAGTTCTGTCTCTTCTTTCTCAAAACAATCAGAAAAACACAATAAACATTTCAAACACCATAAAAGACATTTCTTCCGTAAAAGACTGTAAACCAATCAAAAAATGTCATTTTTGTCCGCTTGGACCCATAATCAGGAGAAAACCTTTTTCAGAAGGATAAAAACAATCAATACAGACTTGTGTCGTGCGTGGCCCGAACTACGTTTGCTCTGATCTTTCATGCTGTATGAAAGTACGTAGACATAGGATGCGATATCCTAGCGAGCAACCTTCCCCTCCTTTCCCGTAGGTAGGCGAACTATGTTGACTCTAATTTCTCGTTCCAGACGGGAATACGTAGGCATAAAGTGCGATACTTTGCCGAGTCATTTTATTTTCTTTTAACCCCAGACCTGTAGAGTAGATAGAATAACAATTCGTACTAGAAAACAAGCGTGGATCCCGTCGAGTACGACGGACGTGAGGGGTGCTAATACCTTCCCCTTGCGTAACCGACTCCCGAATCCAGGATTTGGTTGCGATGACCATTCCTTTCCCGTCTTTGCGGTAGGTTTACTCTGAGCGTTTCCTTTCCCTCCTTTGGGATAAATAACGCACGGTGGCGACTCTTCTGTTCAGCCGGCGCCGATTTTCGCAGTAGCGACAACTGGCGACTCTGCTGGGGATCCAACGTCCCCTAAGCGAGTCAATCCCAACGCTTGTTTTCCCGTCGAGGATTTTGTATGGATTTACTTTTTCTGTATTTTACCTTTAGCACTATATTATTGATTATTGCTGTTTATTGGGTGCGGGGGTTCTATAATTGAGAGATAAGCCGGACCTGGGCTTGAGTGCACCTAGAATTAGAGTGGAAATTAGTGGGCGCGTGCTTGCTTTGCAGGCACTAGTGTCTCATGAAATCCACGCTCAGACGAGGTTCTTCTGGTTGACTTCTTTTTCAACCCTTTGGGTTGAGGGGGTTGTTGGTTAGTTGGATTGTCGACCCCGGGGACCGATCATTTGGAAGTTGGCTAAGTGAGGCCTCTTCAGGACATGATGATGCCACACCTTCTGGGTATCGTATCATCAGTCTTGAAAGTCTGTGACGCCAACGACCGCATAGGATGCCATACCTTGTGTCAGTTATTAGGACACCTACCTGTGAGAGGGGTTGGGCATGCAGGTAACTTGACCTCCAGAATACCGGTTATCTTGATTGAGGTTCAGGGGTGTGATATCTGAGGATGGTATTATTGGGTCTGTCAAAGACCAGGTTGGAGCATCGTGGATGATATTGAGCAATTTGAGGGTCTGTTTGAGGCCAGTGTTGTGGATTGAATTTCTCAGCCAGGGGCTTGTGATCCCTTGTTGCATTGCTTGCATATTGCATTGTTTGCATCATCATGCGCATATCATTAACGTGTGTCTGTGCTGCAGGTGCATTTTCATACTTCCCGATTCTAGTGCTCCGGCCTTCCATCTGTTATCATGAGTACTTTGAGGAAGACTGTCGCGTACAAGTTGCCTACTCCCGATGTTTCTTCGCTACTCGGTTTGATATCTCTAGCTGATGATGAGGGGAAGAGAAGCTTCAGGAAGAGCTATGGGAGACTGCTCAAGCCGGTTTATAAACCCTCCGTGCATGAGCGTAACAGATTGTATGCACTGATGCAGTTCTATGATCCCCCGCTGAGGTGTTTTACTTTCCCTGATTTCATTCTGGCTCCGACCGTGGAAGAATATGCTGAGATCTTGGAGTTGACTATTCAGAACCAGGTGCCCTTCATTCATATGGGTGCTGAGCCCAAACTGGAGGATTTGGCTGCTGCTTTGCACTTAGACCCCTCGGAACTGCTGTTAACCTCGTGGAATGGAGTTTCTGGTTTTTCTCTCAAGTTCTTAGTTAGGAAAGCACAAGAGTACGCCAAGAGTGGTTGTTGGGTTGTGTTTAATGCTATCCTTGCTTTGTGTATCTATGGCATTGTGATGTTCCCTAATATGCCTAACTTCGTTGATTTGGACACATTCTATATCTTTGCTTCAGGCAATCCTGTGCCCACCCTGATTGGAGACTTCTATCACTCACTGCATTACAAGAATGAGAATAGGAGGGGCAAGAACGTCTCTTGTTGTGTGCCTTTGCTGTATATGTGGTTTAGGAGTCATCTGCCCAAGAAGGGTATCTTTGCTGAGTCTGCAGATACGGTGGATTGGTCTGAGCATTTGATGGGACTTTCTTCAGAAGATGTTGGCTGGTTTGACAGAGCTTTAGGGATCTGAGATTATCTACAGCTGCGCCGGATATCCTAATGTTCCTCTGATTGGGAGGAAAGGGTGCATTAATTACAATCCATCATTATTGATCAGGCAATTCGGTTATGCTTTGAAAAGCCCGCCAAAGGAGGAAGAAATACAGGAATCTCTGTATTTCACCGGTGACGTGAGTGGGGAATATTGGCCAAGCTTCAGCACGCTTGGAATCATATCTGCAGAAGAGGGAAACCATTGCTAGGCAAGAATGATTGTCAGGCCTATATGCCATACAAGGTGTGGATCCAGGAGAGGGTAAGACAGGTACAGATGCCTTTTCCAGCAGTATCACGTCCTGTTCCCATTCCAGTGGAGGAACCCACTACTATAGCTGTCGAGGTCTATGAGCGGGTCGTGAAAGAAAAGGAGGACTTGATAAAGATCAATGAAGAGTTAGAAAAGGAACTGGCTCAGATGCGTAGTGAGAAGAACAAGGTTGTGCAGTCTTTCCAACAGCAGACTGAGTTAGTAAACAGGCTAGGTGCTGAACTGACCGAAGAGAAAAAGAAGCGTGAACGCCTGGGGAAAGAATTCAGAAGCTCTCATGATATGTTAGAGTCCAAGAAGAAGGCACTTGATGCCGCCCACCGGGAAATCTCTTCTTGCAACAAAACGTGGAATGCTACGCTAACCAACAACAAAAAGAGGGAAGACAAATTGAAGCAGCAAATTTCTGAACTCGAAGATCAGTTGAAGGCTAGCAATGAAAAGCATGAAGAGGAGATGATGGCAAGATATAGTCTTCAGAACTCGTTGAACAAAGCCATTGAATGCAAGAAAGAGGCTGTGTCTCAGAAACGGAAGCTAGAGGACCGCTTCGGAGAAGGGGCACGGGAGGAATCTGCTGGTGATTTACGACGTGTTCTCAAGCGAAGAGATCTACTTGTTGAGGGTTTGCTTACCCGACCAAGTCATCCAGAGACTAAGAGGTTATTAGAGGAGTACCAGGCGCATGGTCGCACTTGACTATTTCATGTATTGATGTGTATGCTTTATTTGCGTTGTGCTGGCCATCACCAGGATTGTTGGTTGAGGTCATGCCTTCTTATTGTACGCTCATTGATATTGTATTCCTGACTTGATGGGTTTCTATGCAATGTATGAGGTTTTTTCTATGATTTGGCTCCGAACTTCGTATTGCTGTCACTGTCACCACACTGACACATGCGCACTAGAATTGGGAAGTGATATTCCCTAATGCACAGACACATGTCGCATTTGCATTCATATTCATATTGCATTACAGGTGATTATTGAACTGTATCTCATTTCCTGCATCTCGACAGGTCTTTTCAGGATTGAAAGTCAACGCCCGCACCGATACTCTACTCGTACCAACTGCAGAAGAGTTATGGATCAAATGCAGAATGAAATGCAGGACATGCGTGAGAAGCTGGCGCTATTCATGCAGACAATGGAGACCATTGTGAAAGGCCAGGAAAACTTGCAGGCTCTGGTGCAGCCCCTGCTAGCGAGGACTGCTGGGCACGGAAACGAATACCATAATTCTGTACGTGTTGACACCATCCACGGGGATGGTACTCCTACACCGGTAGCCCCACCTGTGGTGAACATACCTGCTGTGAATGCGAACAACGGCGCTGGCGCTGGGAACGGTAACGCAGGGATCGGTAACGAGACTTTCGTCAACAACGTTGGGTTCAGAGATGCCAATCTGGGTGGTGATAATATTGGAGGTAATGGCTTCGGTAACAACGGATTTGGCTATAACGACCAGGGGTTTGATCATGCTGGGAAGTACGGCTTCAACGCTCAGGGCTTCGGACAGGATGGATTTGGTAATACCAATCAGGGTTACGGCGGATTCGGCAACGGAAATGGTGCCGGAATGATGTCTTTTGGACCTGCCGGAGTCGCTCCAGGGTATGGTAACAGGGGGCGGGGCCCTGTGATGAATCAGACTAGATTTGGCCGTAACAATGGGTATGATGGATACGGATATGGGAACGGTAATTGGATAGAAGATCAGCAAGAAGATGCTTTCTCTGGTGGAGGTTTTGAAGGTCCTGTAGATGACTCTCAGTGAATCAAGATGCTCGAGGAGCAGATGAAAGGTGTTGTGAATCAAAGTGTTGTCGGTTTAGATATGACCACAATGGGTCTGGTGCCTGGCCTGAGGGTACCGCTAAAGTTTAAAGCTCCCACATTCGACAAATATAAGGGGGATACCTGTCCAAAGGTGCATGTGCGATCATACTATAGAAGGATGTCGGCTTATTCAAATAATGAGAGGATGCTGATGCATTTCTTTCAAGACAGCTTGTCTGGTCCTTCCCTTGAATGGTTCATGGGATTGGAGCCTACTCAGATAAAAACTTGGAAGCAGCTGGCTGAAGCGTTTGTGGCTCATCATAAGTACAATAGTGACTTGGCACCCAACCGGGTCCAATTGCAGGGGTTGTCACAGAAGAAATACGAGAGCTTCAAAGAATATGCGCAGAGGTGGCGCGACATGGCTGCACGAGTTCGTCCTCCTTTGGATGACAAAGAAATGAATGATATGTTCATAGGAACATTTACTGGTGTGTTTTATGATAAGCTGTTTCATACTTCCTTGGGCAATTTCTCGGACCTAATCTTGATGGGTGAGAAAATTGAAAGCAATATTAAAATGGGGAGATTCTAAGATGAGGAATCTACTTCAGCTGGCAGTAACAGAAGAGCTTTCGGTGGTCGCCGTCAAGGTGATGCAAGTGCAGTATTCGGAGGCCGAGGCCGAGGCCGGGGCAGAGGGCGGAATCAGTACAATCATCCGCAACAGGTGGCAAGTGTCACAATTCCATTTCATCAACAACCAATACCACTACAGCAGATACCACCACAGCAACAGCAGCCACAACAAAGGTTACATCCTGCCCAACGCAGAATTCAGGGGGCAAACCAAGGAGGGTGTTTGAAACGCCTTCTTCAACGTATGCAGAATTGCTACAGACATTACTGGGTTTGAACTTGGTGGAAAAGAGGACTATGGCGCCAATAACGGGCACTCCTCCGTTCGGTTTTGATGCAAACAAGCACTGTAAGTTCCACACCGGAGCTCCTGGCCATGACATAGAGAATTGCCACGCGTTCAAGCATGTGGTGCAAGATCTGTTAGATAGCAAGGCCATAAATTTTGGACAAGCAGGTCCGAACATAGTACAACAGCCCATGCCCAACCATGGGACAAATGCTATTTTAACTGAAGAGGGTTTGAACTTGATCATGAATGTTGATGACCTAAAAACACCGTTGTGTGAAATAAAGAGCAGATTATTGAAAGGAGGTGTGTATCCGGGCTGCGATGAGTTTTGCCTAGAGTGTTGGACCCAAGCTGGGGGTTATGCTGAATTGAAGAAGGGTATTCAGACCTTGATAGATGAAGGCACGTTGCAATTCGACAGAACGGCAGTTGAGGAACCTGCAGAGGTATTAGCGGATGAGCAAAGTGATGTAGCTACCGTGACAATCCCCCGAAAAGCAATAACTATAACGGCGCCAGCCAGGCGACCGCCGATCACTATCACCAAGGCAGAACCAACCCCTTATGAGAGCACTAAGGCAGTACCCTGGACTTATGGGTTGGAAGCATACTGTGATGGGGTGAAAATTGATATTAGTAAACAGCCAGTTGAGGTTGTAGACAACATCGTCGGCACCGGAGGGATGACGAGAAGTGGGAGAATTTTTATATCGCCTGAGGTAGAGGCTGAACGATTGGCGAAAGGAAAAGGAAAAATGAATGAGGATGTCCCTGTGCAGAGGAACGAAAAAGAAACGTCATTGAAAGATGTAGAAGAGTTTATGCGCCTTATTCGTAAGAGTGACTATAAGATTGTTGAGCACCTTCAACAGACGCCATCAAAGATATCCATACTGTCGCTGTTATTGTGTTCCGAAGCCCATAGGAATGCGTTGTTGAAAATTCTGGATACGTCATTTGTACCCCAAGATGTTTCTGTGAGTCAGTTGGAGGGGGTAATGGCGCATGTGAATGCAGGCCATAGCTTGGGATTTACGGACTTTGATTTGACCCCGTGGGGGAGAGAGCATAACATGGCGTTGCACGTCTCAGTTGAGTGTAGGGGCTCAGTCATGTCCCACGTACTGGTAGATACCGGATCTTCCTTGAACGTGCTGCCAAAGAAAGCAATGATGAAATTGGACATCAGGGGAATCATTTGTATGCCTAGTGACTTGGTGGTCAGGGAATTTGATGGTACACGAAGGTCAGTCTTTGGATCTATAACGTTACCTCTCCAGGTGGGGCCGGAGATTTTTGAAACCGAATTTTACATTATGGACATCCAGCCAGCGTATAGCTGTCTTCTTGGACGACCATGGATCCATGGTGCTGGGGAAGTCACATCTACCTTGCACCAAAAGCTAAAGTACATGGTAGGGGACAGTGTAGTCACGGCCTGTGGAGAAGAAAATATATTGGTCAGCCATCTGTCGTCATTCAAGTACGTAGAAGTCGACAGCGAGATTCATGAGACACCCTGTCAAGCCTTTGAAGGGTTGCGCATTAAAGACAAAGTTCCAGGGCCGAGTAAAGCGTCAGAGGTGGCTGTCTCGTCATACAAGGAGGCTCAGGCTCTAGTGAAGACTGGTGAGACAAAAGGCTGGGGCAAGGTTCTGGATATTCCCGTGAAGATAGACAGATTTGGGCTGGGATATCAACCATCGTCATCAACGCCTGCTGCTGGGGCACCTCGTTTCAAAGGACCAATAACAATCACGGCTAGTGGAGTGTATCACGAGGCCATCAACGCTGTTTCAGATTCCGAAGAAGGAGAGAGTGACTGCGACATGGACGTCTGGATTCAGCCGAGCGTGCCAGGATAAGGATTATGCAATTGGTCTATTCAGGAGACTGTTTCTGTGACTACCAAACAGTAATACTTTGTTTTCTTAATTGTTGAACAATCCGGTGTCTTACCCGGGGCATCGTGATTTTGCTTAGGGCCGTACTGTTATGTACATTGCATTGTTTAATCATTAAATAAAAGGCGTTTTTTCATGTACAAATATTGCGATCTCTGTTTTTCCTGTTTTTGTGTTTTACAATAAAATGGCAACGTGGTTATTCGCTTTATACACATTTTGAAGCATTTAACCATCCCTTTTGCAGGATAATATTTTCAGATGACATCATTGAACCGCCTATGACTCATTTCGACTTTGAGCACCCGGTATTTCAGGCCGAAGAAGAGATTGTTGAAGATGGCGACGTTCCAGAAGAGTTGTCTTGGTTGGTAAAGCAAGAAGAACGAATCATTCTGCCTCATGAGGAGGTCATTGAAATTGTTAACCTGGGGTCGGAAGGGGTTGAAAGGAACATCCGTATAGGAGCCGCGCTGCAGAGCAACGTCAAGCGAAGATTGGTTGAAATGCTCAGAGAGTACAGCGATGTGTTCGCTTGGTCATACGAAGACATGCCTGGGCTGGATACGGATATGGTTGTGCACCGTCTGCCGCTAAAAGAAGAATGCTCGCCGGTTAAGCAGAAGCTTCGCAGAACTAGGCCTGATATGGCAGTGAAAATTAAGGAGGAGGTCCAAAAGCAGTGGGATGCTAGTTTCCTAGCTGTTACGAAATATCCCTCATGGGTCGCTAATATTGTACCAGTGCCAAAGAAAGACGGTAAAGTGAGAATGTGCGTAGATTACCGTGATTTGAACAAAGCGAGCCCCAAAGATGATTTCCCACTTCCTCACATCAATGTGCTGGTTGACAACACTGCTCAATTCTCCATATTCTCCTTCATGGATGGCTTCTCGGGTTACAATCAAATTAAAATGGCGCCAGAAGACAGGGAGAAGACTACCTTCATTACACCTTGAGGAACATTTTGCTACAAAGTGATGCCCTTCGGATTAAAGAATGTTGGGGCAACGTATCAGCGTGCAATGACGACTCTTTTTCATGACATGATGCATAAGGAGATCGAGGTTTATGTCGATGATATGATTGCCAAATCCCAGACGGAGGAAGAACATTTGGTGAATTTGCTGAAGCTATTCAAGAGGCTTAGGAAGTTCAGGCTGAGACTGAACCCTAACAAGTGCATCTTCGGGGTGAGGTCGGGTAAACTGCTAGGGTTTGTCGTGAGCGAAAAAGGAATAGAGGTTGATCCTGCAAAAATAAAAGCAATACAAGAGATGCCGACGCCTAAAACAGAGAAAGAGGTGCGCGGGTTTTTAGGAAGGTTGAACTACATCGCTCGGTTCACATCTCACCTAAAAGCTACGTGTGAGCTGTTATTCAAGATGTTGAAAAAAGACCAGGCTGTAACATGGAATGAAAATTGTCAAAAGGCGTTCGATAAAATAAAACAGTATTTGCAAGAGCCTCTTATTTTGATACCTCCGGTGGCAGGGAGACCCTTGATTATGTATTTCACGGTTCTTGAGGGAAGTATGGGTTGTGTTCTCGGTCAACACGACGAGACAGGAAGAAAAGAGCATGCAATATACTACTTGAGTAAGAAGTTTACTGAATGTGAATCTCGATACTCAATGCTCGAAAAAACTTGTTGCGCGCTAGCCTGGGCCGCCAAGCGTTTGAGGCAATACATGCTGAACCATACAACCATGCTCATCTCGAAGATGGATCCTATCAAATATGTATTTGAAAAGCAGGCATTATCAGGGAGAATTGCCCGTTGGCAGATGGTTTTGACTGAATACGACATCCAATATGTCTCACAGAAGGCTATAAAGGGGAGTGTATTATCTGAGTACTTGGCAGAGCAGCCTATTGAGGAATACCAATCGATGAGGTTTGATTTTCCTGACGAGGATATCATGTACCTAAAGACGAAAGATTGTGAAGAACTGTTGCCAGACGAAGGACCAGAATTGGGTTCCAAATGGAAATTAATCTTTGACGGAGCTGTAAACTCCTATGGTAGCGGAATAGGGGCAATCATCACTACTCCACATGGGTCACACATCCCATTTACCACTCGATTGACCTTTCCAATTACCAATAACGAAGCTGAATACGAAGCTTGTATCATGGGGCTTGAAGAAGCCATTGATTTGCGAATCAAAAATCTGGATGTATATGGAGACTCAACTCTGGTGGTGAATCAAATAAAAGGAGAATGGGAGACACGTCAGCCTAATTTAATACCCTACATGAATTACGCGAGGAGATTGTTGCCCTTCTTTGACAAGGTTGAGTTGCATCATGAACCGCGAGCAGAGAATCAGATGGCTGACGCCCTGGCCACATTGTCTTCCATGTATAAAGTCAACTTTTGGAATGAGGCTCCCAGAATTGTTATCTCTCGGCTTGACAGACCCGCCTTCGTATTTGCCATTGACGAAGCATCTGATGATAAACCCTGGTATTTTGATATCCATAATTTCCTGAAAAACAAAGAATATCTGGCTGTAGCATCCAGTCGAGATCAGAAGACTCTTAGGAGATTGGCTGGCAATTTTTATTTGAATCCGGATGGCGTCCTGTACAAGAGAAACCACGACTTGGTGTTGTTGCGATGTGTGGACAATAAAGAGGCTAAGATGCTCATGGAAGAGATCCATGAAGGTACATTTGGTACGCATGCTGGTGGACATGCTATGACGAGGAAGCTGCTGCGGGCAGGCTATTATTGGCTAACTATGGAAACCGATTGTTTCAAGTTTGCGAAGAGGTGTCATAAGTGCCAGATCTATGCAGATAAGATCCATGTGCCTCCGAGTCCTCTGAACGTGATGTCGTCACCGTGGCCATTCTCAATGTGGGGAATCGACATGATTAGAAAGATCGAGCCGACGGCATCTAACGGACACCGGTTCATTTTGGTAGCAATCGATTATTTTACCAAATGGGTGGAAGCGGCATCCTATGCAAATGTGACCAAGCAGGTGGTAGCCAGGTTTATCAAGCGAGATATCATTTGCAGATATGGAATCCCCGAGCGGATAGTTACCGACAACGGTTCGAACTTAAATAACAAAATGATGAAGGAGCTGTGTCAGAGTTTTAAGATCGAGCATCATAACTCTTCTCCTTATCGACCCAAGATGAATGGCGTTGTTGAAGCGGCCAACAAGAACATAAAGAAGATTGTTCAGAAGATGGTGGTGACCTATAAAGACTGGCATGAAATGCTACCTTTTGCTTTGCACGGTTATCGTACGACGGTACGCACATCAACCGGGGCAACCCCGTTCTCATTGGTATATAGAATGGAAGCAGTGTTACCACTGGAAGTTGAGATTCCTTCCCTGAGGGTATTACGAGATGTCCAACTAGACGAGGCAGAATGGGTGAAAGACAGGTTGAACCAGCTGAGTTTAATGGATGAGAAGAGGTTAGCTTCTCTAGCATATGGTCGGTTGTACCAGAGCCGAATGAAGAAAGCGTATGATAAAAAGATACACCCTCGGAGCTTTCAGACGGGCGACCTTGTGCTAAAGAGGATTCTCCCGCCACAGGCAGATCACAGGGGCAAGTGGACCCCCAACTACGAAGGGCCATACGTTGTCAGAAAAGTCTTTTCAGGAGGAGCTTTGTTGTTGTCCACCATGGACGGTGAGGACTTTACGTCGCCTGTGAATTCAAACGCAGTTAAAAAATACTTTGCTTGAAATTGACCCGCTGGACAGAAAAAGAGAGTCCAGACAAAAACGGGGCATCCTGGCGAACCAAAAACAGAATGAAAGGTTCGGGAAAAATTAGGGATAAAACTAAAAAAAAATGTACACCCGCGAAGTTGAAAACCTACACTGGGCGGCTTCGGCAAAAAGGGGTATCCCGGTGAACTGAAAACCCGCAAAGGGCGGTTCACGCAAAAGTTAGGGATTTGAAAAGCAAATGACTGCGGTCCGAATTTGCTGCGGTGCACGTTGGTGCGGGAGAATATACCTGAGAGGTCGATTATCAGATACAATCTCTTCAGAAGTGTGAATACCGGGAAAGCGCTAGAGTCAGGCGAGTCATAGGAGGATCAGCTCATGATGTTCGTCTGCATCACGTTGCCGACATGTGTGCAAATTTGATTTGTCATTGTATTTATGCTTCTTGTGCATATTTGTATATTTGTTGTTCGTAGCTTCCTCTTTTCAGGAGTTACATCCCGTGTACAAAACTCTGCCCATTCAGGGGCCCGATCAATAAAACATGTTATTCAGTATTTGATGCTTGTTCTTTACTGTTTTGTACATGACAAACGCCAATGTTTAATAAAACTAGCAAGTGTATAACATCGCTGGCCCTTGCCAATAATTGCTAAAACTTTGAATTGACTGAAAATGATGTCACTAACGCTAACCTGAATAGATTTGGTTGCATAGACTTGTCTTGTCTCGTTTGTGGTGTTGCAGGGTTCTTGACCATACAAAGTGGACGATCGGAAGATTGCAGTACTAACCAGAAGCTCGTAACAGAAAGGCTTGATCATTACGTGAAGTGAATCCCCATGCAGGTCGCGCTTCTGAGATAACAATGTTCCTTATTGAAGAAGGATCAAATTCCCCAGCTAGTCGCAGCTTATCCGAAGAACATTCTCCAGCAAGGTTGTTTACCCTCAGCAGAATTGACGATTCCAAGATCGAAGGCTGTATTCAGACAGTGTGGTGTCCCCCAAAAGGATCCCCCATCCCGAGCAGAGTGGTTTAGCCTCAGAAGATTAATATTTCCAACTTGCGAGCCGTACCCAGACAGTCTACTCTTCCCAATAGAGATTCCCCTCCCAGTAGGGTCATTTATTCTCCCCAACGGAGTCAGTTGATTTTTCCCAAGAGAGTCGTTTCGTCCTCAGCAGAGTTCTCTCTTTTCAGCAAGTGTTTTATTTCCTCCCAGTGGAACTCGAAGGTTAAAACTCTTCCCGACAGAGTTGGTTGTGTGTCCTGGCATTTATTTTGCCGGAATACCGTGTGATACCCGGTCACTCCCCAACAGGGTGATATTTGTCCTCGACGGCTAAGATTGAGGAAGCAAGCTTGTTAGAGCTATCCCAGCAATTCGAGCCTCCATTTGCATCGGCATATAGTGTCATATTTGCATCCACCCAAATAAAAAACGCGTAGCATTTCCATGTCGAATGGAGCATTACGCCATTGTCAAACATATGCATTTTGAAACATAAGCCAGGTTGGTTAACCTTTTGTTTTCAGGTGTTGTTTCCCTTGCAGGTGGAGAGAGCTCTTGCTCAAATTGATTACCAAACATTCAAGATCTCGGCGGGAGACATGTAATGATAATGTCAATTGTGGCATTATTCCCCACAAAGTTGCTTGTTTAAGTTTCTCTTACCCCTCCAGCGGAGT
Organism: Lathyrus sativus; assembly: GCA_963859935.3. Classification (NCBI taxonomy): domain Eukaryota; kingdom Viridiplantae; phylum Streptophyta; class Magnoliopsida; order Fabales; family Fabaceae; genus Lathyrus; species Lathyrus sativus. Next base: position 397,160,986 of record OZ012740.1, read on the forward strand.
ATTTCTTCGAGATTGTTGTTATAACAATATCAAAAGATTTCGTGAATCAATTTTTGGAAGTTGCCGCCTATGTTAAAGGAGGTGTCTGGCAGTGTGGATTCAGAAAATCCCCAGTAGAGTCCTGCTCAGATTTGCTGCCATGCCAGCACTGAAAATTGGAAGACTAGACTCATATTGTGTTACCCATGTGATTGATGGAGCTAGAGAAGCTGTATCAGAGTTATTTCCCGCAGTGGTGGCGGAGTTATTTCCCGCAGTGGTGGCGGAGTTATTTTCCCGCAGTGGTGGCGGAGTTATTTCCCGCAGTGGTGGCAGAGTTATTTCGCGCAGTGGTGGCAGAGTTATTTTCCCACAATGGTGGCGGAGTTATTTCCCGCAGTGGTGGCGGAGTTATTTCCCGTAGTGGTGGCGGAGTTATTTCCCGCAGTGGTGGCAGAGTTATTTCTCGTAGTGGTGGCGGAGTTATTTCCCGCAGTGGTGGCGGAGTTATTTCCCGTAGTGGTGGCGGTGTTATTTCCCGTAGTGGTGGCGGAGTTATTTCCCGTAGTTGTGGCGGAGTTATTACCCGTAGTGATGGCGATGTTATGTTCCTGTAGTGGTGACAGAGTGATTTCCCGTAGTGATGGCGGTGTTATGTTCCTGTAGTGATGACAGAGTTAGTACCCGTAGCGATGGCGGTGTTATCTTCCCGTAGCGATGGCGGTGTTATCTTTCCGTAGCGATGGCGGTGTTATTTTCCCGTAGTGGTGGCGGAGTTAGTACCCGTAGCGATGGCGGTGTTATCTTCCCGTAGTAATGGCAGAGTATTACCCGTAGCAATGGCGGTGTTATTTTCCCGTAGCAATGGCGGTGTTATTTTCCCAGATTATTTCCCGTAGTGATGGCGGGGTTATTTTCCTGTATCATTGGCAGGGTCATGTTTTGTGGACAGAAGTACTTCCCCAGTGAAGTCATCCAGGTTATTCCTATATTGACGAGATGGTGTTGAAATCAGATTTGTAGATAGTGTCCCCCAAGCAGTTGTGCAGTTTATTTCTGCGGTTGGCAAATTTCCGGGTTCTTAGTATTCAACCGTCTCGTACCTCGAATGTTTGAAGGTCTTTCGCTCTTCACCCAGTCTGGTCCAAGTCGTTTGAATAGGGGCAGCTGTTGCACCCTAAAATTTGCTCAACCTACTTCACTTGGTTTATGTTTCAACTGCATTGCCATTTGCATAAAAAGTCATGTACATAGTCTAATCATTTGCATAGCATAGCATAACAAGTCATCCAACAAGGGATCAAGTGATATTTTTCATCTCAAGGAATGTATTCAAGAGGCTCTTATCAAGATTCAAGCCTATTCAAATCACCAAGAAAGAAATTGAAGCTTTGGGAAGTTTAAAGGCCAAGCAGTGGGTTTCTCTCCTATCTTGAGGGTATGTGAAGATCATCAGAGAAGTTATGGGTCATTAATTGAGGGCATGGAAGACATAGAGGGTCCTTTTTGAAAGTAAGGCAAGTCATTGGCATGGTTACAAGAGCTACAGTTGAGGACAGTCAACTAGGGTGTCATCTGGGTCAACCCTGGGTCAAACCTAGGTCAAATGCTTGGTTGAAGGGCATCAAGGCCTATTTGGAGGATGTGGGATTCATCATTTGACATATGGATATGGATGTGGTGTTGTTCCAAGGAGAAATCAAAAGAAATCAAGAAGAAGAGAAGTTTCTGAATTAGGGTTTCTGAGTAAAATCCCCTAGTTTAGGTCAAACTTCCAAGCAAAGTAATTAAAAATTCAAGTCTCAAATGGATCCTTGGCCAACATGAAACTTGTGGAGTATCTTAAGACCTTTAATTTGAGTGGTAGAAGGCATCAACGAGATTTATAGAACTCCAGTTATGGTTCTTGCAAGTTACAGGTCATCAGAGGCATCTGAAATTTGTCTGTGAAAGTTACTTGACTTCCAAGCAACTTTTTCCCCTTAAGGAGTTTTCAAATCGATTTTTGGCCAACATGAAAGTTGTTCCCCATGATCTTAGCTTTCTAGAAAGGTATGGTATGCCTCAATCTGATTTGTGGAGCTCTACTTATGATCTTGGCAAGCCAGGGGCATTTTGGTCATTTGGAGGTTATAAGTCATTTCAAGCATAAGGTCATATCTCCTACTTCCAAGCTTCAAATGGAAAAATCTTCAACATAAAACTTGCTTAGAATGATGTTTTAAGGCTAGTAGGGAGGTCATGAGATGTTGAAAAGGCTCATATCAAAAAGTGATAAAAATGGCCTAAAAATGAGGCATAAGTTAATTCAAGTGAAGTTGAAAATCATAAATCCCAAGTTATAAATCTAAACCATGTCATGTAATAGGTTATTTTGACTCCAAATGACATTCTAAGAACAATGGATCAGCCACAATTTTGATTTGAGGCTTGCATCATAGGGTTGCTTTGTAATTGGATTGCTTGCATAATAGGGTACCATAGCAAAACAAGGAAAAACTCAATACACAAGGAAGATATGCATTGTATCTCATCCAAAATATCATGTGGGGATAAAATCAAGTTGGTTACCAAAGTTACAAGGCATTTGGCATGAGATACCATGATGTGAGAAATGGAAATTCAAAATACCATTGCATGAAATCTTCAAATTCTCATTGGATTGTTCTAGGGAGTTCTAGACTGTTCTAATCCATTCTATATAACCATTGTGACTTGCATTGATGCAAGGTTGGTGTTAATTGGTGTAGAGAAGAGAGAGTGAAACCCTAAAGCTTCATTTGCAAATCACATTCAAACTTCATATTCTTCTTCATTGCAATCCAATTTTTCTCCATAAACCTTCTCCATTGATATTTCTGATTGTGTTCATACTGGTTTGAAGTTCCATTGATGAAGATTTGAAGGTGTTCCATTGGAAATTTCAAGGAAGCAAATCACATTGGATCTTGAAGTACAAGCTTGCTACATCAAATCTTTTGCATACAGAGGAAGATTCATCATCTAAGGAGTGTTCTTGAAGAGTTGCAAGGCCTGAATTGAAGATCTTCATCACCTACCAATCTAAGAAGCCAGGTATGCAAAACCATTTCTACACTTCAATCTAGGCATGGCTAGGGTAAATTATTAGTGTAAAGCTGTTAGAGACAATTAGGGGACCAATTATGATGAGTTTAGGAGCATTTGGTGAAGTTTCAACTATGGAGGTCAATTCTTGATGGAGCAAGAACGTGCTATATAGTGAATGATAATGCTAGTTTAATAGCTGATTTTAATTAGTGTAGCATGAGGATCATTTTGATACCAAGAATTCTGAGTTTGGTTGAGGTCGATAATGGATCATATTTTAAGATTGCTTGAGTTACACCATTCGGTTTGGATGCTAGAGAGTGTTTCAGTGCAAACCAACACCATAGTCGTATTCAGGGCGAAATTCTGATCAAGTTTGGGTTTTATTTTGTTAAATTTGGTGCTGAAATGAAGGAGTACGAATTGGTAGAAGTGAGTCGCATGAACTCTGCGTTTTAATGGAGTTGCAGGACAAACCCTAACCCAAGGTTAGGGATGAAGTTACTACCGTTAGATTGCACGCGGACCATTTGACTTGAGAGACAATCCAATGGCTGAGATTCAAAACGAAAATGAGAGGGAAGCCTGGGCAGCGAAACGCTGCGTTTCACTAATAGAGAGGTTCTGGGCTCTAAGTGAAATTCCTATTCCCACCCCCAAGCGAGGCCCATCATGAATTGCACTGTAGTTTCCTTCTATTCGCACCGTCGTTTTGTTTTTTTTCTTTTCATTATAATTGTTTTTTTTCTGAGTTTAATGGGCCCAAGAGCATTTCTATCCACCCCCCTATGAGGCCCAAGTGCTTTTATAACTGGATTTCCATGCTATTCGCACCATAGTTTTTTCTTTTTCTTTTGATTTTATCACTTAATTTCTGATTTTAATCTGGGCCCTGGCGCGTTTTCTATTCAGACCCCCATGTCTGGGCTCATCAATAAAATGAACTGAATATTATTTCTGTTTACACCCCATGCATCCATTTTCATTTTATTTTTACTCCATTTTTCTCATATTTCAAAAATTCATATAAAATTGGAAAATCAATATTTTTTAATGGGAGTTTTTTCTCCCTTTTTATATTTTTGTCTAGAAAAATATAAAATGAAAACATTTCTCATTTCATGCATTTTAATATTTTTCTTCTTTTATTGCTTTTTAATGCTTTTATGTTGATACATGAATTTGTAGATTTTAGTTTAGGTAGTTCCCTTAGTATTTTTAGGTCAGTCTTTTTAGGTTAGTTAGATATATGTTTTAGGTTCCCCCTGGATTAATTCCATATTTTTGTGATGATTTTTAGGATAGTTTGATTAGATCATTCTAGGTTGTGTAGAATTAGGTTAAACTTCAACATAGGTCCACAATAACTTTAGATTTTGGGTTTTTTTAGTGCAAGTTAGGCTATGGGGCATATATGGGTATTAAGGGTAGGTTTAGTAGATCCCCTAGAAATAATATTAGAATTTTCCCTACTATATTAATATTTTTAGTATATTTTGCAATTGTATGATTGTTTGGTGTGCCCTTTTGGGTTTATTTTGTTTGTATGGGCTTATTGGGCTTGCTTGGGGTGTGGGTTAGCCTTGAAGAGCATGATGAGGAAGCATATTGAAGAATAAGTTGAAGTTGAAGATCAAAGCTTGATGAAGATGCTTGGCTAGCTTGAAGCTGTTTGAAGATCATAGGACCTAGGAGCTAGGTAGAGCTTTAGAGTAGAACTTTACTTCATAAACATGGATGGTTTCTGTTGCCTCCATTCTTCTCAATGATTAAAAGTCTCTCCTTAATACTCACATCCCTCCTTTGGAAGGATTAGTGACTGTATCTAGGAGATAGAACTTTGAGAGAAACAGTCTGTATTATGTTAACTTTCTGTAGGCCACCTTTGGTGCTCAGCAGACTGTTTAACATCCAAACTCGTCTTGTGACCTGTTTATCATTTAGGAGAGCTTGATTTGAAGAATCCCTTGAATATGGAAGATAGAGTTCATTGCCTTGAAGACTGATAGTAGAAGAAGCTTGTGCTGTCAGGTTTTGCTGTTTAGAGCTGCTGGTGCTGTGTAGAGCTGGTGATGTATTGTTTGAGTTTCTTGACTGTATTGTTTGTTAATTTTCCCCTTGAGGTTGAAGTGAAGTTGTTTCACTTTGCCCATTGTTTTCTAGGTTCGAGGTTGAGTGGGACTCCCTTGCCTCGCTTGTACTGCTGCATTCATGCATTTTACTGCTTTACTGTATATATGCTGTTGTTTTTCCGTTTATCCCCTTAGGATCTCTGTTTCTCTTTGCGCAAGAGAGAAATATGACAGACATTAGGCTTTCATCCATGCATGACAACATTATGTTAGATTTTGATCCCCTTTTTAAACCATAGGTTTTAGAGTTCTGTCTCTTCTTTCTCAAAACAATCAGAAAAACACAATAAACATTTCAAACACCATAAAAGACATTTCTTCCGTAAAAGACTGTAAACCAATCAAAAAACGTCATTTTTGTCCGCTTGGACACATAATCAGGAGAAAACCTTTTTCAGAAGGATAAAAACAATCAAGACAGACTTGTGTCGTGAGTGGCCCGAACTACGTTTGCTCTGATCTTTCATGCTGTATGAAAGTACGTAGGCATAGGATGCAATATCCTAGCGAGCAACCTTCCCCTCCTTTCCCGTAGGTAGGCGAACTACGTTGACTCTGATTTCTCGTTCCAGACGGGAATACGTAGGCATAAAGTGCGATACTTTGCGGAGTCATTTTATTTTCTTTTAACCCCAGACCCATAGAGTAGATAGAATAACAATCCGTACTAGAAAACAAGCGTGGATCCCGTCGAGTACGACGGACGTGAGGGGTGCTAATACCTTCCCCTTGCGTAACCGACTCCCGAATCCAGGATTTGGTTGCGATGACCATTCCTTTCCCGTCTTTGCGGTAGGTTTACTCTGAGTGTTTCCTTTCCCTCCTTTGGGATAAATAACGCACGGTGGCGACTCTTCTGTTCAGCCGGCGCCGATTTTCACAGTAGCGACAGGTGAGACTTGTGGTATTTATAAAGAGAAATTAGGGCACACAAACAGACACACAATCAGCACGTTCTCACTTAGCAATTAATGGTATTTAATGAAAAGAATAATAATAATTTCCAAGCATTAATTGATTCTGACAATTTGGGGGGAAATCAAGAATTTCAACTATTCAAAAGTTACCTCAAATGTCTCTTTAGTATTGTGCACACCATCTTTTCAGATTCAGAGTGACACGTGTTTGCTTGCATGTGCTCCTGAATTCTCTTGAGAAATGAAATGTTAGCCAACGTTCAGATCTTCTGAGACTTGTTAGTTCAGATACACACAAATAATAATAAATCAAGAAATCAAATAACTGACAGATGAAATACTTCAGAGTTTTAAACATTTTGCATCTGAGAAGTGGAGCAGTTTGGTACCTTCTCACTGTATGAGCATGAGGTTGGTCTTGAGATACTGTGGTGATCTTGGAGCATCTTTTATAAAAGATAGAGGGAGAGCTTCTGCCTGATGGGTGTACTAGTTGCTTGTGGTTCAAGCAGTAAGTGAATGCGTTCAGCAGGTGTGTTGAACAAAGAGTGAGCTCTTGAAGACATAAATATGAGTCTTATGTTTTCCAGTCACGTGCTTCTGGAAAAAGAGCACTAGTTATCCTTGATATGGGGAGTTATACTTCTAGGATCTGTTGCTGCAATAGTACAGTTATTGTTCAAGATTGTTTGTGGCTTCAAGCAGTTTGTGATTGTATGCCTCTATGAGGATGGAATGTTGTCACATCGCTGCAAAGAGGGGCCGGCAAAGACAGAAGAGTCGCCACCGTTCATTATTTATCCCAAAGATAGGGAAAGGAAACGATCAGAGAAAACCTAACAAAAAAGGGAAAAGACAGGTCATCGCAACCAAATCTTGGGTTCAGAAGTCGGTTATGCAAGGGGAAGGTATGAGCACCCCTCACATACGTTGTACTCAACGGGATCCATGCTTGTTGTCTATCTAAAGGGTGTTAAACTATCTAAGCTACAGGTCACAAGGACAAAATAAAAGAAAAGAGACTCGATAGAGCATCGCCGCTCTATGCCTACGTACTCCCTCCTGTAATGGGAAAGTCAGAGTCAACATAGTTCGAAAAACTACGGGTGAAGGTGGGGAAAGGTTGCTCGCCAAGACATCGCCGTCTTGTGCCTACGTATCCTTGTCTGGTACGATAAATCAGAGCAAACGTAGTTCGGGCTGACATGACCACAGATTGGTTCAAGTGAATTGAATTATCCGAGTAGGGTTAAACCTCCGTTCTAGCAGTTAGGTGTATTGTTGCTCGACCAATGGAGACTTAGGCGTTACCTGTTTGCGGTAGAACCAAGAGTTAACAACACTCTCTTATGAAAATTATTTGCAATTAATCCCGAAGGACAAAAACGTTTGATGTTTGTTTTTGAGTCTTTTATGAAGAACTGAATTGAATTGTGTTTGTAATTAATGTTGCACTAAAGACTATGACTTAGGAGCGAATGTGTCGCATATCGCCCAAAGGGCATACTCTAAGCATTCTAGACAATTGAGACGAGGCCCCCCAATCATCATTTCCCAAGTGCTTAAGGCTCGTAGCGTACAACATTCATTATCCTTTATTACATGTCTTGAAGAAGTTTTGAGATGAGAAGAGAGAAGACACAACTAAGGGGAAACTAACTCAACCCTAATGTTATCATGCAATGTGCTCCTAAAGTTGAGATTAAGAGGGAAGAACTATCCTAATGTTATCCTGCTTGGATTGAACACTTAATGTCTCTCCTACTCCCGAGGGACTAGGAATCCCAAGGGATCATGGAAAAAGAAACCAAGTAAACACAAGATAAATCAATCACAAATGAGATGAAAGAAAAGGAAAGCAAACATGAAATGCAACACAAAGAAAAGAGGGAGGAAAAAAGTGTGGGGCAGCAACCACCACAAGCACATCTCAACCTCTTGAAACCATGCAAAAGGATGCAAAATAAAGAGATAAAAAAACAAGCAAAGAGACTTAAAAAAGTCCAAGCAAAAGTGAGATGCAATGGGAGAAGTCACAACTCCTACAACTATTCAAGCATCAATCACCAAACCAAAAGGCAAACAAATAAGAAAGAGAAGAAGACATGATCAAGATGAGGATGGGAGAAAAGGCTTGGGTAGCAAGCAACAAAGAAAGGAATCTCAACCATAAGCATCAAAATGATCATGCAAACAAGAAAGCACGAAAGAGTTCTCAAAGTGGCATCTCATCCAAGTTAAACTCAAAGTGCAAATTAAAAGCACCAAATCAACTTGAATGAGTTCCAAAGTCCCAAGGACAGAAGTGAGAACAAGGGAAGAAGATGCACAAATGAAAGAAGAAGAGGAAACAAGACAAGTTGCAAGGTAGGGCATGAGAAAGAACCTAAGTTCAAACCACTTTCAACATTAAAGACAAATGGAAAGCCATAATTAGGAGCAACTTGTAGCACAAACTAAACAAATGTAGGACCTATAAACTTGCAACCAACAACTTCAACATGTTAAGAATGTGAATCAAGAGGTTTTGGAAGCATATGGGATCCACAAGGGTCATTTCCCAAGAGAACTAGGTCAACTAGTTTATATGAACCTCCATTAGGGTGACTTGACTTGCAATGTTCACCAAAAATAGGAAAATGGTTAAATAAATGCCAAATAAAATATGTAGAACTTACAAATAAATTGGCAACCAGAGGCCGAAGCATCAAAGCCCAAATCCAATCAAAGCATCACCAAAGGAATTAATCCACTAGGGTGCTCCACTTTAAAAGAGATTCATCGAGGGTCAAACAAAAGCAAATGAGACTCAAACAATAATAAGTCAAACCTTGACCTAAACCAGCCTCAAAGGCACCTTAACTCATCATCAAAATAAGGAGGAAGCCTCACTCATTGGTGGTTTCAATTGGTCAATGAATCAAGCTAGAACAAAAAGAAATAATGTTAAAAGCACCTCCACTCATTAAATTCAAATGAAAATGAAAAATAAATGGAAATTCAAAATAAAAATTATGAAAAATTAGTTAACATTTCAAGGTATCTGAAAACATTTTTATTTGAATTTTATGAACATTGGAGGTATTTTTATCAATTAAAAATGTAAACATAAATAAAATAAAGAAAATAAAACAAATAAAATGCCACAAGGTGCAAATAGCAAGGGAAACACGTTGAAAAACTGGGCTCAGCAATCCGAGGGGTGTGATTAGCATTAAAAGCCCAATCCATAGCCAGCAACATAAAACACACTATTTAAATTATTGACGTGGAAGTCAATTGTACACGCGTGCCAGTCAAATCAATCTGAGCCATCCATCTTACAAGGTCAAAGAGTCCAACGCTAACACGTCAGATCTGAGGTCTCAAAGACCAGACGCCGGAGCCCTAGCTCCGGTCGTCTTCTCCGGTGGACTGGCCAGAGATTAGATCAACAAAGCTTAACTAAACCTAGCAAAATGCATATCAAAATGAAGGTGAACTCATATACATTCAAAATCTAGGCTCCATTGGTTTTAATCATGGCTAAATAAAGAGATTTGAATGGATCAAATTTGGAATGCACATCTGAGATCTTCATCAAACTTGGAAATTAAGCACTCAAACATGGCCTACACGAGGTAGGGCTTCAGATGCAACCAATAATGACCTAGATCATGCTCTAGAGTGAGAGAAAAGTTGAATGGAAACTTACTTAACAGAGACACTCCATTGGTGCTTCAACAACTTGATTCCTTGCTTGAAAACGTGCAGATTCACTCCAATTAGCCCAAGGAAGAAGAATCTCACTTCAATTGGCTTTGAATTGCTTTGAAATTTGATTCACGATTGGAGATTTTTCTTGAGAACTTGAAAATGGAAGTTGCTTGCTCTGGCTCTAAAATGCAATTCTGAGCTCTCAAAATGAAATGTGAACTTATATATGTTGGATTTGCAATGAAATTGGAGGCCCATGAAGCCTCATTTGGCTGAATTTTCAAAATGCCCAAAAATTTGATTCTTTCATGCACACATGAAAACAACCACTTGCACTCATGAAAATTGCTTGATTCTTCAGCTGGAGAATTGAATTTTCCAATGTGATTGGATTGGGCTTTGTATCTATTCCAATTTGGAAGTTTGAATGAGAAACTTCCTTGTGAAGTAAGTTGCAATTCCACGTATTTTTGCTAGCATGGACCAAAGTGAATTTTTGCATTTTACTCATGAGTGCATTGTGAACAAAATTGAGTCAAAACAAAACATGTAAATGGCCTATAACCAATCCAATTGAAATCATCTTTAAAAGTCCATTTTCACTTGAAATTTCCATCCAATGTCCATAACCAAGCATAATTCACACCAAACTTTAGTTCTAGAGTGTAAATGAGGTCATTTGGAACAACTTTTATGTTGGTTGAAGTTTCACTTGAAGTACTTAAGTGCATGTAAATGACCTATAATCAAAATGGCCTATAATCAAAGTTTCCCAAAATACCCTTTCCTTGCAAGATCCATAACTTGAGTTCAATAAATAATATCAAGGACTTATAGCACTTTTTGGAAAGCTAAGATCACGAGAAATAACTTTCATGTTCATCAAAAGTTGAGGAGAAACTTGATTCCAGTTCAAAAGTGCCTTGGAAGTGAGTTGACTTTTGTGGACTGAAAAATATGTTCATCTGAGACCTATAACTTGATGGCATCATAACTTGAGTTTCACAAACCTAATGGATGAGTTCTAGTACTCAATAGAAAGCTTAGAACATGCCCTACAAGTCTCATGTTTACATGAAAATGAGATTAAACTTGTATCTTGAAGTAAATGGTCCTTGAAGTTGGATACTAAAGAAGGGGATTTTACACTGAAACCCTCTGAAACCCTAATTTAGTAACTTCTTAGACTCTTGATTCTCCTTGATTTTAACTTGATATGACATCCTAGATGTCTCAACATGACTTTCTATGACTCCAATGACTTACAACTAAGTCCCCAACTCCTTCAAGTCCACAGTTGATCTTGAACTAAGCAGATGAAACCCTAGGTGCACACTTTTTGACTGTGCCCTCTTGAAAGTGAAATGAATGCCTAGAAAAACTCCACAATGACTTCAAAAGCACTCAATGAGCTTCTCAAACACCTTTTTTTTCATAACCATGAACTTGTGGACCCCGGATGATCCTCAATTTCCCTCCAAGATAGGAGGTAATCAATACTTGTCAATCTTCTCTCTCAGAGAGCTTTGACCACTTCTTGATGATTGTAAGCATTAGATAACTTGAATAAGCACTCTTGGTTGAGCTTGAAACCCTTGATACTCTTCTTTTGAATGGAACACCTCCATTGATCCCCTGCCAAAGACAATGCTATGCAAATTCAAATGCTAAAGAAATGAGACATAAGCCAAGTAAAGAAAAAGGTTGGGCAAATTTTGGGGTACAACAAATGTCAGACAAGTGTATTTTTTTGGTTCTGTCATTGGGTATCAATGGATCAAATCAGGTTTTTGGGCCTCTATCCAAGTGTTTTGTCTTGTATGACTGGTGAAGATGAAGATCAAGACACCATCAACCTTGATCTTATGCATAAGAAAGGACATTCACCCTGACATCTAGGAGATTTCTCTAGTCTTTCAAAGCTGAATTTGAGATAATTATGTCTATCCTTCAACTACTTCTGCTATTTGTTCTAGGGTGGTTTGTGAATCAAGGGGTGTACAGGTGCATATGCTACCAGTGTGTGAATATGAAGATGATGAAGTGAGTCTTCATGTGTTTGGGTTCTCTATTTTAGGGGGAGTGCTGATTATGCATGATAGGGGGAGTTATGTACCTGTCTGATGTGTAGCTGCTTTATTGTAGCCTATACAAAGTAGGCTGATTCTCAGGCAAGCTTGTGTTCTTTGACCTCTGGTGAGGTTGTAATGTTAGACAAGATGTCTTGACATTGTGTTGTCTGGTGTACCCTTCTACCTTGACAATGTGACTATGGGTCTGGCTTTGTGAGATTGTTGGTTTGAACTAGAACTGTGCTTACTTCTTATGAATGATCTAGGAAACAACATTGGTTATTGTCTGGGAGAATTATTTTTCTCTGTAGAATATTTGTGTCTCAAATTGGGGATTTAAAATCAATTGTTACTTGGCAAGTATTTAATTGATTATCCTTTAATTGGTAATGTCAAAAGTGTCACTCCTGAAGGTGCAACTTCAGACAAGGCAAGAACTTAAATGAAAATGGTCATGGGTTAAAGTAATGTGGAATTGACACTGTGGAGGTTGTTTCTTTATCATTATGAATCATGGTGTAAAATAGTCAATGTGCTAGTTCATATGCATAAGTTGGACATAAAACTTAGTGCTCTGATTTATGTTGAGCAGAGGGGTTTAAATTCTTGTCCATGGATTGCTGCTGAAGTGGTGCAGTCTTTATGTTGATTACAGAGCACGCAGCTTGTGTATCTGATTCATTTTGTGTTTATCTCCTGGGAGGTTATGATATGTCATTCAGGTTAAACCTAATATATGTTCCTCAGGCCCAAGATCCATACGCTGCATATAAATAAAGAAGTGGCAATCCTGATTGTGGACGGACTTAGAGATTGTGTCATGAAGAGTTCTCTTGGTGTAACTTAATCTTCACGTGTATTTTTGTGTTTTAGGGTTTTAAGAGTCTCTTATGTGTAACTTTGTAAGTCACCCTTTGTATCTTTGGATGCATCGTGGTAGACATGTTTAGGCTGTTATGTGTTAATTGTTAATTGTTCACTCAAAGCTTTTAAGCAAGAGCGTATTGTTCTTGATTGAAGTTGTTAAGCAAAATCAAGTATTGTGACTTTGAAGAGTGTCTTCTAAAGTCTTTATTTTTGTATTGGATTGTTTTAACTGCTGTGATTGTGGGGAGTGAGAGGTGTCTCTTGACTAGTGGATTCTAGGCAGAAATTGCATTGGGTAGAGATTAAGTGAGGAGTTGTAAACTGGGAGTTTAGCTCTGAGTTAATTATGCTAATAGTGGATTTCCTTCCTGGCTTGGTAGCCCCAAGATGTAGGTGATGTTTCACCAAAGTGGGTTAACAATTCATTGTGTTATTTATCTTTCAGCATTTACAATTCTGCACAATTTAAATGGTTAGATAAATAGTTCTCCCAGTTTGTTGATGTTACAACTGATGTCATGACATTGTTAATTTTTAAAGGAATTTAAAATGGTCATGTTCTGTCCTTGTTCTGTTTTAGCAGAGATTAATGTCCTTACATATGTCTGGAACATCTGAAATCTGCATACCAGAATTTCAGAACTAGAATAGTGGTGTTAGGATTAGTAGTATTTTAGTAATTTGGAGTAAGGGAATTTCTTAGAAATAAGATGATAAGGGAAGAATGGTGATTTCTATTAATCATCTCATTCATATAATGTTGGAAACCTTAAGTTTTTGGTTAAGATTGAACAAAGTTGCAAACTTGCAACTTTCACCTAGTTGGAGGATAATTTCGGTATTTTGCCAAAAAGCCTTTCTCTTAAAATTTCCTTTCATTCACTCACTCTCATTCTTGAGTAAAAATCAGAATTGAGAGAGAGAGAGAGAGAGAGAGAGAGAGAGAGAGAGAGAGAGAGAGAGAGAGAGAGAGAGAGAGAGAGAGAGAGAGAGAGAGAGAGAGGGAGGGAGAGATAACACATGGGAAAAAAAGAGAAAGAAGAGGAAGACTTGCATGCACTTCAACCTTGGAGCTCAAAGGGAAGGAATTGAAGCTTGTTCATTAATCACCACCACCCAAAATATACATAGGATTCTCTTGGTGAATTTACAATTCTACCCTTTCTAAAATTACTAATGTATCCTCACTCACAAAAGGATTTTTCTAACAAAAGTACTTAGGTTGAAACATTAGTGAGAGAAAGTTAAAGAAAGGTTTAGAGAGAGAGTTTGTGAGATATGAAAGTGTCAAAAACATAATTCTTGATGGTTTGGAATGAGAAATGGAACCTCTACATATAGGCCTGAGGTGGCTCAAAAAGGAATTTCAATTTAATACATTATAAGGAAATCTAATTGATTAGAGCTTCTATTTAACCAATTAGGTGGTTAAAATAATATTTTGTATGTTCTCAAAAAGGAAGGTTAAAGTATCTAGCCATTGCACATAATCAAGGTGCCTTTAAAATTGCTTGGGCCTTAAGTTTACACATTTGTAACCAATTATACAAATGTTCTAACCGATTAGAAAAGTAAAAATTTAGCATATAACTGTTTTGACTAATCCCAATTCACCTGACAAAACTTCTAGATGTTTTTCCAAATATTTTCTTTAGGTAAATCATTTTCAAAATAGTTTTTTTTTTTTTGTGTACTTTAGCCTTGCACTTTTACGATAAAGTCCTTTGGCCTTACAATCGTTCGCTTATTACAAAATTAGGAGATTACAACATTACTTCAAGACTTTTCCATTTACTTCTCTTTTATGATGACAACACATCTCTCAATGGAGGAGGTAAAATAAAAATATATAGATGTATTTAGAGTGATTAAGACTCCCCCTGAGTTATATAGAAAGTATATTCAACTCCCCACGAGAGTAAACTTCTACCCCTTTGTCAAAATCAAAAAGGCGTATAAATATGCATTGCGAGAAGTAAATATGCAAACAAAGGTAATATTGACATTTAGAGAAAGGGAATGCATGTACTTAATTTTTTTATACAAAAGGCAATTTACTTAATTTCATAGGTACAAGAAAGAAAATATGAAAATATATAAGAAACATTTAATTCATCTTATTGCCATCCTCATTGGAAGTTGTTGTAGATATAAGATTTTTTCTTGACATTTTCTTAATGAGCATATTAATTTTTGCATTGGTATTTCTTTACTCATCACAAATTTCATTGTAGGGATTGGATGAACGAGTGTTTATTCGCTCTCTTATTCTTTTTGGTTGTTGAGGGACAAATTCTCCTTGTTGAATTGCATATATCATCTTGCTTATAACACATTATCCTATCTTCGTGTGTACACATATAGGTTCTTCTTCTACGAAGAGATATCCAGAATAGTGAAGGATTTTGGTGATTAGTTTGGCACATGGTAGGATGTTGTTTTTCCTTTTGCTATCTATCATGTGATATGTCCAACTTGGTTTTAAAAAAACTATACAACAGGGATGTCTGATTTTGAAAGGGTGTTATAGTTACCCTTCCTTGGGAAAAAGACACGACTTGTTATGTGGTAGACTATTCTAACATTTAGGCGAATAAATCTAACATTTAAGGGAGATAGAATGGTAGAAGTGGGATCAATGATGGGTGAGTGAGAAAGGGTGTAAAAGTTAAATTCGTTACCTTCAAGATCCATTTGATGGTAATCTTTCTCTATGAAGGGCATGTCGCAGATGAGAGTGAAATCTTCAAGAGATAGGGTGATATGGTGTTTTCTTACTTTAGAGTTGATGATTCCATCTGTGCAAGAGAGATTTATGTAAAATATTTTTACCAAATCCGGGTACCTCTCTCGGGGTTTCTCAAAGAAAAACCTCCTCAGCCCTGCAGTAGTGAATGCTTCCATGAAGGAGAAATTCTTGAAGAGATCTTCATCTTGATAGTAGGAGGTGAATATTTATTTATCGGAGCAGTACAGGTTGTAGCTGGCTTTTTGGATCTTCGGAGAAGTATGAAAATGAAGGTTGGGAAGAACGAGTTCTCTTTGTGTCCATTTTATAAGGTGATGATGAGTGAACTAATGCAATGAGTAAGATAAATTATGAGATGTAAACATTGAGAAATTACCTTATTTTATTTGCTTTGTCTAACAATTAGACTTATTTCCTAATCAATTACAAACAGTAAAAAAATTAGAGCTATCAATTGTTGTAATTACTCACTCAACTAGCCGTTATGATGAGCTGCAACTTTCAAAATTTTGAGTTTTCAAAATATTTAATGGATTTAACCAAAGTTCTAATTGACTAGATTAACCCAACTCAAGATATATTTCTTTTATGCCTTGTGATCTGCACTTCTGTTGGGCTTTATTTATACCTTTTGTTATAAAATACTAAAATGCTCATTTTTATGGGTTAGAATCTATTTTAATTTGATGAGCAAAATAATTTTGAAATATTATTTTAAAGGATTAATCAGATATCTTTGATTATTACATACATATTTTTTCAACTGATCATTGCGAATCATATACGAAATTTTAAGGGGTTAATCAAATATCCTGGATGTGAGATTTGGTAAAGATACAAAATTAGCAAGTCCATTACATACATATTTATTCAACTGATCATTACGGATCATATACTTTGAGATATTCTCAAGGAAATTCTTTGATCACAACTGTTGGCATTTTCCATCATCGTTCATCCTCGGGATCAAAGACTTTATCAATATTATATACTGTTAAAGTATATGATTGGTTTGCACAGCTTTTAATAATAATCATCAATAGCTCCAAGTTGCAAAGTATTTATGCAAAACACTAAGGTTTCACTTTTGATGCCCCTATCTTCTCGGGCCCAAGTGCATTATTTGCAGAAGATGTAAGGTGGGTACCTTTAGATCCTTTCAATTTATCAAAAACAAAAGGATTCAAACTGTCATATTCTTTTACAATGTGTGCATTTAAAAACTAGACGCTTATTGTTCTTTTGATTTATACCTTTCCTATGTTTTCTTTCAAATCCTACACCATTTTTATTTAATGAGGATCTTTGACTAGATAGACTTAGGTTAAGATTGTTTTTCCCTTGGGTAAACTTTCCTAGGTATTCTCGTAGATCAATTACATCTTTTATTAGGGAGTCACGCCGCTTACATTTTTCCTTCGTATTTCTATGTTTGGTTATTTTTATTTTGAAGAAAATGTTAATATCCTTAATATGTCTTATTGATTCATTAAAACCTAGGGTATGCTCTCTTAGTTTTTCATTTTCTTCCACTAAGTGTCAACTCATTTTAAACAATGTCTCCATAGTAGGGTTCCTTTAAGAAGATTCTATCTTCTTCGTTGGAATAAGACCTCTTCTTCTTTGTTCAAATATTGAAGAAACTTCTTCATCTTCTTTGTAGTTCTTTGTTAGAACAAGAGGATCCTTCATTGATGTTGAATCATCCGAAGATCATTCAACTATTGAGTAGGTACTTTCAAAGGATTTCACAGGAGTTTTATGATAGGAGTAAAATGAGGGTGGTGATTCTTCCGTTTCGTTTCCTTCATCTTTGAGTAGTTGAACAGGTTTGTTCATTTCTCTATAATTTCCTTCCCTCTTGATTTTTCCTGATATTAATGAAGGCTCCCATCTATTGATTTATGAGTTGGATTAAACTTCCAATTTTTAATCCTAAGATATTTGTTAGTAACACGGTTTCCATAAAATTTCCAATATTTTTAAATTTAGAAAAACATCCATGACTAGTATCATTAACTTCTTTCCTCGTGTGTTCATCTTCTCCTGATTGATACTTGGAGAAACTCCATATATCGTTTCAAGAGCATCATAAATTTTCTTGGTGATTTTACAATAATGAGCATCATAAATTTTACTATCATATGAGGACATTATTTTTAAAGTTCATTGTTTTAAAATCTATATTTATCTTTCTCTTTTCCTCTTCAATCCAAATGGAATAGGGTTTTTCCACCATTTCATCATTTATCTGACGAGTAGGGTAAATCATGAAGGTGTGAAAAGTACACAAGAAGGGGGGTTGAATTGTGTTTTGCGTTTTCTTACTATTTAACTTCTGATCACAGTTTCAGAATCAAATTTGATGTTTAGATTTTGAGTTATTTTAGTTGGCAGCGCATATAGTAGAAGTAAATAAAATAACAGCAGAAGACACAGGATTTATATTGATTCCTCCCCTAACTAAAAGTAGTCAAGTCCCCTTGCCTCGCAAGAGCTTTTCATCATGATTACAATCGCTTATCATTCTGCATAAGACTTTTACAACTGCTCAGACCAACTGTCTGAGACTTCCCTTGCTTAGAGCGCATGTCTAAGACTTACCCTTGCTCACACCATCAGACTGAGCCACCTGCTCATCTGCTCTCTGGTTGATACTTCCCTTTGCTTACAGCTCAGGTCCAAAACTTTCCTTTGCTCAAACCATCTGACTAAGCTACCTGCTCATCTGTCTTTTGGATGAGACTTTCCTTTGCTTAGAGCTCAAGTCTAAGACTTTCGTTGCTCACACCATCAGACTGATCTGCCTGCTCATCTATCTTATGGTTGAGACTTACCTTTGTTTAGAGCACATGTCTAAGGATTTACTTTTTCTCCATTAGACTAGCTAAATAAGACTTTCACAGCTCAAGCACTTAAGAAATAAGACTTACATGGCTTAATCATCTTGGCTTAAGACTTATTGTTTGAATCCTAATGAGACAAGACTTTTTGCCAAACTATTGAAGGCTCAGCAGAATAGAGAACAAGGTGTACATGATGCAATCATCAGATGTATGGGAAATCAATATAACAAAGACCTAAAGCACTTAAGATTTCTAAATATATACAAGGGTAAGAAATCTTAAGGATTTTACAATTACAACCTACAATAGAAAATTTGTCTATTACCTAGAGTTGATAATTGCTTGATCTTGCTACTTCTTCAACAGAAGAATCCTTGTTAAAAATTCAGGCTTAAATCTTCATCCATATATATAGCCTTTCTAGTAACTAGCCGTTGAGAATGTGACTTGGTCAAGTGTCTTTGATTTTGCTCCATAGTACAAGAGACATTCACTATGCCAAAAAAGATCTTTAGCAGTGCTTTTTTTTGGCACTTAGCAGCGCCTAAAAGCGCTGCCTAAAGTGGCACTGCTGTAGGTAAAGGCAGCGCTTCTTTTAAGAAAAAAGCGCTGCTATAGGCCCCCTTTTAGCAACTCTTTTCTAGAAAAGCGCTCTCTTCCCCCCTTTTAGCAGCGCTTTTAAAAGCGCTCTCTAAAGTATATTTTCTTAAGACCTTTAGCAGAGCTTTTTCATTAAAACCGCTCTCCCCCCCCCCCCCCCCCCCACACACACACACATTTTAGCAGCGCTATCTAAAGTATATTTTCTAAAGACATTTAGCAGCACTTTTCTTAAGAAAAGCGCTCTCTTTTCCCCCCTTTTAGTAGCGCTTTTTAAAGTGCTCTGTTTTCCCCCTCTTTTAGCAGCGCTTTTTTAAGGAAAGCACTGTCTTTTCTAAACGTCATTGGATATTTTTATTTTAAAAATCACTTTTTTTCCTAGCATTTTTATTGTAAAAGCGCTGTCTATTGTGCATATTTTTATGAAGTGTTTTTTGTTGAATGCTGTTGCATAATTCTTTATAATTTATCACATAAACCTGCTTATAACAATTATATTCAACACAAGCCTTTATTTCAACACTTAGGCCTTATATATACCATAACAATTCAACACATAAACCTGCTTATAATCATTGTAATTCAACACAAGCCTTTCTTTCAATATATGTATATATATATATATATATATATATATATACATATATATATATATATATATATATATATATATATATATATATATATATATATATATATATATATATATATATATATATATATATATATATATATATATATATATATATATATATATATATATATATATATATATATATATATATATATATATATATATATATATATATATATATATATATATATATATATATATATATATATATATAATATAATATAATTCAACAAAAATGATCCATAATTCTAAAATATATTCCAAAACCGATAACTTCACAAATATATACACTATACATATAATTACAAATTCCATATTTCCAGATCCTCACAACAACTTCTAGAAGTATATCAACAAATTTCAAAACTATATACGACTTCCATGACTATAATTATCCAGTAGTATGTACATAACATCACAACAACACAAATCTCTAAAGACCATAAACTCCGATCAAAAGACAGAAAGACAATATACATTATACAATTCTCATCTCAAGAATGTATTAACACCATTCCTCCTTAATTTCTTCCAATTTATCTTTCGAGTAAGTACCACACTTGAATTCGTGAAAGTACTACATAGTATAACATAATATGCATGACTTAGTTAAAGTTAATTACTCAGATGAAATATCGGTTAAATATTAAAATAAATCATATAACTTATAAATTCGTACCATGTTTGGAATCTCTATTTGACCCGAATGAATAATTTCCTTTATAAACCTCAATACAAAATAACCGCAATCAATACCATTGTGTTGACGAGGACACTGCACAAAAAAAAAACGAATATATATCAAGATATATGGTTTAACTAGTTTTATCAAGTAGCATCACTATAACAATCAAAATTCTGAAAATATACCTGCACTCTTATCTATCTAATGTTGTTAGCCTTACTCTTTGGTACTCTTGCTTATCTTTGTGATCGGAATATTTGTATAGCTCTAACATAATATAAACGAATATTTAGAATAATCTCACATAATAAATAAAGATAATTATTCAAAACAATCTCATCACTTACGTATCAAACATCTTCTTCATATCTGGATATTTTGTTTGATCATCATCCAATGAATCCAGATACTACACTATTTCTTTTATCAGATTAATCGCAACCAATAACCAGTGTCCACTGTAAAATAAGACAAAAGTTTAGATGGAAATGTTATATAGAATGTCAAAAAACGAATAATTATAATAAAAATGAAATTAGAATGAAATCTAACCCATGGCCAGTATTATATGGCAAAAAATACAACTTTTCTATATTTGTGGCCATAAGTGCTTGGACTAAGTAATCTCTGACTACATTTGGAGTGTGATCGATTAACCGTGCACTGAAACAACTAGAAGATAAGAATGATAATCTTTCTGTCAACTAATGCGGGACCAACAACTTGTCATACAAGAACCTTAAATAAAAACATAATCAACATTAGAATATTCATTGAAATGAGAAAATAAATTATTTAACTATTTAATTAAAATTGACCGGAGTACCTGATGTATGAATACATGATACCAATGTCTCATTCAGAATGTTGGAAAATCTAATCCAAATCCTCTTTAGCAATATTTTCGGCATAAGCAAAACTGAAAATACCTTCATCCATAGGTATTTTACGAATTCTACCCTCCACCACGTCTGTTGTTCCTACATATGTTTCAAGGCACAACCTAAATCGAGGAACATATGTTTTTTTAGGCTTGGCCTTTTTTTTTGTTGGACACCTTGCTAGATTCAAGGCATCTTACCCTTGCTAACTTGTTGCAACTCTTGAGCATGAATCTAAAAATCAGATAAGTTAGGTAATTAATGTATAAAATCATAAAGCTATTGAAATGGGAGGATATAATTGACATTTTCTATGCATATATCAATTAATGTACCTATTTTTTTGATGCAGCTGACTCGGTTTCCCGTACAAATCCCTTATCTTGCGATTTGGATTTTGTAGGATTCTAAGATCATCATGTAAATAAATGCTACCTAAATGTAAGAATAACTTACATGTACGGGTCGTAAAATATTTGAATACTAAAAGGTTCATAATGGTATTCAACGTACCTCATCATCTATGAAAATGAGATTTGACGGCCATGCAACATATGATCCTATTGCGTCTCCCACCAATGTTGCACCTGAAACATCGTCTGGCATAGGCAATAACGCACCCCCTCTAAAGCAATATCAATCGATACTTTCAAAAATCCAGCAGGGAGCAGTTTATGGTGAAGTAAGTCTCCCAAAGTGTTATGCACTTTTCCCTTGCCAACCATGCGATAAGTCGGTGATGATAAATAGAGCTGACAAGGTGAAATTCCCCAAACCAGTAATGAATATGATTAATGTGTATATATGTTAATTAAGAAAATTGTGCTAAATTGATTTCAATGTAATATATATAGTTACCTCCGGAAGTTTCTACTGAAAATTACAATTGATACTATCTTTGTCACTAGTATCTTTAAACTCTAGATCGCGCCTTTCTGACATGTATCTCTCTTTGTCCTTTTGCAATTCACGAATTTGAGCTTTCAATTCTTCCAACGACTCCATCACTTGTTTATTGCTAGGTTTTTTATTCTTCCAACGACTCATCACTTGTTTAACACTCGACTTAGTACGCTTCTGCAATCACGGTGTTCAGCTGCAGTTATAGATTGGGATAGACTCTCTTGAAATATAGAAAAATATTAGTGGGGATTAAAAAGCATAAATATATTATATGTTACTCAACTTTTGAGTTTATGATAGAACTAATCTTATACTTACACATTGCTCAAAACCTTGTTGAACATCTTCCTGAACGACTCCATCTCTACTCACGCGAGCAGACTTCCACAAAACATGGTCCGGAAGAGATGTTGCATCACTTTTCTCCTCTTCTAGCTACACATTAAGACAAATAATAAGCTTCACTTTTCTCGTATTCTAACTATATCATATTAAAGCATGTATATATACTTAGTATTCTTTGTTGTAAGCGTGCATATCCCAAACGCCCTTTTTTGTATGGATACGCGGATTTTGATGCTCGTTGCCGATTTATGTCACTCACAGCCTGAAAACACAAGTTTAAGTCATATCAGAACTCATGTGGAAGAAGTATATATATATATATAATATATATATATAATATATATATATATATATATATATATATATATATATATATATATATATATATATATATATATATATATATATATATATATATATATATATATATATATATATATATATATATATAATATATATATATATATATATATATATATATATTATATATATATATATTATATATATATATATATATATATATATATATATATATATATATATATATATATATATATATATATATATATATATATATATATATATATATATATATATATATATATATATATATATATATATATATATATATATATATATATATATATATATATATATATATATATATATATATATATATATATATATATATTATATATATATATATATATATATATATATATATATATATAATACATTGTTCATGATAAGTTAGAATTACATGGAATTCTTGGGTTCTTCGCTTGAGCAACAAATGTTTCCCATTCTTCAAGTGAAATCAAATCAGCATACTTCTTTGGACGCTCTGATTCAACAAATTTTCCATCAGAATCCTTAAGCAACTTGTTCGTTAAAAACGCTTGAAATCCTCTGAGTCTTTTTCCGGCCAATTGAAGACAATATTTTTTCCAATCTTCACCAATATTAATAGACCTCTGCAAACAAATTAACATACATATAGTATGTTAGTATAAGTAATTTAAAGACATAACCGTTAATATAATTAAAAAATATCAGATATGATACCTGTATCTCACTCCATATTTTCTCTTTAGTGGGTTTCAACGATGGAATTCTCCAATTATCACAAGTGATTGAAATTTGCGAATGAACAAGTGCCCCAATTTAACTTGTCAACATCGCACCGTTAGGCTCAATTAATTGGTCTGTTTCATTCCAATGCACATCATATTTTATACCTTTATCTCTCGCACGAATGATTCCTTTCATAATCGTTATTCCTCTTGTAATATCTCCTTCCGCATCATGTGCTGGTTTGTTTCCATCATTTTTAGAAGTATCATGTGATTTATCCTCGTTGCTAGCCATAATACCTGTAATTCAGAAAAACAAACTTATGAAATGAATGACAAATATATATGAAAAGAAAAACATAAATAAGAAAAACATATATAATTTTATTGAATGACAAATATATAATTTTATTGAATGACATAATATATAATTTTACAAGTACCTTTGTCACTAACATCTCTTTATTTTCTTCGTTGGTTCGATTGGGAAGAACATTATCCTCCGGAAGCATCTCTTTCATGAGGGCTAATAACTATGTGAAACTTTTACCCGACCAACCATTTCCCGCCTTTAAGTTGTACAACTTTAATATCGCAGACAATCATGTGAAAGTAGTGTAAACTTTATACAACGGTTTCTCTGCATCGCTTACCAACCTCTCAAACATTTTGGGACAATCCTGAAGATCTTCTTCAAGTGCTTCTGCAATCTCTTCGACTTGATCATAGTCGTACATATCTGTTCCATTGTTGTTTGAAGCATAGTTCGTATTATCCCCCGGTTCAACATTCTCGTTACTTATCTCACCATGTAATGTCCAACATGTATAACTTCAATCAATTCTGTGCCTCTTTAAATGTGATTCCAACTGAACCGCATCAATCTGATGCCCATAACAGCAACCTAAGCAAGGACATGTGATCCTACTAGGGTCTTTGGCGTGTTGAACAACAAACTTAACGAATTTTGATACCCCATTCTCGTACTCTTTTGACAATTGATTGGAAGACATACATCTTTTATCCATACTAATTAAGTAGGCTAAACTAAACTAAGTAAGTTAAACAACAACAGTGATTACCTGTAGGAACTGTAGAGAAATCAACAACTTCTAGAACTACACAGAGAGATTCTTGGAAACGATCACAATCTTACTCTTCACAAGTAAACCTTATAACAAATTCACTAAGTTAGTAGATGATGGTGTACCTAATATAACAACTTCATCACTTAAGTTCAAACAATTATTCAACAACATCACAATATTCAACAATTAATTCGCGAATATCCAAACATCAAATATTAATTCAATAAACAACATCAACAATATTCAACAATTAATTCAAGTTTCCATCAATAACAACGTTAACATATATACAAAATTAACATACAAAATTAATTCATGTTTTCATCAACAACATCAACATCAACATTAACAACATCAACAACAACATTCTCGTTACTTAATTCAAGTTTCCATCATCAACAACAATATTAACCTATATACAAGATTAATTCATGTTTTCATCAACAACATCAACATCAACATCAACATCAACATCAACATTAACAACATCAACAACAACATTCTCGTTACTTAATTCAAGTTTCCATCAACAACAACAACATTAATATATATACAGAATTCACATACAAAATTAATACAGATTTTCATTAACATCAAAAACATCACAAAATTTAACAATTAATTCGCGAATATTCAAACATCAACAATTAATTCAATCAACAACATCCACAATACTCAACAATTAATTCAAGTTTCCATCAACAACAACATTAACATATATACAAAATTAATTCATGTTTTCATCAACAACATCAACATCAACATCAACATCAACATTAACAACATCAACGACAACATTCTCGTTACTTAATTCAACTTTCCATCAACAACTACAACATTAAAATATATACAAAATTAACATATAAAATTATTTCATGTTTTCATTAACATCAACAACATCACAATATTCAACATGAACATTAACATTAACATCAACAACAATCAACATTAACATCAACATTTAACAACAACATATATCAACATTAACATTAACATATTAACATCAACATTAAAATCAACATAACATCAACATATAATATTTAACATCAACAACATCAACATTATCTTCATTATTTCCACAACAAAAAAACTCAACAAACCATAACCATGAAAATGAATAAAATGCATAAATACCTTGAAAATGGTGAAAGTGGTCGGACAGACGGAGGGATATGGCGGTCGGACAAACGATAGTCGGAGGGAGTACGACGGAGGGAGTAGGGTTTTTTTGTTTGAAATGAAAATACACGAGAGAGGGAAAGAATACATGAGAGAGAGAGAGAGAGAGAAAGAATACTATGTAGTCTGAAATGAAAATATTGTTTTATTTTTAAAAAACTAAACACCTATAGCAGCGCTTTTGAAAGCACTTTTGTAAACCCCCCTATAGCAGCGCTTTCTCCTTAAAAGCGCTTTCGTAACCCCCACCTTTAGCAGCGCTTTAGGAAAGCGCTCGCTAAAGCCTGCCTATGGTAGGACCTATAGCAACGCTTTCGTATCCCCCATATAGCAGCGCTTTTAGAAAGCATTTTCATATCCCCCCGATTAGCAGCGCTTTCTTAAAAGCGTTTTCTATTGTATTGAAAAACAACAACATTTAGAAGCGCTTTTAAGAAAGCGCTTTCTAAAGCCAGCATTTTTTCCTTTTTTTTTTTAAAATCTTTAGCAGCGCTTTTATAGAAAGCACTGTCTTTGCTATGCTACCAAAAATCATTTTTGGCATAGTGATGGAAGATGGATGCACAAAATTTTTTTTGAATCCTTTGTATAACACGTTTAACCTTTGAGTCTTCAAGAGGTTCTGTACTAATAGAGCCATTGGGAGCAGACATCCATAGAACGTACTAGCTTTTCTTGAGCCTTACAATCTTGTAGACTCGAGCTGACAGGATGATAAGACAATACATCATGCTTTCAGTAGTATGGATACTCCCTAGCTTTATCACCAACTCTGAATGTTACTAGAAGCTGATATATAATTACTGAGTGTAGAAACTCGTCTGAATGTTGAGGCCTTCGTTCAGAGTCCTCGTCAAGCCACACTATAAATTATTCGTTAGACTCTGCCACCAGAAGCTAGCAATGAAGAAACTCCAAGTGTATCCTAGATAAAAAAATTCTGATTATTTATGTACAAGTACAAGAACCTGCATAAATAAAGCACGCATCAAATAAACCATTGTTCTTTAAATACTTTTGTTATCATCAAAACTAAAAGAGAATATATCAAGAACAAATCTTGTTTTAACAATCTACCCCTTTTTTATGATGATAAACACAAGTATTTAAAGGATAATGTTGGGCATTTAATTTTCTTTGCAACAACAAGGTATGAGGTTTGTAAGCTCCCCCTGAGTCTGATAGTTCACAGCTTGAGATTGTTCGAGCATTAAGAACTATTTTTCAAGAAAAACAAACTAGTCTTCTTAACCATATTAGGGTCTGAAATTTGTAAGCTCCCCCTGAGTCAAACAGTTCAAAGGTTGAGGTTTGTAAGCTCCCCCTTAGTTTCATATTTAAGAACACGAAAATGACTTCATTTTAACTCCATTTGGTAACACCAACATATGAGTTTTATAAGTTCCTTCTGAGTCTTATAGGCTAAGTCAGAGGTTTGTAACCTCTATCTTAACACTATGTACAAGAGAGTTAAAATATGCGCCCTTTTTAACTTTATTTGGAAACTCCAAAATATGAACTTTGTAAGCTCCTTCTGGGTCTGATAGGCTAAGTCTGAGGTTTGTAAGCTCATACCTAGACCTATGTACAAGAAAGTCAAAATGAGCCCTGGGCAAGCAACAATAAAATAAATGACAAGAAATTAAATGACCAATATGTATTCAGTGTATTCAGTTTCCACTTAAATACTTACTATTATTTCTCCCCCATTTTTCATATCAAAAAGAATAAAAAGAAAAGAAGGAAAGAGAAAAAATATCACTAATAATGTAACTCAGATCACGATTACGATATTAGTTTCCAATAAGAAAGAGTAATCAAGTAATAAGAGTCATTAAGGTTTATAAAGTGCACGCATTGAAGTCTTAGTGGTTTGTTACTGTTCCAAGAATTAAACAAGGACTAATTTTAGACGCTTAGTATCGACATAAGTCATTATAAAAATATCCCACTCCTAAGTCATTCTCATCAATCACCAACCTAAGGATATGGCATTAGCAACTGAGAGTCATAATGCATATGTTGTAATAGAAGTAACTGAGAGCTCTACAAGCTTGGCTGTCTAATCCCCTCAGAGGTGAGCTTCTTCTGAGTCCTCTACAACTGTACCTTTTCTCTCAACACAACTTGCTTCTAAGGAAGGGGAGGTGGACTATAACAATAGTGGACACCGTTCGGCATGTGATGTAGTGGCTAGGGATGAGTTCTATACATCATCTTGTACCCTTTTTTTTGTTAAAAAGCTGTAATCCTCATTTAATTAATGAAAAGTTTATTTCAGACCAATACTTCTTTATCACGCATTTACATTCTAGAACTTTTCTTTATATTTTCTGAAAGTACACTTAATAAAGTGAAACTGACACAAAAATGACAGTTAGAACAAATCAATCATAAACTCATACAAATTCATAGAATCTTAATAGATTAGATTACATTACCAAGAGTCATTATTAAAATGCTAATTTAATCAGTATTTAAGTAATATTAAACTCAATATAATAAATGTAATATGTCTATAAGAGGACTCAAGTAAGCTTTTTTCCATCATCACATAATCCCTAAAACACCAAAATGTATAAGCAGAAGCATATTTGGATTCTAAAGAGAGATTTCAGGAAGACAACATTACTGAATGTAGCAACTCAAGAAAATCAAAGCAAGACACTATTTTAAGAACTTGCAAGCAAGCAGACAGCTTCAGAAGTGGTCTTCTCTTCGGCATCCTTTGTTAAGACACACAAAAGAAAGAAGTCTTATAGATCCAGACGTAGGAACAAACTAAGGAAGGAGGATTTGGAGTTTGCTAAGGAAGAATGGTAAGATTTATTAGAAAATATAGACGTGTTACATGATCCTAGGGAGTTCCTTAGGACACATCCATTATACTAGAAATCTAATTGTCTTGTAATAACTTCCTTTTTCAGTAATAAAATAAGTTGCAAACAACTGAGTTCTTTCATATATTTGAAATTCTCAGTGAACAACACGAGTAAATATTAATCAGTTAAAACTAAACACAAGCATGAACAAACTGTGAAATCAAGATTCTCAGATATCAGCATATGTTTTGATGAAGACAAACCACTTAAAGAAGGCAAAGATGATCAACCACAAGCATCAGAACAAACACAACTTTAAGGATGTTTTCTTCAGAAGGTATAATGAGAACTTCCATTAAGTATTTAAGTCCTAATTGCTCAAAACATTAAAAGATCATTTACATTCTTTTCACACTAACACAAGCTTTTTAAAATGAGAATTTTTCTAAGTTTTTGTAAGTGCAGTCGATTGCACTCTTAGAGAAATCGATTGCATGATCAATTTTTTAACTCATTTTTGCTTCTGTTTCAGTAAGAAATCGATTGCATGCTTATAATTGTTCAAATTTTTCACTTCTGTTTTGAAGTGCAATCGATTGGTCAAAAGGTGCAATCGATTGCTCTTTCGAAAATTTTAATTTTCAAGTAATTTTTTGAAGGTGCAATCGATTGGTCTCTTTGTGCAATCGATTAGTCACTAAACGTTTTTGAAAAATCTGTCTGAAAAATTACTTCTCTTCAATCAAATTTCTGTGGAATGTTTCCTTTGAAACATGACAACTGTTCATCATTTTTTCTGGAGATTTGCATGTTTTTCTCAAGAGGTGTTTATGTAATATAAATACCTAACTCTTTCAAAATTCAAATACACATCTCTTTCAATTCTCTTTCAAAATCTGTATCACAATTCCATCATTCCACTTCTAAGAAAAATCACTTTTCACAAAGAATTTTCTGCATAAGTTTCATATCCTTTGAAAAGAAAATTCTTGAGCAATAAGTCTTAGAAACTTGTGAAATTTCTCATTGAAAGAGAAGATCAATCTCAGCATTGATAAACAACTGTATACATTGTTACAAATCATTACAAAAATTAGAATTGTATGTATTTCCCCTTGCTGTTCAGGATTGTTGAAAGCAAGTGTATGCATTAGAAAGGATTTTTCTCATTGCACTTAGTGTTTAGATCTTAAAGTTGTTTAAGAGCCTTTGATCACCCTATAGGTTAGAAAGAAAGTTGTACACTAATCCTAACTATAGTGAAATCTCTTTCGAGTTGAAAGGGAAGCGGAGTAACTTCGGAGTGTGTGAGGAACCACTATAATTCTCTGTGTCTCTTTTACTTTCTGCCTTTACAAGCTTTCATAACATCTCTCTGCAAAAATAAAGTAACATAACTCTCTTAATTAAAACCAAAAAATTTCAAAAGAACCTAATTCACCCCCCTCTTAGGCGCAATTCTTACTTACACAAACTTCTGAATTTATTAATAAGATACTTAATACAAAGATTTCATCAACAATAAAAGGAATAACTATACAAAAATCTAACATCAGAATTTTTCAAAGATAGCTTCAAACTCGTCTCTCCAAATCCTGGAAGAACTATCCTCAGAACTTATGTTGACCCCTTACTGAACAAGCATTTCAGAAATTACTTGTCCAAAAGATATGGAGAAGGTGTTTCCCTTTTTAAAGAAATAAAGAGACCTCTTTAGATGGTCAAACATAACTTGAGGAAGATCAATCTTTAAATTTGAATTAAGAAGTAGAAGAAGATCTTTTTCAATAGGGTCCACTTGGTCTAAATCTTGATCCTTAGGCAATAAGTTTGAATTCAGAATCTAAATCCAAACAACAACATCAGGAAGAAGATTAGAAACCACTGATGTATTAGACGGATCTACAAACATACACCAAGTAGGAAGATAGTTGTTGCACCCCAAATTTGTCCTACCTTTACATAGTTTCTAGTGCCACTTTATTTTGAATGAATAAAATGGCACAATTGGCAAGAGACCGTGTGTAAGGAGTTGTGAGTGTGAGAGGTTGAGAGTTCGAATCCCACCTTCTTCACTTTTTGTTTTTCTTTTATTTTTATTCTAACTTTTCTATTTTCATAAAAAAAATAACAAAAATAGTTTTTTTTTTTATTATTTAATTATTATTTTCGTATTTTATTTAAATTATTTTTAAAAAATATTATTTTTTCACTTTTTTCATATTATTCATAAAAACATCCAAAAATTATAAAATTAAAAATATTAGAAAAGATTTTATTCTTTTTATAATATTTTTAATGTTTAGTAAATAAATAGGGTTTTAAGTTTGTTTTAATTTGTTTAAATTTTAGTTAGTTTTGACTAATTCTTTAAGTTGGGCTTTAAAGTGGGCATTAGGTTAGAGTTAACCCTAATTTGTTACCTATATAAACATGAGTTGCATTTGAGAAAAGGGGAGAAGGGAAAAAAAGAAAAAACGGCGGCCGTTCTCACGATTTATCAGAAGCGGGGAGATTTTTTAAAAACCTTCAAGGCTTCATCATCAAGATCAAAGATTCACCACCATCGTCCAATAGAAGCTTCGAATCCGGCCGTTATTCCGTAAGAAATTTATCAAAATTGATTTATGGTTTTGTTTTCATGATTTTTTTTCAGGGACACATTCAGCGGGAGAGGAACCGCACATGCAACACGAAAGAGATGAGAGAAGCTTTGGAAAAATGGAGCGAAAAGCTCTTTAGAGCTTTAATGGTCGCCGCGTGGGACAAAGAGAATGAAGAAGATGAGAAACCTCTTATAATAACAAATGATCCGTTTCTCCATCCCCTTTTAATTAGGTTCCATTTCTTTTTTTTTTCTTCTTTTTTTATTAATTATTAATTATTTTATTATTTTATGATTTAATAATAGTAATAATTAATATAACATTTTTCTTAATTAATCTTTTTCCTTTAATAAATCTAAAATAAAAACTCTGTTTTTCATTAAAAAAAACTTTATTTTTTCTCATAATAAAATAAAAACTATGTTTTCATAATAAAAAAATCTTTATTTTTTCTCATAATAAAAATTTAAACTCATTTTTTTTATAATAAAATTTAAGACTCTATTTTTCACAAAAAGTTATGAACTCTTCTAAATTTAGATCTTAAAATAGCCATGAAATTAACACATTTGTTTTTAGTAAAAATTTGAAATCCATTATTCTCTTTTAAATAAAAAAAAAAGAAGTTCCTAACGTTCCTGTCCTTTTTCTTTTTCGTCTAACACTCCTTAATTTGTTTGTTTCAGCTTATTATTATTTTATTTGTTCGTCTTTGTCCCATGGATGTAATTTACGCGAGGCCATGGTCGCGTTTTATTTTTTATTTCGCATTTTTTGGGGATTTGTAATTTACGCGAGTGATCGTCGCGATGCTTTCTTTATCGCTTTCATTATTTTCCTTACTTTATTTCTGCCGTATAATAATTTGCTATATCTTGCATGATTTGCCGTTAAAATCCCTTTCGAAGGATTAGGTCTAGCCGTTTGACCGCCGAGTCAATAACCCTAACGTTTGACCATTTCAAAACCCTAATCGCCTAGGTGTCCCGCCGTGGACGAAAATACCCTTTACCCTAGCATTAGGTCAAAGAGTCGCCGTACTCTGTTTTAGGGTTTCCCGCCGTGGAATATTTAATTTAACCCTAATTTCAATTAACAATTTCAACGTAGAAATAGGAGTTTTAAGACTCCACGTAGGCGCTTCCCTATGAACGCTTACTCCCCAATGAAACCTTGACCACAGTCAAGACGTTTCTAACCTCCCTTTCGAGGGGAACTACGATTACTCTGATTCCATTCCCTATCCAGGATACGTAGGCACAAGATGCAACGTCTTGCCGAGTAAACTTAGGACTAACCCTTAGGTATTTAGGTCACTCTATCCCTTAGCAATATATTTCAAACAGATAATAAAATAAAAAAGCATACAATAAACAAAAGGTTCCTGTAGAGTACTACAGAAGTTTAGGGTGCTAGTACCTTCCCTAAGCTTAACCAACCCCTTACCTAGATCTCTCCCTGCATTGTCTTTACGATGCAAAATTAGGTTTTCCTCTTTTGACCTTTTCCTTCGGATAAATCAAAGAGCGGTTGTGAACTAAAGATGCGATTTAAATTAATTAATAATTTGATATCATATTCTAATCGCAACAGAAAATGGCGACTTCACTGGGGACCCTCCTAATTTTTAAGGGTTACCCCTATTTTGTTTATTGTATGATATTTTATTAATTATTTTTATATATCATTGTACCTTATGGGGATACCTGTTATTGTGAGATAAGTCCTAACCCGGACTTGAGTGACCTTATTATAGGAAGGTGAGATATTCGACGAGGCTTGCCGGGAGTGAGTCCCGACCAAGTCGACTCGAGAATCACCGCTCAGTTAAGACCCTTTCGAAAATGGTTCGGTTGATCGAGTGCAGTCGTGAAAACTTTTACTATTTTCAATTGGAGTCTGTGATACTGGGGACCGTAGTACCTTAACACCACCTTGGCCTTATATAGGACGTAGTGCGAGAACTATGTGGGAGTAGTCCTACAATAGTTGCTACGCGATACTACACTCAAAAGAGGTTCTCTTGAGAATATTATCGACCTCTGAGTCAGTTGGAAAGTTGATAATATCCGAAGGATGGACTGATGACTTTGGGCACCTCTTTAGAACCTTGTTCTGCAGGTACAACTACCCTATAATACATACCTTTGGGGAAGGGTAGACCTTAACTTCATTCATTGTTCCTCTAACCTAGGACTTTGTTGTTTGTGTGTATTTGTGCATGGCATCCATAAAACATCATTCCTAGTTTCAAGGAATTCAACAGTCCTTTGCGAATTCAAAAGTCTTATATTTCAAATTTTAAAACTGTTTCCAACTTTCCTAAAAAAGAAATGTTTGCAATCGACCGTTGAAGTTCTTGAAACTATTGCATTGCATTAGCATCATGTCTTGCATGGCATCTTTCCCCAGGTTTCTCATGTCCAGTTGTCTTTATCTTCCAGTATTCCGTTGAGTCGTCAAGCTGATTCCTCGACACAAATATCAGACCAGGGCTAACTATAGACATAAGATGTCAGAACAAGAGACATAATGCAGATATCCGAATGGAAATCGATGAGTTGAAGTCAGACATGACTAAGCTCACTGAAATGCTTCAAATACTGATTGCCAGAGGACAACCATCTCAGACTCCTCAACGCCCAGTTATCAGACAAAACCAGAAATGGAACAGAAGCCACTTTGATCCTATTCCCATGATTTACACCGGGCTATATCTTGACTTGGTTCGACGAGGACTGATCACCATAAAAGCTTTGCCACCTCCTCCTAATCCCCCTCCAGTTGGGTTCAGGACCGATCTCCATTGTGCTTTTCATGAGGGTGCCCCAGGCCACGACTTGGAACATTGTTTTGCGCTGAAGGCTAGAGTGCGTGAATTGGTTAGAACCGGAATACTTGATTTTACAAACGGTCATCCGAATGTTCAGAAGGATCCCTTGCCAGTGCATCAGAAATGAAGTTTTATCACTAGGCCTTTTATTCCTTGTTGTTTGCATTTTCCTTATTTCGTATTAGTTGTTTGCTTTCAAATTATGTTTGTACTTTTACATTAATGAAATGAGCATTGCGACTTTTGGATTCAATTCATTTTGCCTACTATTTGCATCTTTATGCTTTATTTTCAAATATTTACTTTTTGTCCAAATTTTTGATATGCTAAGATTGGAGGGAGGATGATGATAACGTTATATCCATAATTGATGTCAGTATGCTTTCAATCAAACCTTGTTGACGATGTAAGGCATTGTTTCAATTCCCAAACACTGGAGAAATAAGGAAGTTAGTCCCTTGTCACCCCCTTTGAGCCTAGAAGTTGGAGTTTCTTTCTTTATAAAAACCCGCAATTTTAACCTGGGGATGGGTAGTTCTCAGTTAACTCGGTTATGTTTTCATGCAATATACCTTTCATATAAAGTTCGTACTTGCAAATTTTCCTTCGCACACAACAAGTAAATGTCGAAGATGTTTTCTAATCAAAAAAGTCGATGATGGTTCGCCGAAATCATTAAAGTCAGGCAGTCACTTTCCTTCAAAAATATATATATATATATATATATATATATATATATATATATATATATATATATATATATATATATATATATATATATATATATATATATATATATATATATATATATATATATATATATATATATATATATATATATATATATATATATATATATATATATATATATATATATATATATATATATATATATATATATATATATATATATATATATATATATATATATATATATATATATATAAATTAAGAAAAAGCCCGCTAAATCAAAACCTATGAAGGAGATTTAGGCAAAACTGGGGCATCCCACTGACTGTAAACTCTAAAATAAACAGTTAAGGCAAAATTTAGGGTTAATACAAAGAGGAGTTTTAAACCCTTCATCTTGAAAATACTCAATGTCAAAACAACCAAATGTTATAGGGGAGTAGTGGCTGCCTTTTCATAGGTCCCTTGACTTCTGAATCATCATTGCTACGATCAATGAAATCCCTAACTCGTGGGAACCTGAATGCATAATAGGAGTTAACTGAGCATAGGACTGGAGATCATCATGTAGATGGGGTGGGTATAAATAAATTTTGAGCTTTTATCCTTTGTTTCATAAACCATGAACCAGACCACGTTACAACCCTCAAAAGACCTAATTGAAGCAAGGTTATTTTGAAAGTATACTACAACAAGGTTGCGTAACCTGACTCCAAAAGATCTTTGTGAATCATTTATTTTGGCAATACACTTTTGTTTTAAATTTTGAGCGTCTTGAACCACCGTGTTCTGACCAACGACTTATTTTTCATTTTTCAAAAATAATTTTGATTTCAAAGGTCGCATGAACTTTGCATTACCATGTTTGTATGAATATTTTTGTTTGCAAACTGGCTTTCCTCTAAGGAATTTTCAAACAATGAGAAACTTGGTCAAGTGATCCTATCAGGGGCAAGTTTCGCTTACATCTTGTCTAAGAATCAGTTCAAGATTTGTTCAAGGCAAGATCTTCTCAGATTTGATTTATCCAGAAAATTTTCAAGACTCATACTGGGGCAAGCCTTCCGAGGGTACAGCAATACAGTCATTTTTACGAATCAGATAAGCTGAAGCAATTATCAGTTTGTCTAATCTAGGGCAGTGTACTTGAAAAATATCCAAACGACTATTGATCCTTCCTACAGAGACTATCATCTTATACAGTTTAGTAGAATGTCAGTGATGTATGGGTTGAGGAATCAGTCTTCCAGTCTTGTTATCTCATCATAAGAGTCGAGCCTTGTCGTCGACATCTGTATTTGCATTTGATCATATATCATAGCATAATTCTTATACATGTGCATATCATGGGTGTTTTATCCCCATTTGCATTCTTCTCCCGAGGTCGTGTTTTACCCGCGTCTTACCTCGTGGACGAATTCCAATCTACCTGGCATCATGGGTGTTTTATCCCCATTTGCTTCTTCTCCCGAGGTCGTGTTTTACCCGCGTCTTACCTCGTGGACGAAGTCCAATTTACCTGGCATCATGGGTGCTTTATCCCCATTTGCATTTTTATCCCCGAGGTCGTGTTTTATCCGCGTCTTACCTTGTGGACGAATTTATTTACTTGGCTTCATGGGTGCTTTATCCCCATTTGCATTTTTCTCCCTGAGGTCGTGTTTTACCCGCGTATTACCTCGTGGACGAAGTCCAATTTACCTGGCATCATGGGTGCTTTATCCCCATTTGCATTTTCTCCCTGAGGTCGTGTTTTATCCGCGTCTTACCTTGTGGACGAATTTATTTACTTGGCATCATGGGTGCTTTATCCCCATTTGGATTTTACTCCCCGAGGTCGTGTTTTACCCGCGTATTACCTCGTGGACGAATTTATTTACTTGGCATCATGGGTGCTTTATCCCCATTTGTATTTTTCTCCCCGAGATCGTGTTTTATCCGCGTCTTACCTTGTGGACGAATTTAGTTACTTGGCAGCATGGGTGTTTTATCCCCATTTGCATTTTTCTCCCCGAGGTCGTGTTTTATCCGCGTCTTACCTTGTGGACAAAGTCCAGTTTACTTGGCACCCATCAACTATTTCGTGTCATGTCTATCTGACGTTCTTCCAGATACGACGTGTCTTTTTTTCGATGTTCTTCCGAAATGTTCTGATGTTTGTCTCTCCCTATATGTTTTCTGGTGAGTCCTGAAGATCCCGCTCGATCTCTTCAAGGAATGTCCCGAAAACTGTAGCGTCTGTCGTTTACCTGGTCCTGCCTCCGTGTGGATCCTATGTTGCCTTGTCACCACCGCGTGTCTTCTTCCCCAGTGCAATTCTTCGCTACGCTGTCCCCTATGACGTCGTGTCGTCTGCATCCTTGCATTCATCATTCCATCATACGCATCATATTAGATTCATGGCATTGTCAGCATTATAGTTCGTGTTATTTTGTCCATATCATTGCATATCACTGCATCTAGGGGCCAAATTTCCGGTTATCTGTATTTAAATCCCTTTCACCGCGATTTCTCGAGTCTCCGCTGCTCAAATCATCCGGTGAAGCTATTTAAATAGGGGCATCTGTTGCACCCCAAATTTGTCCTACCTTTACATAGTTTCTAGTGCCACTTTATTTTGAATGAATAAAATGGCACAATTGGCAAGAGACCGTGTGTAAGGAGTTGTGAGTGTGAGAGGTTGAGAGTTCGAATCCCACCTTCTTCACTTTTTGTTTTTCTTTTATTTTTATTCTAACTTTTCTATTTTCATAAAAAAAATAACAAAAATAGTTTATTTTTATTATTTAATTATTATTTTCGTATTTTATTTAAATTATTTTTAAAAAATATTATTTTTTCACTTTTTTCATATTATTCATAAAAACATCCAAAAATTATAAAATTAAAAATATTAGAAAAGATTTTATTCTTTTTATAATATTTTTAATGTTTAGTAAATAAATAGGGTTTTAAGTTTGTTTTAATTTGTTTAAATTTTAGTTAGTTTTGACTAATTCTTTAAGTTGGGCTTTAAAGTGGGCATTAGGTTAGAGTTAACCCTAATTTGTTACCTATATAAACATGAGTTGCATTTGAGAAAAGGGGAGAAGGGAAAAAAAGAAAAAACGGCGGCCGTTCTCACGATTTATCAGAAGCGGGGAGATTTTTTAAAAACCTTCAAGGCTTCATCATCAAGATCAAAGATTCACCACCATCGTCCAATAGAAGCTTCGAATCCGGCCGTTATTCCGTAAGAAATTTATCAAAATTGATTTATGGTTTTGTTTTCATGATTTTTTTTCAGGGACACATTCAGCGGGAGAGGAACCGCACATGCAACACGAAAGAGATGAGAGAAGCTTTGGAAAAATGGAGCGAAAAGCTCTTTAGAGCTTTAATGGTCGCCGCGTGGGACAAAGAGAATGAAGAAGATGAGAAACCTCTTATAATAACAAATGATCCGTTTCTCCATCCCCTTTTAATTAGGTTCCATTTCTTTTTTTATTAATTATTAATTATTTTATTATTTTATAATTTAATAATAGTAATAATTAATATAACATTTTTCTTAATTAATCTTTTTCCTTTAATAAATCTAAAATAAAAACTCTGTTTTTCATTAAAAAAACTTTATTTTTTCTCATAATAAAATAAAAACTATGTTTTCATAATAAAAAATCTTTATTTTTTCTCATAATAAAAATTTAAACTCATTTTTTTTATAATAAAATTTAAGACTCTATTTTTCACAAAAAGTTATGAACTCTTCTAAATTTAGATCTTAAAATAGCCATGAAATTAACACATTTGTTTTTAGTAAAAATTTGAAATCCATTATTCTCTTTTAAATAAAATAAAAAAGAAGTTCCTAACGTTCCTGTCCTTTTTCTTTTTCGTCTAACACTCCTTAATTTGTTTGTTTCAGCTTATTATTATTTTATTTGTTCGTCTTTGTCCCATGGATGTAATTTACGCGAGGCCATGGTCGCGTTTTATTTTTTATTTCGCATTTTTTGGGGATTTGTAATTTACGCGAGTGATCGTCGCGATGCTTTCTTTATCGCTTTCATTATTTTCCTTACTTTATTTCTGCCGTATAATAATTTGCTATATCTTGCATGATTTGCCGTTAAAATCCCTTTCGAAGGATTAGGTCTAGCCGTTTGACCGCCGAGTCAATAACCCTAACGTTTGACCATTTCAAAACCCTAATCGCCTAGGTGTCCCGCCGTGGACGAAAATACCCTTTACCCTAGCATTAGGTCAAAGAGTCGCCGTACTCTGTTTTAGGGTTTCCCGCCGTGGAATATTTAATTTAACCCTAATTTCAATTAACAATTTCAACGTAGAAATAGGAGTTTTAAGACTCCACGTAGGCGCTTCCCTATGAACGCTTACTCCCCAATGAAACCTTGACCACAGTCAAGACGTTTCTAACCTCCCTTTCGAGGGGAACTACGATTACTCTGATTCCATTCCCTATCCAGGATACGTAGGCACAAGATGCAACGTCTTGCCGAGTAAACTTAGGACTAACCCTTAGGTATTTAGGTCACTCTATCCCTTAGCAATATATTTCAAACAGATAATAAAATAAAAAAGCATACAATAAACAAAAGGTTCCTGTAGAGTACTACAGAAGTTTAGGGTGCTAGTACCTTCCCTAAGCTTAACCAACCCCTTACCTAGATCTCTCCCTGCATTGTCTTTACGATGCAAAATTAGGTTTTCCTCTTTTGACCTTTTCCTTCGGATAAATCAAAGAGCGGTTGTGAACTAAAGATGCGATTCAAATTAATTAATAATTTGATATCATATTCTAATCGCAACAATAGTGTTCCCAAACAAGAGTTCTTGGAATTTCTCCAATCTACTCACAATTGATCACACTTGCAATCGCTTTAGAGGTTACTATGATAGAAACATCAGTCACTCTAGACATAATAGCATACTCATACTTCAGCTCAACAATGGAGGTATTAATCCAAAACTCTTTGACAAGACTTGGATAAGTGAAACCATAGTGCTTCTCAAAGTAGCCACTCCACCTTTGTTTAGACACAATCTCTCAGAAGTTGAAACCAATCTTAAGAAACTCATCAAAATCCACAAACTTTTCATTGATGACAACCAGCTGATTCAAAGGAGAATAAATTGAAGAACTCTTCTCAAGTTTGGTTTGATAAAAACACACATAAGAGGAAAAGAAGAAAGAGAAGAAGAAGAAGATGAAAGAAAAAGAAACTGAACAAGAATCTTCCAAAAATAAGAATCTTGTCAGAAAAGGACACAATGATGTTTCACAAGACAGGAAATAGCAACAACAAGTACTAAAAGAGAAAACATCATTACCCAAAGGTTCATTGTCCAACAGATATTTCAATTCCACCAGATAAGTTTCACCTTTATGTAAGATTAACAACTTTCAAAAGCTATCAACCATCAGAGTCTAGTAAGTCCAGACTAAGATAGCGATATCATCTATCCTTCACAAGTCTCTAAGATTCTATTCAGAACTAGCACTTTATCTTGAAACAAGAGTCTTGAGTGATAAGCGAATATTGAATTGCCTTCTTTAGACAGCTAACAAGCAACAATATCAACACAAAAGTGAGAAAACTGTTTTCATAAATGTGATAATAACTTGGCTTGATGAGACATTCAGTATAGAAAAACACAACAAAGTTCCCTCTTAAAGATTTCTGAAGTTCTCCTTTTTTCAAAATAAAAACTTCTCTAGAGATATATTAGAAACTTTGCATTTATATCTAAACAAATGTCTCATTGAATCAAAAGATAAGTCAGACAAGAACAAACATACCACTTTTTTTTGTCAGACTCGATTCAATATTCAGACTTGACCAATGGAGTCTGAACTCAACTTTGAGTGAATTTTGATTCGATGGTTGTCTGACCACTGATTCCACTGCTCTCACCAAATTCAGTACCACCAGTACTGGAA
This sequence comes from Lathyrus sativus, assembly GCA_963859935.3. Lineage (NCBI taxonomy): Eukaryota > Viridiplantae > Streptophyta > Magnoliopsida > Fabales > Fabaceae > Lathyrus > Lathyrus sativus. Next base: position 397,201,596 of record OZ012740.1, read on the forward strand.
TCTGGGATGTTGGCTCTTCTCTCAATAAATGTTGCAAACAACCTTATGGAAGATGCCTCTGCTTCTTTCCTTGATATCTGTAGCAGATACATTATGATACTCATATTTCTATAAGACCATACATGTAAGTACTAACAGAGTCTTCTGTGCCTTACATCTCAATCTAACAGCAGATCATAAGTTACTCCAGAGTGTAATTCTAGAATGAGATTTGAGCAGAATCTTATTCTAAGAAATGGCAATAATCTCATTTGTTTGGATTAAATATTTTGACTTTGAAATCATTGACAAGCTTAGAACCAGATGGCGATAGCTATCAAAGATTGACATAAAGCAGATCAGAGTATTGTCTTAGTACAACTAATAGATCTCAAAGAGAAGTTGAATATTTCTCATAGAAGTGTCTTTTAAAACAACTTCCATAATTGTCCTCAACCAAGAAGCAATGGAGTTTCTTAAGATATCACCTTAAAGAGCAAATTCCATATAATCAAATATTTTGAAACAAGTTAGCTTTAAAAACATCTCTTGCTTTTTAATACTTGATCTTTTATTTCAGAACACAGATGCTTCTTTTCATGTGCATCCTGCACTAATATCAGTTTCAAACGATTAAGCATTGAAGAGTGTCGAATATTAGGTTCTGGTAGAATTTTTTTCTTGCTTTCAAATTTGGGAAATCGGTTGAAATACACAAATTTCAGAAGCTCTTGAAGTTACTTTTCTATCAACAAATACCATAATTCATTCAGCTCGTATAAAAGTCCTTATGACAAGAAACATAAGTTTCTCATCATTAGTCATTCCAAATAACTTAAGCTAAAGAAAAGAAGATGATCTGTTAAATAGTGTTTTATTATCCAACTTGATTTCTTTTTGTTAAAGACTGCAATACTAGTCTTCAGAACACAATAGATTTAGGATGTAAACATAAAAAAATTGTGACTTTTGATTTAATTCTAGAAATAGTCCTCTCAGAATTTTCTTGAAAATATAAGATGAAGTGTAACCACTTCAAGCTTTACAAATTGATCCCCACAAACCCAAGTGCAATACCAAAGATAGTCCAAGCATCAGATATATCAATGATGTTGATATACTTAGAAGTCAGATAGTGCATCTACCAGAATGTAACTATCTCTGAAGATATTCAATATGCATCTTCTGAGTTGGTGAAAGAGATTTTCAAAAGATTATCTGTAACACTAGTCACCCTCAACAAAATACACAAGTGACAAATAAGACCCCCGTGCAAAAGACGCGGAATGCAGTTCGACAGAGTCGCCACCAAACTATATTTATCCCAAAAGAGGGAAAGGAGAATATCGAGAAAACCTTTAAAGAGATAAGAACATGGTCGTCGCACGTCTGTTGCACTCAATGGGAACCTTTTAGTTCTATTTGTGATGAAGGTTATCTAAGCTTATTTGTTTTCTTCTCAATAATATATGTGAAACGGTAAGATAAAAAAGGAAACGATGCTAAGGGGAAATGGGTGGTTTTAGATAGGGTGCTCGCCAAGGATTGGGTCCCTTGTGCCTAGCTTTCGTAGTTCGACTACGGAAAAAGGTTAGAGGGGAAAATGGAAGATAGATAGAAGTATGCAAACGGTGGAAAAATAAAAAAGGTAGATGCGGAATGACGGAAAAAGATGGAAGTGTGCTCGCCAAGATCATTGCAATCTTATGCCTACGTATCTCACATTAAAATGAATGAAAAACAACCCAAGAAGCATGCCTCGAGAAATGTCACTCAAGAATCCAAGGAATGCGTGATTCCAAGAACTCAGTTTTTTCGGGAGTTGACTGAAAATGTTTTGAGAAAGGTTGAAAGTTTTGAATTCAAAAGATTGAATGAATAACAACCCAAAGGGCGTGCCTCAAGAGCCGTTCATTCGAAGATCCAAGGAATGCTAGATTCCAAGAATCTCCTTCTTTCTTATGTTGATTTAGGAAATGTTTAGATAAAAATTAAATATTTTAAAACGGAAGGTCGAATGAACAACAACCTAAGGCCTGCGCCCTAAGAGCCATTATTCGAAGATCCAAGGAATGCGAGACTCCAAGAATAATCTTCTTTTGTAATTTAATTAAGAAAATCCGCTTGACGTTGGATTAAGTATTTCAATGAATTCGCACGTGAGGAGTTTAATTGCGAGGCAAAAGGCATTCGACTGAGAAAGCTGACTTGAAAATTCCACTTGACGTTGGATCAAGGATTTACGAAAGAGGTAAGCATTCGCACTATTACCTAAGGGTGCTCCTAATAACAAAACCATGACGAAATGTGCAAGTGTGTGCATTAGGTTGATGGCGATGCTAATGAGCAATCAACTTACAATGGGTGTTTGAAAATGGCTCGAAAACGAATCGAGAATTAGTTTGAAAATGGTTTAGTCTATGCGAGTCCCTAGAGGTGCTCTTAGTAAACAAACCACAATCAAAGTAAAACGAATGTGTATATCAGAATGGGAGCAGGGTACATGTAAGTTACACGGGATTGTACAAATTAAAAGGGTTCATTGTAAGGTAGCCCAAGAGGAAGCCCTGTGTGTGCAGGGTGTGCTAAACTAAGCCACGAGCGAGAGTCAGACGAAATCTCCTTTGATTAGGATTTTTGTACATAGTCCAAGTTCCATTGCTCAGAAAAGTAGCCACAATCCACCAATTTAGGCTTTTAGGGTTTCGATAATTATTAGTGTGTTTTTTGAATGGTATGAACAAGGTATGAATAATATGATTATGATATGAACAATATGAACAGATGAATAATATGAGAAAGATAATATTGACAATGGTATATGAACAATGATATATTGACGGAAAAATAAATCAAGAATATATTGACAGAAATTAAAGCAAGAGTATATTGACAAAAATTAAAGTTAGTGGTTAGTGATTAATCGGATGAATCAGGTCGACTATATCGCTAAACCGTCATAGCACGGTCTATGAAGAAGATCATACTATAGGAGGTCGCGCAAGAATGATATTTGTGCTAAAACTCGATAGAGAGATGATATTGAGGATCATTCTCAAAGAAAATTGTGCCACACGAAAAGAAATTCACTACATATTTGAAATAATGAAGGTTAAACAACCTCAACAATCAACATTTATGATATTAAAGACTTCATCGACCAAAAATAGTAAAAGAAAATAAAAGATGAGAACCAAGGTAGAAATGAAAGAATAAATCAATAAATAAAAAAATATTTAACAAAAAAACTAATCAAGCTTTTTAACAAAACAACTAATAGAGATTGTTAACAAAATTTATTATCAAAGAAAATTACCAATAGGTTATCAACATATTAACAAAAATTATTAAACTAAATAAAAAATTAAATAAATAAAAAATGATTAAAGTCTGGGGGTGTAGAATGGAAAGGATGGTGAACTTGTAGAAAACCAACATGGGCCGAGCCCACAAAAACTATGCAAAAAGGTGATAAGGAGGGTGTGGATTTAGAAAAACAAAGGGGATCCACGGATCATTCCCTCAAAAACATTCTAAATAAATAAATAAATAAATGGCCTATGAATCATGTTAAAACAAAACCATGTCACGCTCCTCTTATTAGAACCAATTATCTTTAAAAAAATCAGAAAAAAGGTTCTATCCTTAAAACGAAATGAACGAACAGGGCCATCAAAGTGACCTGATCTTCTCTCCTTCGATCTGCTTCTTGCGCGTGGATTGTTATCGATCTTCTTTGCCATTTTCTTCCTCTCGTTCACTTTTGATACAAGTTCGTTTGATGTCGTTCAACCTCCTTAAGATTCGTGCTCGCAATCATATTCGAATTCTATTTTCAATCTCTCTTCATCTCTTTCTGGATCAATTTGGTTGGTGTATGGTGTGTGATTTATTTGTTCTAGGTTTATGAGTTGTTTTGGGTTGAGAATGGAGGAAGGTTCGTTGAATGAAGGTTGATGAAGGGTGATACAAATAGAGGTGGTGAAGTGAGGATTTAAGTTAATTTGAGCAGCGTTTGATTGGCTTTTTAAGCTTGGGAAGAATGAATGAAGGTAAGCTCTATTTATAACGTGAAGGTGAGGGATGAAGGTTATAATTTGTTGCTATTTTGCAATTTTTTTATCATTTTGTGTTGTGCGTTTGCTGACTCTCATGTTGTTGTGACTATGCAGGGTATTATTTGGTGGTGAGTGAAATTGTGTGCGCTATTATTGTTGGCTCGCGTGAAGTTCGGTGTGTAACACCCCAAAATTTACCACATCTCTTTCTTAACCTTTAGGCTTATGTTTCATTTCATTTGCATCATCATTTGTGCATAGCATTGGTTCTAAGCATGGGATCAAGGTATCCTGGTTGGCTCTCAAGAGGAGGAGTATGAGCCTCAAGGCTAAAGCAAGGGTTTGTTCTCAATCTTATGGTGTTCTTAAGCTTTAAAGTCCTTTCTTATCAAATCGTCTCAGATAATCATCTAGATTAAGATTATAAGCAAACCACATTCTCCTATCTTTGTTTCTCAAGCTATGGTTTTTGGGATGTTTGGGTATGTGACACCTTCATGGGAAAGAGTTTTGAAGTCTCATCACCATCATGTTAAACAAATCATCTTTGTTGAAGAGATTCTTCGGCTTACCCAGAGAAAATATGGTTTTGAGCTTGGGTCGGCATCTCTTATCTTTTAGGGCTGGAATTAGGGTTTAGGATAAGATCAACTTATTTTTTATTCTTTGAGCAAGACATTATTCCATGGTCTTTTATGTGTCCTAGAGTGTCTATGGGTGAAATATTGATCATTAATTTTAATCAGAGAAGCTTCGATTGATCAGATGATTGCAAATCATTTGAATTGGGAACAAAGTCAACTATGCAAGAAAAAGTCAACTCCTGACTTTTTGAGGTCAATTGTATGTTTTTCGTGTTAAATATGAACAATGGGTGGAATTTGATCAAGAAATGTCAAAGGAATCATCAAAAATTAAGAATTGGAAAATTAGGTTTTTAGAAAGTTACTATTTATGGAAAGTTCTCATGTTTGATCAAATACTTTCATGGCCAGATTACTCTTTGATCCAAGCTCCTATCTAATTTTCATCAGACATCAAAGTTGTAGATTTTGATTCAAGCTTTCCATTGATGTAAAGAATGCCCCATTTGGATCATTGTAGTTCAAGTCATGTTGCTTCCAAGATCAAGGTTTCAAGTTATTAAATTGACAAGAACTTAGATTTTTTCTAAGAGTTTTGGGGCATCATTATGGAATCATCTTTTCAAGGCCACTTTTCATCCTAATTTAAGCTTCATTTCAATACCTTTCTAACATGAATTTTATTCTATGATCTTCCTATTAGACAAAGAGCATAAGTTCTTGGCATTTGGTGTGGAATCCATCAAGTTATGTTTATTTTAAATAACTTGCATGAGTTTGTTTTTAGGGCATGTCATTTTCTTAGTATTCTTGCGCATTGATGAGCTTGCTTGGCAGCATCATTTTCCATCAAGATCACACACACATGCCCCTTTTTCCAATTGCTACTTATGACTAAACAAGCCATCCATATTACATGCATACATCATGTTATGTTTGCTAAATTTGGGAAAGAGAACGAATGTATATTTCTGGCAATCCCCTCTCCCATGTTCCATCTCATTCACATCATCCTCATGCTATCCTTTCCTCTCTCTAAAGTAGCATCAAACCTCCACCTATAACACAATCTGAGCCTATACCATAACCACCTTATTTTCACTCTCTTTCATTTCCAAGCCAGACCAACTAATTTCATACCTTTGCTTCGTACCAAACCCAAGAAACACTCCTTTATAAGCTACACATTCCAAACGTACCTCATTCTTCACCTTTTTTCCAAATATGAATCTCCAATTTTTCTCTCAAATTTTGTCATCTTCAAAGCTTATTTTTCAAGGGAGTTCTTGACAGTTGCTGGCCAGAATCATCATCCTCAAGGTTTTCTAAGGCTATTGGTGAAGCTTTTCTCAAGTTTCTACAAGGTTTGAAGAGGTAGTGGACCATCTCCATTTAGTAAATTTTCTCATCCTTTATTCTCTCAGTTCATGTGTGCTTTGAGTTTGTTGTTGTTGTGGTTGATGTGTTATTCCATTCCTGAGGATGTCTGAGTGCTTGTTGTGTTGTTTTGAGCAATATCAGTTTGTATGCTCACTTTTTATTTCCTCCTATTCACCTTGAAAACATGCTTGTTTGTGGAAAATAAGTTTGGATTTGGATTCTACGTGGAATTATGAGTGGGATAGTGGCTTTGTTTCATGTTTGTGGGTGTTTGCAGGTGGCTCCGGAGTCTGGAGGTTAAAGAGGGGCTTATGTGGCATACACTCGTTTTTTTGAATTTGAATTAATTGAGTTGTTATGTTTTGATTCACTTGTTTGTGTTACAGGGCTCCACGTTAATTAATGAAGCTAGCATGGCTGGCTGTGTCTGTTTGGCTTTGGCTTGGGCTTTGATCTTTTGCTATCTGCACTCCCTATTCTGAGTCCCATAGCGCGCATCAACTATTTCTCTTTGATTCTCAGAATTGCTACCTCACCTCCATGTTATTTTCCTTATTTTATTTTGTTTTATTTTCTATTTTTGTTTTCATTTTTGTTTTAATACTTCTAATCATAATAAAAATTGGAAAAAAATATGTTTCTAATTGTTTGATGTCTTGAGAGTATTGTCATATTTTTTACTTTATTTTTCAATTTAATTTCTTATTTATTTTGAATTTATTTGTAAGATAGTTTGACATGTTTACCCTTGAATTAGGATTTGATCTTTTGATGCCTTTGATGTGCCTTCTTGATCAAATTTTTCTCACATGTTTGAACACTTGATTGATGAAATTTTAATGTGGATTTGGTGCTTAGATTATCCTTTCTTGGATGTTTCTCATTTGGTTTTATTTATTCATCGATTGATGCTCGATTCATAACATGCTTGAACTTGTGGTTTTGTTTTGATGGTGTACTCATGCAATTCATGTTGAGATCTATTCCATGCTTATTCTTGATTGTTTTAACATGAGTTTGAGCTTTGGTTTCATTTTTGTATGATCATCTAGGTGCCTCAATTTGATTTTCCAATATGATGATGTTTGAACATGAACATGCCTAATTCTTGACCTAGTTTTAAGACTTGCTTCTTGAATAGATTTTTATTTTGATTCATGATTCTTGTATGTTTCAAATGGATTGGTTAAGGTTCTGGTATTCATGTTATGTGCCCATTGTATGATCATTTCCCACTTCTTTATTCACATGTTTTCTTGTATGGATGATTTGAGTGTTTCCTTGAGCATGATTTAAACTTGATCTTTCTTGAACTTGCTTGATATCTTTGATTTGAATGTGAATTGAATCAATTGAGTTTTCTTCTGACCTTCATGTTATGGTGTGCATTACTTGATCATTTTTCACTTTGTACCTTGCTTGAACACATGTTTTCATTTGAAGTTGATCATGGTATAAACTTGCCTAGTTTTGGTGCATGTTTTGAAGTTGATCCTTGTTGATTCTTCTTGAGATTCTTTAGTTGATATTTGGAGTGATATTCATGATATTGCTACTTCCCTAAATTTCTTTTCATCTTGTTGAATTCATTTTGACTTGGTATGTTGCTTCTTGGTCTTCAATTGTGGTTCTAAAAAAAGTTTGCTTGTGCACTTCTTTGATTGTCTTCATATTCTCTCTTGAATTTGAAAGTATGAACACTTTTATCATGATTATATTATGTTTGAGTATACGTGATTGATTGTGTTTTTATCCATCTTTGATGTCTTGATTCATTTGATAAACATGCTCTAATCTTGGTGTGACACTTGTGCATTGATGTTGAGTTCTTTTCATCTTATGTTACTTTGACACTTTCTTACTCTTCATCTCTTTCCTTATTCTTTGAGTTTTTGAGTTTTCTTTTGTTGTTGGTGATTGATTAGTATAATTTTTACTTGTTTTTGCTCACATGATCTCTTAGGATTCCTACCTCCACTTAATTTCTAATTAAGTTGGAGGTAGGAGAGACATTAGGCTTTCAGTCCTTTGCATGATAACAATTAGGATAGTCCCTTTCAACCCTTAACCTTAGGTCTATCTCTTTGCATGCTAACATTAGGTAGAATTCCCTTTCTATCCCAACTTTAGGACCATTGTGCATGACAACATTAGGAGTTAGTTTCCCTTAGTTGTTTTCTTTTCAATCTTTGAGTCCTCTTTCTTCTCATCTCAAAACAACATTAACACACTTAATAAATATGATGAACATCGTGCGCCCGGAGCCTTAAGTATATGTGAAATGATGAGTGAGGGGTATCTCCTTACTTGTCTAGAGTATTTAACATATGTTGCGTCAGGGGGCGATCATGTGACGCATTCGCTTCTATATCATAGACATTAGTGCAATGTGAATCTCAAATCAAATCAATTCACTTATCTAAAAATCATAAAAAAATTCAAATCATTTTATCCGTCGGGATTTTTTTTTCAAACTTATTTTCATAAAAGAGCATGTTATTTCCGTTCTATCGCAAACAGACATCGATCCTAACTGCTGGAATGCGAACTTAACGTCGCTCATAAAAAAACACTTAACCAATTTGTGGTCTTAAACACGAACTACGGGCTCTCTGATTTCCTTATTCTCGTCTGGATAAGGATATGTAGGCACAAGACGACGATGTCTTAGCGAGAAACCTTCCCCCATTCACTTGTAGTTTTCCGAACTATATTGACTCTGACTTTCCCATTGCACGAGGGAAAACATAGGCATAGGGCGGCGATGTCCTATCGAGTCTCCTTTTTATTTTCTTTTCTCGTTTCCGTTTAGTAGTAGGCTTTAGATAACACACCCTTTGATTAGATAACAAGCGTGGATCTCGTTGAGTACAACAGATGCAAGGGGGAGCTAATACCTTCTTCTCGCGTAATCGACTCCCGAACCCAATATTTGGTTGCGATGACCTTGTCTTCTCACTTTTTCGAGGTTTTCTTAGATCATTTCCTTTCCTGCAATGGGATAAATAATGTTCGGTGGTGACTCATCTGTTTTTTCTGCCAGGTATTTTTTGCAGTTGCAACATGAAGGTTTGGGCATGTGTGGTGCGTTATGGCAAGGTTGCTGCAACGTGATGAAAAAGGTTCTAGTTATTTGGTTGTGGCAAGTTGTGTTGTATGTAACCTGCTGTTGGTGTAGGAAAAAAATGGCTTAAGGCTTGTGTTGTGTAAAGGAAATGCACGTTTATGTGTGTATTATGAAGGCATCAATGTAGTCATGAGATTGAGTGGCCTATGAGAGTATATTATGAAAATGAGGATTAGTGTTATGTGGCACATGGTTCATGTAAGAGTATGAGTGTGGTGGCTACTTGTTGTATTGATGAAAATTCTTTGAATGTGAGAAAGGGATGGACCGTATGGGCTTTCTTATGAGTTTTTTTTATATTTTTGTGTGTGTATGTGGGCTTTAAAAACAATGGGCTTTGAAAACCTTGTAATTGGACCTTGTATTGTTATTTGCACTTGTATTGCATGCTGCTACATTGCATTACCATTGTATTTTTCAATTCCTTTTTCTAGTTTTTGTCTTTGGATTGTCATTGCAACTTGTTATTTCATGAAATGAATTTTGGTGAAGTGATTCATTTGGGCCATAAATTTAAATTTTCACTTTGGATTTAAAACCTCTTGAAAGTGGCTAATTGGAATATGCCTGTATGGTATAACCATTAATTGCAAACTTGATTAGAAAGAAACAATAAAAATTGAGACTTGAATTGCCAATTAGAACTAACTTCCAACATTCTTGAAATTTCCCTCAAAATAACTAAAACTTGAATCGCTTCTGGAGAAGTAAAACAATCATGAATCGACCTTAGACTTAGAATAAACTAGAACCTTGAATCAAAATAAAAGATGAATCAATTTTGAACTTGGCCACTTGAATCTGGGTGAAACAAAATCTTCATTATGGACCAAACGAATAGCCCTTGAAATTAGAGGGATTATGCATTGAGATATGAACTTTGAAACGCTGCATAAAACCCTAATTAAATCCTGATGTTTCTCAAAGCACTTGCTTTAGTACAACCTGAGAATTTGATCCATCCAAAACAAGCTTAAATTGGCACACAACCACAATTAAATCCTCACACACACATCACCTGAGTTAATGCACCCTGACCTTGATCACGAAACAAAATCTTGCTTGACTAAGATTAGGTCAAATCAAGACGATTCTGCATCCATATTGCACACATTCCTAATTGGATACCCTCAAATGAAGAACAAACTTAGACAAAAGGAAAACAACATATTTTTGGATTTTTTTGAATAATTGTCAGTGGATGGATGTACAGATGAAAATGATATACAAGTAGGATAAATTTGGGGTATGACAGATGCCCCTATCTAATTGGCTTAAACCTAGTAAGATGAACTGCTACGACGTTCATTCTTTCAAGGTGTAAGTCGATTAGATATAAAGAAGACTTTGAATTTGTCTGAAAAGAAAGAAAATGCTTGAGAAGTGGAATTACAGGTCAACGTCGACCCTCGAGTGGACACCGAATAACTTGCAAATGTCATTATCACCAAAAGGATGATTACAGAAAAATCTGACACCAAAAAGATGGCAGCCCTATCACCAAAATGATGATAGTAAACTCACATGACCCGACTCGCTATTACCAAAAGGATAATAGTAAGCACACGCACACAGAGACCCTTCACCAAAAGGATGAAAGTGAGGTTGAAACTTGCTATTACCAAAAGGATAATAGTAAGTACACACTGTGTTCCTGACACCAACAGGATGATGAGTCTATCACCAAAAGGATGATAGTAAACTCACACAGCTTCGACACCAAAAAGATGACAGCTCTATCACCAAAAGGATGATAGAGGACACACACAATGCCCTTCACCAAAAGAATGAAACTGAGGTCGAAACTCGCTATTGCCAAAAGGATAATAGTAAGTACACATTATGTTCCCGACACCAACAGGATGATGAGTCTATCACCAAAAGGATGATAGTAAACTCACACAGCTCCGACACCAAAAAGATGACAGATCTATCACCAAAAGGATGATATAGCCCACACACAATGCCCTTCACCAAAATGATGAAACTGAGGTCGAAACTCGCTATTGTCAAAAGGATAATAGTAAGTACACACTGTGTTCCCGACACCAATAGGATGATAAGTCTATCACCAAAAGGATGATAGTAAACTCACACAGCTCCGACACCAAAAAGATGACAGATCTATCACCAAAAGGATGATATAGCACACACACAATGCCCTTCACCAAAATGATGAAACTGAGGTCGAAACTCGCTATTGTCAAAAGGATAATAGTAAGTACACACTGTGTTCCCGACACCAATAGGATGATAAGTCTATCACCAAAAGGATGATAGTAAACTCACACAGCTCCGACACCAAAAAGATGACAGATCTATCACCAAAAGGATGATATAGCACACACACAATGCCCTTTACCAAAAGGATGAAAGTGAAGTCGAAACTCGCTATTTCCAAAAGGATAATAATAAGTACACACTGTGTTCCCAACACCAACAGGATGGCAAGTGTATCACCCAAAGGGTGATAGTAAACTCACACAGCTCCGACACCAAAAGGATGACGGATCTATCACCAAAAGGATGAAAGAGAACACACACAATAACCCTTCACCAAAAGGATGAAAGTGAGGTTGAAACTCGCTATTACCAAGTGGATAATAGTAAGTACACACTGTGTTCCTGACACCAATAGGATGACGAGTCTATCACCAAAAGGATGATAGTAAACTCACACAGCTACGACACCAAGAGGATGATGGATCTATCAATAAAAGAACGATAGAGCATACACACAACGACCCTTCACCAAAAGGATAAAAGTGAGGTTGAAACTCACTATTACCAAAAGGACAATAGCAAGTAACCCGTGGGATTCTAACATTGTCGTTCACCAAAAGGATGATTCACAAACCAAAGATCCACAAATTATCAGCACCAAAAGGATGACAAATCTTTCACCAAAAAGATGATATAGAATCACACGCACACAACTCCGACGCCAAAATGATGATAGATCTATCATCAAAAGGATGATAGAGCACCCACATAGAATTCTAACATTGTCATTCACCAAAAGGATGAAAATGAGGTCAAACTTGTTATTACCAAAAGGATAATAGTAAGCACACACATAAATTTCTGACAACAAAAGGATGACGGATCTATCACCAAAAGGATGATAGAGAATACATGCGACTCGACTCGCTATTACCAAAAGCATAATAGTAAGTAAACACATTGGATTGTGATATTGTCGTTCAACAAAAGGATGACTCATAAACCAAAGATCCATGAATTACGGACACCAAAAGGATGACGGGCCTATCACCAGAAGGATAATAGAAAAACACATGCAACGACCCTTCACCAAAAGGATGAAAGTGAGTTCGAAATCTGCTATTAGAAAAATGATAATAGTGAGTACACACTGGCTTCCCGACACCAAAAGGATGATGGATCTATCAGCAAAAGGATGATATAGCACACACATAACGACCCTTCACCAAAAGGATGAAAGTGAGGTCGAAACTCGCTATTACCAAAAGGATAATAGTAAGTAACCCATAGGATTCTGACATTGTTGTTCGCCAAAAGGATGATTCACAAACCAAAGATCCATAAGTTACCGACACTAAAAGGATGATAGAGAAACACACGCATATAACTCCGACACTAAAATGATGACGGATCTATCATCAAAAGGATGATAGAGCACCCGCATAGGATTCTAATGCTGTCATTCACCAAAAGGATGAAAACGAAGTCAAACTTAATATTACCAAAAGGATAATAGTAATAACACACATAAATTTTTGACACCAAAAGAATGACGGATCTATCACCAAAAGGATGATAGAGAATACACGCGACTCGACTCGCTATTACCAAAAGGATAATAGTAAGTAAATACATAGGATTCTGATATTATCGTTCACCAAAAGGATGACTCACAAACCAAAGGTCCACGAATTACCAGCACCAAAAGGATTACGGGCCTATCACCAAAATGATGATAGAAAAACAGAGGCAACAACCCTTCACCAAAAGGATGAAAGTGAGTTTGAAACCTGCTATTACCAAAAGGATAATAGTAAGTACATACTGGCTTCTCGACACCAAAAGGATGACAGGTCTATCACAAAAAGGATGATAGTACACACACACACATAGATATCTGACACCAAAAGGATGACAGACCTATCACCAAAAGGATGATAGTGAAACACAGAGGTATCTGACACCAAAAGGATGATAGACCTATCACCAAATGGATGATAGTGAAACAGAGAGGTATCTGACACCAAAAAGATGAAAAGCCTATCACCAAAAGGATGTTAGTAAACACACGCACAGTGACCCTTCACCAAAAGGATGTTAGTAAACACACGCACAGTGACCCTTCACCAAAAGGATGAAAGTGAGGCCAATAACTTTGCTATTACCAGAAGGATAATAGTAAGCAAACACAGAGATTTCCGACACCAAAATCATGATGGACCTATCACCAAAAGGACGATAATGAACATACACAATGACCCTTTACCAAAGGATGAAAGTAAGGTCGAGATCTGCTATCAGTAAAAGGATAATAATAAGTACACAGATTCCCGACAACAAAAGGATGACGAGTCTATTACCAAAAGGATAATAGAAAAATCACACTCACATTATCTGGCACCAAAAGGATGAAAAACCTATCACCAAAAGGATGATAGGAAACACACACACAGTTACCCTTCACCAAAAGGATGAAAGTGAGGTCACAACTTACTACTACAAAAAGGATAATAGTAAGCACATAATGATAGTAGAGGTTTTCATTCACCAAAAGGATGACACACAAACCAAAAGTTCACGAATTGCCGACACCAAAAGGATGACGATAACAATACAAGATACTATCACCAAAAGGATGATAGGAACTTCTAAATTTTGAGAGATACCAACACCAAAAGAATGAAGGTTGAATTGAATTGTCAGGATTTGGCTATCACCAAAAGGATTATAGTAAGGCAATTGACAAAAGGTCAAGTTTGCTGGAGATATGATAAGTGTAGCTTATTTGGAGACGCCAACAAAAGGTTGAAGCAAAGAAGTCATTGAGGAACACCATCCTTATCAACAAAAGGTTGAAAGGTACCCATTCACTAAGGAACACCCAAGACGAAAGGTTGAAAGAAACAAATCAACAGGGAATGCCTATTGACTCAGAGAAATGCCATTGGTGGATATGGGGATGACCACTTCATCAATAAAAGGTTGAGGAACACAACTAATTGGGGGACGCCCAGTGACTTGCTTGGAGATCACAACTTCATCAACAAAAGGTTGAATAAGCCTCATGAGGAATGCCCATGAACTTGCAAAAGATGCCCCTGACTGGGATGAAAATTGTCTTGAGCTTAATCAAAAAAAGGTTGAAACAACTTCGTGAGGAACACCCATGTACTTGAAGGGAATGCCCCTGGCTGGGCTGAAGATCACCTTGAAATCTTGTCTTTGCCAACAAAAGGTTGAAGAAACTTCGTGGGGAACACCCACATACTTGAAGAAGGTGCTCCTGCTTGGGCTTAAGATCATCTTGGAAATCTTGAGATTGACCCTGGATCTTGACTATGCATGTATGAATGCTTAATCTTGGAATGATATTCCATATTGAATGGGAATTCAATGCAAATGATGACGCGCAGAGATGCAGTCATTGGGGAAGTATAATTTGGTTTTATATGCATATGATACACATGATGTTTATGATGTTGAATATAACACATATGATGCGTATGATGCATATTACTGCAGACGGGTGATTGGATATGTTTAAAGGGTTCCAGCATGATGAACTTTTGGGTAGTTGCCAATGTGGACTGGACTTTGGGTGGTGGGAGGGTTTGATTTCCTCGACACTCAGTTCTCTATAGACGCCATGAATGAAGCGGACGAACATGCTCTCGAAGCCTTGAGTTTGATAACTTGATGGTAAGTCATGTTGTTTATTCTGAAAGAACCATAACTCTGTGCTTGATGGTCAGGATGACTTGAACGTAGCGATGTGATCAACTCATAAAACATGTGCTCTTGCTCTAAACTTGATGAATGCTAATGTCTGGCAAGATATACTTGACCAATTTGAACATGCAGAGGAGACCTGCCTTCTGCAACTGGTCTCGCCCTCAGTTTGAACATGGTAATGGTTTACCCATGACTAACAAGTCCTAAAATGATCTTTGGAAATTGAACCTTGATGTGCTCTGAGATGGCTTCCCCCTGATCAAGTTGTTGAGGGATTTTCCCCTGATTGAGCTATTGAGGTAGTATTGCTTCGAGTCATCCATTGAAAGTTCAAGTTCCTCTTTGATTTCCCCTTGTTGAAGTTTCTTTGATGTAAAACATTGATTTGCAGTTAAAATTTCTCATTCACAAATGGTAATCTCAATGTAATACTCATGCATGTTTTAAAAAAGAGTCGTTTGTTCGAGTGGCATGATAGTGTGAGACGAATGGACCGTTAGTCCAGTTGTTATGTTGATTTTTCCAGTGTGTGAGAGATATAGCAAGGAGAATAACACCAATGCTGAAGATTAGCAAATATCTGGGGAGCCAGTCTACGCAACCTTGTAATAGTATGCTTTCAAAATAAATCTCGCCTCAATTAGGTCTTTCGAGGGTTGTAACGTGGTCTAGTTCACGGTTTATGAAACAAAAGATATAGGCTCAAATTTGATTTGTGCCCACCCATTATTTGTGGTGAACTCCAGTCCTACATTCAGTTAATTCTGCACACGTTTCTCTTCTAAAAGGGTTGACGGTGTAACCGTGATTCAAGGTTTACTCGAATTGGCAGTCACCTTATCTTGTTTTTGATGGATGTCGATGACCCTTCTGTTTTGACATGGTGGTCACTGAATCTTAATTTTGTTTTTGTTGAGGATTTGAGGACATATATTTTTTTTATCCTTAACTTTTGCATGGATTGATTTCGCTTTTCGAGTCCATCAGGATATCCTTGATTCTTGCCTAAGTCTTCTTTTGAGGTGCTCGACTTAACAGGCTTTTGATTTTTTGATTTTGTTGGAGGATTTTTTGACTGCCAAATCATGGTCTTTGATGAACAACCGTCATGTCTTTGGATTTTTCTTTGTCATTTGAGTGCGTAATCTAGTTAACTGAACACTACCCTGCCTCAGGTTAAGTGTAACACCCCCTTTCTATACCCCCAAATAATACAAATAATCATTTACGCATAAATTCAAAATTCCATCAGAGTACATTTATATCATGGCATAAAAGGGGCATATCACATTATACCAAAAATTAAACATATACAACACCTGCTCAACAAATATGCAACACCGGGGCAACACCCACAAGGAAAATATTTAGAACATAGACGGAAACATCTAAATATTTCATAACTTCCAAAACATGTAATCACATACATGTACATCATTCATGTTGATTTACAACATCATCGATGTATACAATATTCAACCAGCATGTTTACATAAACATTCATCAGCAGATACACACGCGGATGTATCACAAAAGAATCAAAATAATCCCTAGCTACCCGGTGCTACATATCAGAGCCGACCGACCCAAAAGAATGAAGCCACGCTTCACAAAGACTCCAGCAATCTAATCTGCAATGCCTCATAGAGCATTATAAAACAACAGAAGGGTGAGAAACAATATCATAATACATAATGCATATAAACATATAAATATACATATAACAATTACGCATTCTCCACGTTCTCACCACAACTCAACTCACCAATCCATACACCATAACGTGTCCATACATGTATCTATATATAAATAGAACATCAAGCATACACAATATGCTTCATCAATGTTTATATCAATTCATAAACATACACACATATACATATATAATTCACACGTACATGTATCTTCAAGCCTTCCATTCATGCCAATTATCAACAATTTACATAAATATCTACATTCATGTTTATTCACCATACATCATGCACAGATGTCAACATGAAACTCATAGAGACCAACACACGACTCTATGCAGATGCAAATGCGGTACCGACTCATTTCAGCAGGTTCAATTGAAGATCCAAAAATAACCATCGCTCACACCCCACATGGGCACACGAGGTTCTGCAGATTCTACGCGGAATCAAATATAACCATCTCAACATACGAGGTTCTGCAAATCCGCCGAGGGATCAATAAATAACCGTCATTCACACCCCATAAGGGCACACGAGGTTTTGCAGATTCATCGAGGAATCAATATATAACCATCGCTCACACCCCACATGGGCACATGAAGTTCTGCAGATTCACCGAGGAATCAATCGACACAAGAATGCATACCATGATGCTTCACGTGCAACATGACTCATGACACTCTTGAAATGCATACATGTTTACAAACATACTCATGCATTCATCACATTCGTCGCATATATTCATTATGCATTCAAAATATATGTATCGCAAAGCATATATATATATATATATATATATATATATATATATATATATATATATATATATATATATATATATATATATATATATATATATATATATATATATATATATATATATATATATATATATATATATATATCACCCATTCAAACCAATTTCATACATGGTTCACATTCATAATTAATCTCACCATGCATTTCTATTCAATTCAAGTAAATGCACCAAATTGCCAAACGGCCACATTTCACACTTCACAAATCACAAACTAGGATTCACGCCATACGGCTACCCACAGCACACATATCAGCATATAATTAGTCATCTCAGATAAGGAATGATCGCAATCAAACCACACAACCAACCCACGGATAGGAAACACAAGAAAAGAAAACATGCTGTCAAGTTCGCTAACCTTCGCCTGGCGAAGGCTCGCTGGGATTCGCCTGGCGAACTCGCTGGCGAAGCCAAACAGAAGCTACTGCCATAGGTTCGCTGCCACGTTCGCTGGGATTCGCCTGGCAAACCCCTTCGCTACCACCTTCGCCTGGCAAACATACCAGCGAAGGCTGCTCTTGGCCACTGCCATAGGTTCGCTGCCCACTCGTTGGGCTTCGCCTGGCAAATGCTAGCGAACCTGCGAAACCAGAAAATCCCAATTGTTCCAAAATCATCAAAACCTCAAAAATTGACCGATTAAACCCAAACCAATCCCAGTAGCATAGCCCACTCATCACCCGACTAAACTACACCATCTATTCCAGATTCTAACCGATAAAACTCAGTTTCTACTGATTAAACCAACTTCCGACCTAGAAATGGAAACATAGAAAACAATCCAACAAATCCAATCTAGCACATACATGATTACATACATTATCAAGATGATAAAACATCTCACCCTTACCTAATTGATCGCAAGCTAAGGTTGATTCTTGATGATTCTAGGTTTTGTTCCACTTTCTCTTCTTTTCTCTCCTCCTCTTTTCTTTCTCTTGTTTTTCTTCTTAATGTTTCTATCTTTCTCTTTTCTCTCTATATCACATATTCTATTTTCTTTCCTCCCAAATTATTTCCACACACTTATCAATTAATTCTCACAAAATATCCACTTAATATTATCACTAATGCCAAAAATACCCTCCGACCTATTTTTACCCGAAACTCTCAAAGTCGGCAAAAATAGCTCAATATGTAAACATAACATATTATCACACAAATTCCACATAAATAAAATAATTACTTAAATAAATCAAATAAGGACTCAATAAAAATGGGAATTCAGAATCGGGGCGTTACAACTCTCCCCCACTTTAGAAATTTTCGTCCTCGAAAATATTACCTGATCCAAACAGCTATGGATGCGACTCACGCATCTTACTCTCCAATTCCCAAGTCATATTGCCTTCCGCAGCACCTCCCCATGCTACTTTCACAAGCTCGATATCCTTGCCTCTGAGCCTCTTAACTTCACGGTCCAAAATCCTAACCGGTAAAACCTTAACTGTAAGATTATCCCTTACTTACACATCATCCATCGGAATCACATGTGACGGATTCGGAACATACTTCCGAAGTTGCGAAACATGGAACACATCGTGCAAATTGAAAAGGTTCGGAGGCAACGCCACACGATAAGCCACATCACCAACTCGTGCAGTAACCTGATACGGACCAATGAAACAAGAAGTCAACTTCTTCGACTTCAAAGCATGACCCGCACCCGTAACCGGTGTAACCCTCAAAAACACATGGTCACCTTCTTGAAACTCAAGATCCTTTCTTCTCTTATCATGATAACTCTTTTGCCTACTTTGAGAAACTCTCATCTTTTCCCAAATGAACTTCACCTTCTTCGTCGTTTGTTGTACCATCTCTGGTCCAACTACCGACTTCTCTCCGGTTTCATGCCAACACAAAGGTGTTCGACATCTCCGACCATACAAAACCTCAAATGGTGCCATACCAATACTTGAATGAAAACTATTGTTGTAGGTGAACTCAATCAATGCCAAATAACCATCCCAAGTACCACCTTACTCGAGCACACATGCACTCAATCTCAACTTAGAACCCAAAGCCTTTTGCAAACTTTCCCAAAATCTCGAAGTGAATCTAGGATCCCTATCCGACACAATACTCTTAGGAACCCCATGTAACTTCACAATTACACCAACATAAATCTCGGCTAACTTCTCCAAAGGGTAACTAATATCAATTGGAATAAAGTGAGCAGATTTAGTAAGCCTATCAACAATCACCCAAATAGAATTATAACCTCTTTGCGTATTAGGCAATCTCGTAACAAAATCCATCGATATACTATCCCATTTCCACTCTGGAATGTCCAACGGTTGCATCAAACCACTAGGCTTCTGATGTTCCACTTTAGACTTCTGACAAGTCAAGCACAAATACACAAACTGAGCTACATCCCTCTTTAATCCAGACCACCAAAAGATTTTCTTCAAATCTTGATACATCTTATTCGCTCCCGGGTGAATACTTAAGTTACTCCGGTGTCCTTCCTCCAATATCATCTTTTTCAACTCTACATCATCGGGAATACAAATACGACCACGAAATCTCAAAAATCCCAAATTATCAACCTTGAAGTCCTCATTCTCATTCATCATCAAATCGACAAACTTCAAATCCAACTTTTGCTTTTCGCACATGGTAGCAAGAAAATCATTCGTAACATACAACATACCAAGTTTCACACTACTCGGCGTTATCTCACAAACCAAACTCAAATCTCTAAAACTCTCAAACAATTCCCATTATCTTACCATCAATGTTGACATATGAACCAACTTCTGACATAAAGCATCAGCTACCACGTTTGCCTTACCCGGATGGTAATTCAAACCAAAATCATAATCCTTCAAAAACTCTAACCATCTCCTCTACCTCATGTTCAATTATTTCTGATCAAATAAATACTTCAAACTCTTGTGATCGCTAAAAACTTCAAATCTCGCACCATAAAGATAATGTCTCCAAATTTTCAAAACAAACACCACGGCCGCTAACTCCAAATCATGCGTAGGGTAGTTCTTCTCATGCACTCTCAATTGTCTCGAAGCATAAGCCACAACTTTCCCATCTTGCATTAAAACACCACCTAAACCGGACAAGGAAGCATCACAATAAACCACAAACGATTTCGTCGGATTCGGAAAAGTTAAAACCGGCGCCATTGTCAACCTTCTCTTAAGCTCAACAAAACTCTTCTCACAATCAATATCCCAAACAAAGGCCTTTCCCTTACAAGTCAATTGAGTCAACGGAAGTTCCATCTTCGAAAATCCTTCAATAAACCTCCGATAATAACCGACTGATCCCAAAAAGCTTCGAATCTCCGTAACAGGCTTAGGAGCTTCCCACTGCATTACCACATCAATCTTGGACGGATCAACACTAATACCATTACCAGAAATAACATGCCCAAGAAAACTCACTTCCGATAACCAAAACTCACACTTCGACAACTTAGCATATAATTGCTTCCCTTTCAAAATCTGTAATACAACTCTCAAATGCTCTACATGCTCTTCTTGAGACTTAGAGTAAATCAAAATGTCATCGATGAACACAACCACAAAACGATCCAACTGATCATGAAAAATACGATTCATGTATTCCATAAACACACCTGGCGCATTAGAAACTCCGAATGGCATCACTAAAAATTCATAATGACCATACCGTGTCCTAAAAGCCGTCTTTTGAATATCCTCCTCTTTAACAGGAATCTGGTGATAACCTGACCTCAAATCAATCTTACTAAAAACACGGGCACCAACCAATTGGTCCATCAAATCATCAATTCTAGGAAGCGGATACTTGTTCTTAATAGTTACCTTGTTCAACTGCCGATAATCAATACACAACCGCATACTCCCATCTTTCTTCTTTACTAACAATATCGGTGCACCCCAAGGAGAAACACTCGGCCTGACAAACCTCTTTTCCAACAAATCATTCAACTGTTTCTTCAACTCTACCAACTCAGATGCCGACATACGATACGGTGCCATCAAAATCGGTCTAGTATCCGGAACTAGGTCAATCGAAAACTTGACTTCTCTTTCCGGTGGTACGTCCGCAATGTCCTCCGGAAATACTTCTGGAAAGTCGCACACCACTGGAACCATATCCAGTTCAACCTTACTCTCTACCGACAATGATGCAAACAAACAGAACACTTGAGCCTCATCCGCCAAAAGTTTCTTTAACTCTTTAGTGGATAGAAAACTCTCTTCATCATCCTCCTCCGAAGAAGGAAACCTTACCAACTTGTGATAACAATCAATACGGACTCTATTATACTGCAACCAATTCATACCCAAGATCACATCTAATCCTCCTAACGGCAAACACACCAAGTCCATAATGAAGTCTTTACCATACATGGTCAAAGGACAACTTAAACATACCAAAGACGTAGTTACCGACCCCGAAGTGGGTGTCTCAATAACCATATTGCCACCACAAGAAGACAAACACAAATCTAAACGCTTGGTGCACTCAAAAGAAATAAACGAATGAGTCGCTCCGGTATCAATAATAGCAACTAAAGGCGTATTATTAATAAAGCATGTACCTTTAATCAACCGATCTGTATTAGTAGTGTCTGAACCGGCTAATGCAAATACCTTCTCACTCGTTGGAGCTTGTTTTGGCTTAGTAAAATTTGTACTAATATGACCAACTTCCCCACAGTTGTAACACTTCACCATGTTCCTTCTACAATCAGTTGTAGCATGGTTGATACCTCCACAGTTAGCACACTTCGCTCCATCCTTCTTACACTCAAAAGATTTGTGCCCCACTTCACCGCACCTATAGCACTTAATGGGACCAGAACTTCCACCTCCGGACCTCTTAACAAAGTTTTCCCTATGCTTGCCTTTATCAGCAGGCGTCACATAAGGTCCACTCCTTACCGGTTGCTTTCCTCTCTTCTCATTCAAACTCTTATAGTGAGTAGAATGAGCTTTACTGTCCTCTTTAAAAATTCTACAGCATTCGGTCAAGTCCAAAAACCTTCTAATCCTCTGATAACCCACCGCTTGCTTGATCTCAGGGCGCAAGCCGTTCTCATACTTAACACACTTGGAAAATTCAGCCGTCACCGCATCATGGTGAGGATGAAACTTCGCTAACTCTGTGAACTTAGCCGTGTAGTCTATCACGGACGTATTACCTTGTTTCAATTCCAGGAACTTCATTTCCTTCTTTCCCTTCACACTCTCTGGATAATACTATCTCAAAAATTCGGTGCGAAATAAATCCCAAGTGATTTCCTCATCGTCTACTTCAAGAACTTGTCTCATACCGACCCACCAGTCGTCAGCTTCTTCTCTCAGCATGTGAGCCCCAAGTCTCACCTTGTTGCCTTCAGCATAATTAATAACTCTAAAGATCCTCTCGATCTCCTTTAACCAAATCTGAGCACCATCCGGATCAAACCTTCCCTTGAATACCGGCGACTGATTCTTTCTAAACTCATCATTAGCGTTCACATTCGGCGCACCCTGCACCGCCCTAGCCATAGCCTCCAATGCATCAGCCATCGCATTATCATTACGACCAGCCATATTCTGATTATTCCCAAAAATAACAACAAGGTTAAACAATCGTTCAACCAACAAAACAACGAGACAAACACAACTGACTCAACACTGGCTCTAATACCACTTAATGTAACACCCCCTTTCTATACCCCCAAATAATAAAAATTATCATTTAGGCATAAATTCAAAATTCCATCAGAGTACATTTATATCATGGCATAAAAGGGGCATATCACATTATACCAAAAATTCAACATATACAACACCTGCTCAACAGATATGCAACAACGGGGCAACACCCACAAGGAGGTACTGCCATAGGTTCGCTGCCACGTTCGCTGGGATTCGCCTTCGCTACCACCTTCGCCTGGCGAACATGCCAGCGAAGGCTGATCTTGGCAACTGCCATAGGTTCGCTGCCCACTCGCTAGGCTTCGCCTGGCGAACCTGCGAAACTAAAAAATCCCAACTGTTCCAAAATCATCAAAACCTCAAAAATCGACTGATTAAATCCAAACTAGTCCCATTAGCATAGCCCACTCATCACTCGACTAAACTACACCATCTATTCTAGATTCTAACCGATAAAACTCAGTTTCTACCGATTAAACCAATTTCTGACCTAGAAATAGAAACATAGAAAACAATCCAACAAATCCAATCTAGCTAATACATGATTACATACATTATCAAGATGATAAAACTTCTCACCCTTACCTGATTAATCGCAAGCTAAGGTTGATTCTTGATGATTCTAGGTTTTGTTCCACTTTCTCTTCTTTTCTCTCCTCCTCTTTTTTTTCTCTTGCTTTTCTTCTTAATGTTTCTATCTTTCTCTTTTCTCTCTATATCACATATTCTATTTTCTTTCCTCCCAAATTCTTTCCACACACTTATCAATTAATTCTCACAAAATATCCACTTAATATTATAACTAATGCCCAAAATACCCTCCGACCTATTTTTACCCGAAACTCTCAAAGTCGGCAAAAATAGCTCAATATGTAAACATAACATATTATCACACAAATTCCACATAAATAAAATAATTACTTAAATAAATCAAATAAGGACTCAATAAAAATGGGAATTCAGAATCGGGGCGTTACATTAAGCGTAAGGATTTATAGATCCGAAGGAAACTGCTACTTCTAGGCTCTAAGTGGTTTACTAGGGATTAACTCCTTGTCTCTCCAGTGTTTGAGGAATAATTCATGTACATCGTCGGCATGATTTTATCTGAAAGCATACTGTTTGCAATTATGGGCATTTCGTTTTCATCATCCTCCCTCCAATCATTGCTAAACAACAGTTTTGTAAAGAGAGTGAAGTGGATAAATGTGTCGGTGCTTTGCAAATATGAGTGAATACGACATAACTAAATTAAAACATGCATAATCACTACATAAATAAAACAAAATACAAAAGGCAATGTTTAAAGCAAATAGCACTTAAAAAAACAAAGACAAAATATAATAATGCAAATGGCGGGATGTCATGATGATTGCCTTCTTTAGGGAGATGAACATGACTGGCTTGACTTGACTTGACGTTGGCACTAGCTCGACGGCGGCAGAGGGTTGTTCGTGATTTTTGCAGTCCTTCCTTTGAATGTGAGAAACTTCATGTCGACCAAGTCTTTAACTTGGTGTTTGAAAGCTCTGCAGTCCTCGATCATGTTCTCTAGACCGCCCTTATGAAACTCGCAATAAGCATTAGCATCATAGTCTAGAGGAATGACAGTTGGAGAAGCTATGTCTCTTGGGGTGATCACCCTATCCTTCAGTAGTTCAGCAAGGAACTTAGCATGTGACATAGGTAGGCGATCAAAGTTCCTATCCGGCCTCCTTATCCTTTGCTGATTTGGTTGACGTTGTTGTTGAGTAGTTCATTGTTGTTGATTCTAAGGTGGATAATGATACCCTTGTTGATTGTATGATGGTTGTTGAGGAGCTTGTTGTTGAGGCATTGGAGCTTGAACAGCTTGAACAGCTGGCTGATAAGGCATTGGAGCATATTATGCAGCAGCAACATACAGATACTGAAAGTAAGGGATTTGATAAGGCATTGAAGCGGGAGCTTTTTGAGGTTTCCCTTTCTGAGCAGAGACGACATTTGTTTCACCCTCTCTCTTCTTGTATTCGTTGAAAGGCTTCTTGGCCCCAGACTGGCAGCTAGTGTTAGAACACAGATTAGTTCTTAGTTATATCTCTATGTTTTGATGATAACACTTATGAAATTTTGTATTAAGAAAATATATACTCTAAATTTGTTCAAGTATTTTTGTTGCAGATATTAAATTTAATATTCTTCTAAAAGCAAAAAATGGATCTGAACATTGAACTACGCAAGGCTCTGAAGTGTCAGAAGCATCTCTTAGAAGACTCTGAGTGCTGCCTACAGAAGACTCTGAGCGCTGCCTACAGAAGGATCTAAAGCAGAAGCATCTGAAGCATAGACTGAAGTTTTTGTATGAAGAGTTTCAAGCAATGTTTTTCAGAAAACTCTGATAGTATTGTTCACTGCAAGTACTGAGGATCTGATCTCCAAACTCTGCTCTGATTAATTACACGTTGAAGCACACTTGCTGCAATACTCTGATACAGCAAACTCTGAAGACATCAAAGACTTTGATCAGTCAAGGCTCTGATGTAGATTGCTGTGAAATAGAAACTTGTTGAAGAAGAATTCAAAGTTATATTCGTTGGTTATGCCAAACGACTCTTTCCTCTTTCATGCTAGACACAAGAACTCAGGAAAAAAGGATTTCTCTGAACATTCTACTTCTAGGAAAGGTCAAGTGATGTGAAGACAAAAGGCTACAACTACTTTGCAGTACACGGTCTTCAAGCTTGCAACGTCTTGGATTTCTAAGTCTATAAAAGCAAGTCTTCAACAACTTTCTTCAGTTGACGAATTATTGATCAATTCATTTGAAAACTCTCTCAAAGCTCTCATACAAATTATTATTCCTTGCTAAATAGTTTTCATAAGTTCTTAAACTTAAGTGTAAATCACAGTTGTGATACAGCTTTCTTAGAAGCATTTAAACACTTGTTTAATTTACATTTGATTGTAAAAGTTCCTTGAGAAGACCAAGTTGTGATCAGTAGTTCTTGAGAAGACTAAGAATAGTTGTCCTTAGTGGTTGATATTATAATCAGTTGATTATAGTGGATTAAGTCCTTGGGGGAGAAAGGCAAATCACTCTTGATAGGGTGGACTGGAGTAGTTGTATTCAACGAACCAGGATAAAAATCTTTGTGTTTTTATTGCCATAATATTTTGAAAATCCTTATTCAACCCCCCTTCTAAGTATTTTATCACCTTCAGTTGGTATCAGAGCCTGGTTCTGTGTGTGGTATCACTTCACCATGAACAGAAAAAATCCAATGAGAAAAATACTCTTGATATTATTTGGTTGATATTATGGCTGAAGCTTCAACATCCAACAGCAACAACAGATATGAAGAAAGGGATAAAATCAGCACAAAACCCCCTATGTTTGATGGGGAGAAGTTTGAATATTAGAAGGACAGAATAGAGAGTTTCTTCCTTGGTTATGATGTTGATCTATGGGACTTAGTCATTGATGGTTATGTTCACCCCACTGATGGGGATGGAAAGAAAATTAATAGAAAATC
This sequence comes from Lathyrus sativus, assembly GCA_963859935.3. Lineage (NCBI taxonomy): Eukaryota > Viridiplantae > Streptophyta > Magnoliopsida > Fabales > Fabaceae > Lathyrus > Lathyrus sativus. The sequence goes on from OZ012740.1 coordinate 397,228,362, forward strand.
TATGACTGAAGCCCAAAAGAAGGAGTTCAGAAATCATCACAAAGCAAGAACAATCTTATTAAATGTTATATCTCATACTGAGTATGAGAAGATTACCAACAGAGAAACTGCATTTGATTTGTTTGAGTCTTTGAAGATGACACATGAAGGGAACTCACAAGTTAAAAAGACCAAGGCTCTGGCGCTGATCCAGAAGTATGAAGCCTTTAAAATGGAAGAATCTGAATTTATAGAAGCAATGTTCTCTAGATTCCAGATCCTCACAGCTGAATTAAAAGTGCTGGACAAAGGCTATTCAACTGCTGATCATGTGAAGAAGATCACCGGAAGCTTGCCCATCAGATGAAGGCCAATGGTCACTGCTCTGAAGCTAGCTAAGGATCTGAACAAGATCACATTGGAGGAACTAATCAGCTCTCTGAGGATCCATGAGATTGAACTTGAGGAAGACGAGCCTCGTAAGAAAGGTAATTCAATTGCTTTAAAATCTAACAAATATGTTAAAGCATTGCTGGTGTTAGAAGAAAGTTCTGAAGAGTCTTCTTCTGAAGAAGAAGATGAACTGTCCTTGCTGTCCAGAAGGATTAAAAAACTCTGGAAGCACAAACAGAGGAAGTTCAATAACTTCAAGAAGCCAGATAAACACAAAGAGTCCTCTGGACACAAAAGATCTGGAAAGAAGGAGGTTGTTTGCTATGAATGCAAGGAACCTGGTCATTACAAGAATGAATGTCCAAAGCTTCTAAAGGAAAAGCCAAATAGGAAGTTTGACAAAAAGAAGAAGGTTCTAATGGCAACCTGGGATGATTCAGATAAATCTGAATCTTCATCAGAATCTGAAGAAGAATGCACCAACATGGCACTGATGGCAGGCGTGGAAGATCAGGATGAAGGATCATCTGGATCTGAATCTGATTTTGAATCTGACTCAGAAGAGGTACTTTCTGATCTCTCTAGGGAAGAACTTATTAAAGTTTTATCAGAAGTCCTGGACAACTATAACCAGATTAAGCTCAAATGCAAGAAGCTTAAATGCAATCTTGAATCTGAGAATAGTCTGTTAAAGTCAGAAGTTGTTAAGCTCAAAGAAAACAATTTGAAAATGAAAAACAATTTTGAAAAAGCTCAACAAGACTCTGAATCTGAAACTAAGTCAAAATGCAAAAATATTTTAGAAGAATATGACTACAGTTTTCAGAAGTTTCTGGCTAAAAGCATAGATAGAAGCAAGATGGCTTCAATGATCTATGGAGTTAGCAGAAACAACAGGAAAGGAATTGGATATGAATCTTCCTCTGGAAAGGATTTAAATCCAATGCCTGTTGATAAACTTATCATTAAGAAGACTCCCTTATATTCTCATTTTAAGTTTGTTCATCTGAATGATATTAAACACACACGTTCTAATCAGAACGTTTCTGTGTTTAAACCAAAAGTTAGTCAGAACAAAACTGTTGTAAAAAGACAGAAGTTCAGACAAACTTTTAAGGACACTAACCCAACAGGACCCAAAAAGATCTGGGTACCTAAGGATAAGATAATCCCTGTTGCAGATGAATTTAGCAGCAAAGTCAATACGCCAGTCATGGTACCTGGACTCTGGTTGCTGACGTCACATGACGGGAGAAAGGTTTATGTTCCAAATCCTGGAGCTTAAATCTGGAGGAGACGTCAAGTTTGGAGGGAATCAGAAGGGCAAGATTATTGGCTCTGGTACTATTGGAAATGGTAACCTTCCCTATATATCTAATGTTTTACTTGTAGAAGGATTAAAGCATAATCTATTATCCATAAGTCAATTAAGTGACAATGGTTATGACATAATCTTTAATCAAAAATGTTGTAAGGTTGTTAGTCAAAAGGATGGCTCAATCCTATTTACTGGAAAGAGGAAGAACAATATTTACAAAATCAATCTTTCAGAACTTAAGGTTCAAAATGTAAAATGCCTTATGTCTGTTAATGATGAGCAATGGGTCTGGCACTTGAGATTGAGGCATATTAATATGAGACGTATATCTCAGATTAATAAACTCAATCTGGTCAGAGGACTTCCTAAGTTGAAGTTCAACTCAGATGCTCTTTGTGAAGCATGTCAAAAAGGAAAATTTTCAAAATCTTCTTTTAAAACTAAGAATGTTGTTTCAACTTCAAGACCATTAGAGTTACTTCACATTGATCTGTTTGGACCAGTGAAAACTACATCCATCAAAGGCAAGAAGTATGGATTAGTCATTGTTGATGACTATAGCTGATGGACATGGGTGAAATTCCTAAAACACAAGGATGAGTCACATTCTGTGTTCTTTGACTTCTGCAAACAAGTCCAGAATGAAAAAGATTTTAAAATTATTAAAGTCAGAAGTGATCATGGTGGCAAATTTAAAAACAAATATTTTGAAAAATATTTTAATGAAAATGGCATTGCTCATGATTTCTCCTGCCCTAGAACTCCACAACAGAATGGAGTTGTAGAGAGGAAAAAAAGAACTCTGCAAGAAATGGCCAGAACCATGATCAACGAGACTAATCTGGCAAAGCATTTTTGGGCAGAAGCAATAAATACAGCTTATTATATTCAGAACAGAGTGTCTGTAAGACCTCTTCTGGAGAAGACTCCCTATGAATTGTGGAGGAATAGAAAACCCAACATTTCGTATTTTCATCCTTTTGGATGTATATGTTATATGTTGAACACTAAAGAGAATCTGAACAATTTTGATTCTAAAGCACAAAAGTGTTTCATGCTTGGCTATTATGAATGCTCTAAAGGCTACAGAGTATACAATACTGAAACACAGATTGTGGAGGAATCTATACATGTTAGATTTGATGATAAGCTTGGCATTCAAAAGCCAAAGCAGTTTGAAAGTTCTGCAGATAGAGAAGTAATTCTCACAGACTCTGAAGGCTCAGAGGCAGAAAAGGTTCAAGTGAAGGAACCAGAAGCAACGCCAGATGCAAATCCTTTAGCTTCTCAAATGAACAACTTGAATATTTCTGAAGAATCAAATGTTAGAGGATCATTTTCCAAAATCAAGGCCTCTCACCCAGAGGATGTGATCATTGGAAAGAAGGATGACCCTATAAGAACAAGATCCTACCTCACATCATCTGAAGCGTCATTATTTGGTTTGGTGTCAGTTATTGAACCAACTACTGTAGATGAAGCTCTACAAGACAATGACTGGATAATTGCCATGCTAGAAGAGCTCAATCAGTTCACAAGAAATGACGTTTGGGATTTGGTTCCACGACCAAATGGATTCAATATAATTGGAACTAAATGGGTCTTCAGAAACAAGTAGAATGAAAAAGGAGAAGTTGAAAGAAACAAAGCAAGGCTTGTTGCTCAAGGTTATAGCCAGCAAGAAGGAATTGATTACACAGAGACTTATGCTCCAGTGGCCAGGTTAGAGTCTATTCGTTTACTCATTTCATTTGTTGTATAAAATAACATCACTCTATATCAGATGGATGTTAAGAGTGCCTTCTTAAATGGGATTATAGAAGAGGAAGTCTATGTTCACCAACCTCCTAGTTTTGAAAGTGATAAATTTCCAGGACATGTTTTTAAACTTAAGAAATCTCTTTATGGTTTAAAACAAGCTCCCAGAGCTTGGTATGAGAGATTAAGCAATTTTCTTCTGGAGAAAAATTTTATCAGAGGCAAAGTGGACACAACTCTCTTCTATAAAACATTTAAGAAAGATATATTAATTTGTCAAATATATGTAGATGATATTATATTTGGATCTACCAATGTTATGCTGGGAAAGGAGTTTGCTCAATGTATGCAGGCTGAATTCGAGATGAGCATGATGGGAGAATTGAGATTCTTTCTGGGAATTCAAGTCAACCAGACTCCAGATTGCACTTACATTCATCAGACCAAATATGTAAAAGAGCTTCTGAAGAAGTTCAACATGACTGATAGTAAGATGGCAAAGACTCCTATGCATCCAAGAAGCACTCTTGGTAAGGAAGAGGTAAGTAAGAAAGTAGATCAGAAAATCTACAGAGGTATGATTGGATCTCTTCTCTACTTAACTGCTTCTAGACCTAACATTTTATTCAGTGTATGCTTGTGTGCAAGATTCCAATCAGATCCTAGAGAATCACACTTAACAGTTGTTAAGAGGATTCTAAGGTATCTGAAAGGTACTTCTAATGTGGGTTTGTGTTACAGAAAATCTGATGAATTTAAACTAGTTGGATTCTGTGATGTTGATTACGCTGGAGACCGAGTTAAAAGAAAAAGTACTTCTGGAAGTTGTCAATTTCTGGGAAGAAATTTAATCTCCTGGTACAGCAAGAAACAACCTACAATTGCTCTATCAACTATAGAAGCAGAATATATTGATGCTGCTGGATGTAACACGCAGAAGCTCTGGATGAAAAGTCAGCTAGAAGACTATCAGATCTTTGAGAGTAATATTTCTATATTCTGTGATAATACTTCTGCTATATGCTTATCTAAAAACCCAATTTTACACTCTAAAGCTAAGCATATAGAAATTAAACATCATTTCATCAGAGACTATGTTCAGAAGGGTATTATAAAATTAGACTTTGTTGATACAGATCATCAATGGGCTGATATTTTCACAAAACCCCTTGCTGAAGATAAGTTTAAGTTTATTCTGAAAAATATTGGTATGGAATTTTGTCCAGAATAATATTTATCATAAGCAAATTTCTCAGATGCAAAATGTTTAAAACTCTGAAGTATTCCATCTGTCTTTCATTTAATTTCTTGAATTATTATCTCTGTGTGTATCTGAACTAACAAGTCTCAGAGGATCTGAACATTGGCTAACGTTTCATTTCTCAAGAGTTTTTCCGAAGCACATGCAAGCAAACACGTGTCACTCTAGAATCTGAAAAGATGGAGTGCACCATACTGAAGAGACGTTTGAGGTATTGTTTGAATAGTAGGTTTCTTGGTTTTCCCCCTAATTGCCAGAATCATTTAATGCTTTGAAATGATTATATTCTTTTCATTAAATGCCATTAAATGTTAAATGAAAATGTGCTGAATGTGTGACCGTTTGTGTGCCCTAATTTTCTCTATAAATTCCACAAATCTCAACATTTCACACTTTTCACTCTCACAAACACGTATATGCATTTCTGCTTGCTCCTATGTCTTCATCTTAACCCTAAACCTTCAACATCTTCATCAATGGCAACTTCATCTTCAACCTCAGTACAGTTTCAATCAACAATGGCAGTTGTATCTTCTTCCAATCTAGGTGTTGTTCCTTTCAAGGAACCTGTTAGAACGAATCTCGCACCTGTTGAGAAACTGGAAGTGTTGTGTGAATCATTGGTGGATTTTGCTTCTCTGGCTGCAAATGGGTTTAATCTGCGTTCCATCATTGATGCTCAAGGATGAACAAAGTACTTTGATAGACTGTTTGGGTCAGTTTATCAAGTTTTAGTAAAGGAGTTCTGGATTCATGCTCATGCATATTCCAAGTTCATAGTGTCATCTGTTATGGGAAAAGAAATAGTGATTACAGAAGATCTTATAAGAAAACTCATTGGATATGAGGAAACTGATGGAGTTTCTCATCTGACTGGACGTGTCAACATGAATGTTGTGTATGAAGAGGTGATTGCTTCTGGAGAACCCTCTAACAAGTTTAAAGATATGAAACCCAATTACAAGATATGGGCTAAAATCTTCATGGGTTGCATTCACCATATAAAGTCTACAAATTCACCAGATTATGTCAACAATGATCAACTTTACTTCATGTATTGTCTTAGTCAGAGCAAAAAGGTTGATCTGCCTCATCTGCTCTTCTCTCATCTTTGGAATCATGTCAAGGCATCTAGAGAAGACATGAAGACAAAACATACAAAGGGTAGATATTGGATCCCTTGTGGAAGGTTGATTTCAGACATTCTGACAGAGAATGGTCTAGTGGAGCATCTGCATGTGGCTGGATTGAAAGAGGAACTTACATCCATTCTGGGAAAGGTTGTGAACGCTAAAAGTTTACAGAGGCTGAAAGTTATTGATGAACTTACTTCTGCTCCTGACAAACTAAACACAGAAGAAGTAAGCAAACGAAGAATTCTGGTAGAAAACTTCCCAACGTTTTATGCAGAAGAACCCAAGGAAGTTTTGATCAAATTTGTTGGATCTTGTATGGAATAAGGTATTCCACTTCCAGAAGGATTTCTAAATCGTGAACCAATGCCAGATCTTTATGCTGAACATAAGAGGCAGAGGAAACAAGAGTTAGGAGAAGAAGAAGCTGCAAGCTCACCTCAGAAGAAGCTGAAAACTTCTGAAGAACCTCAGAAGAAGGAAGAAACTTCTGAAGAACCTCAGAAGAAGCAAAAAATTTCTAAAGAGTCTCAGAGGAAGAAGAAAAGAAAAGCTTCTAGAGAAGCTCCTTTTGCACCTCTTAAATGCATCAAGATAAAAGGTACTAAAAAATCCTTACCTACTATTTCTGAAATAGTAGTAGAATTATCAATAGTTAGTTCTATTCCTGAACCCCCTCCTTCTCAAACACAAACCACCTCTCTTCCATCTCAACCCTATGAACCACCAAAAGTTTCTGAATCACAAATTCCATCTGATTCTATTCCCACTAAACCACAACAATCATCTGGCATTCCTTCATCAGAACCACAATCAACAAAACAAGCAGAACCAATTCCAACACCTCAAGATCCTTCTCCACAACAACCTGAACCTAAAAAAACTTCTGTACCTGAACCAATCCCATCTGAACCTATTGTATCTGAACCACCAAAATCTATACCTTCCAATCCACAACCAAATCCTCACCCTGAGCTACCCAAACCGACTGAATCATACATATCTGATTCTGAGGTTCTGGATGTCCAACCCCTCAAAATTATGTTTGAAATATCTTCCACATCCTGCCCCTCATCTACCTCATCTGATTCATCTGAATCTGATGTTCATCCAGAAGTCAGCTCACCCCCTTCTCTCAGAGGATATGAACCAAAACAACCAGATACATCTATTTCATCTGATGCTATCATTTCTGAACCCTCTCCAAAACCTAAACCCAAAACATCTGAGTTTGTTTCATTTACATCCTTTAAACCGCGACCCCCTGATCCCCTTCCTTCTGGTCTAAAGATTAAACACTTTTATACCAGAATAGAACCATCTGACTCTATCATTCCATACAAACCTAGCTCTTCAACTATTCTTCCATTTGTACTTCAAACTTATATTGAACAACTACCAGATATTATTCCATCAGAACCTCTGCTTTCTGATAAATATGTTTTGATCGCCTACATCTCCACACCTTTTGATGGCATTCCCTCTGCATCAAGTGTTAAACCATTTCTGTTTCACACTTCATCCAGATTCAAAACCTCTACTTCATCATATGACCATCCATCTTTTCCTTCTTATCCTCGTCCTCTGTTCATCATCCCAAAATTTACCATACCACCTCCACCAAAACAAATCAAACCATCAACTCTGGAAGCCTTTCTTAAACCAAAACCTAGGCTAAATGTTGATATTTTATTTGCTAATTTTATGAAAGAAATAAGGATGAATTTAGACTCTGTGAAGAAGATATTCTTGTCAACCATGAACTCAGATGAATTTGATGCTATTTGGAATAGCTTCATCTCCAGATTCAATACTGTTGCTTCAAATCTGAAGAGTGTCTGCTCTGATGATGCGAAGATCAGATTTGCTGAGACTGCCAGAACCATGCTTTGGAATATGAAAAGATTTCCACCTTTGCTTCTTAAGGATGTACCTTCATCTTCTGGAGTATCTTTTACAGAAACTATTGAAGGATCTTCTTCTGAAGTCATTTTGGAAGAAAATCCTTTGGCTCTGACAACTGTGGACAAACCCTCTGATTCTATGGCTCCAGACTCTGCAACTCCAATGGAAATTGACTCTGCTTCTACTCTTGCATCAGAATCTGCTCCGTCTACTTCTTCTGAGATCAAGAAAGAGAACCCAAAATTAGAAGATAAGATTGCTGTGCTGGAAGCTGGTCAATCTGAGATCAAGTCCTGGATGGCAAGGCAAGATCAGAAGACTGAGAACATTGAGAAATGGATGTCTAAACAAGAATAATCCTCTTCTAAGATCACCCACCTTCTGAAGATGCTTCTTTCCAAATAATCCTAGATTTATGTTTTCTTTATCTGATGTTTGAGCACTTGTTTTATATTTCTCATGTGATGTTTTGCTTGTTCTGTCTGAGTACTTATTTGAATGAATGAATGAATCTGAATGTTTTCTCTATATGAATGTATCTTTTCTCTTTGTTTCCTTTTACTTGTCTTTAAAAGTTTTTCTTTTTGATTATGACAAAAAGGGGGAGAAATTAAAATTCTGACTGTTCAAATAAACTTTACCTGAATGGAATTTAGACATATCAAATTATAACTAACATGAATTTTTAGTCTTTCAGAACTTAATGATAAATCTGACAAATTCTTTAAAGTAACTCTGAGATCCCCAGATCAAGTTTTAACCAATCAGGCTCTGATTCTGAAATGTTCATCCAAATCAAGCTCTAATTCTGAACATTCAGGCTCTGATTCTGAAGAGAATACTCATACAAAAAGGGAAGTTTCTATTCTTTCTTAGTATTCAATTCAGGGGGAGATTTATAATCTTAGGGGGAGTTATAATTTACCTTTTATTGAACAAAATCTCTTATGTTTTTGTCATCATCAAAAAGGGGGAGATTGTTAGAATACAGATTGGTTCTTAGTTATATCTCTATGTTTTGATGATAACACTTATGAAATTTTGTATTAAGATAATATATACTCTAAATTTGTTCAAGTATTTTTGCTGCAGATATTAAATTTAACATTCTTCTGAAAGCAAAAATGGATCTGAACGTTGAACTACGCAAGGCTCTGAAGCGTCAGGAGCATCTCTTAGACGACTCTGAGCGCTGCCTACAGAAGACTCTGAGCGCTACCTACAGAAGGATCTAAAGCAGAAGCTACAGAAGCATCTGAAACGTAGACTGAAGTTTTTGTATGAAGAGTTTCAAGCATTGTTTTTCAGAAGACTCTGATAGTACTGTTCGCTGCAAGTACTGAGGAACTAATCTCCAAACTCTGCTCTGATTAATTACACGCTGAAGCACACTTATTGCAATACTCTGATACAGCAAACTCTGAAGACATCAAAGACTTTGATCAGTCAAGGCTCTGATGTAGATTGTTCTGAAATAGAAACTTCTTGAAGAAGAATTCAAAGTTATATCCGTTGGTTATGCCAAACGACTCTTTCCTCTTTCATGCTAGACATAAGAACTCAAGTAAAAAGGATTTCTCTGAACATTCTACTTCTAGGAAAGGTCAAGTGATGTGAAGACAAAAGGCTACATCTACTTTGCAGTACACGGTCTTCAAGCTTGCAACGTCTTGGATTTCTAAGTCTATAAAAGCAAGTCTTCAACAACTTTCTTCAGTTGACGAATTATTGATCAATTCATTTGAAAACTCTCTCAAAGCTCTCATACAAATTATTATTCTTTGCTAAATAGTTTTCATAAGTTCTTAAACTTAAGTGTAAATCACAGTTGTGATACAGCTTTCTTAGAAGCATTTAAAAAATTGTTTAATTTACATTTGATTGTAAAAGTTCCTTGAGAAGACCAAGTTGTGGTCAGTAGTTCTTGAGAAGACTAAGAATAGTTGTCCTTAGTGGTTGATATTGTAATAAGTTAATTATAGTGGATTAAGTCCTTGAGGAGAAAGGCAAATCACTCTTGATAGGGTGGACTGGAGTAGTTGTGTTCAACGAACCAGGATAAAAATCTTTGTGTTTTTATTTCCATAATATTTTGAAAATCCTTATTCAACCCCCCTTCTAAGTATTTTCTCACCTTCAGTTGGTATCAGAGCCTGGTTCTGTGTGTGTTATCACTTCACCGTGAACAGAAAAGATCCATTGAGAAAAATACTCTTGATATTCTTTGGTTGATATTATGGCTGAAGCTTCAACATCCAACAGCAACAACAAATATGAAGAAAGGGATAGAATCAGCACAAAACCCCTTATGTTTGATGGGGATAAGTTTGAATATTGGAAGGACAGAATAGAGAGTTTCTTCCTTGGTTATGATGCTGATCTATGGGACTTAGTTATTGATGGTTATGTTCACCCCACTGATGGGGATGGCAAGAAATGTATCATCAGCTTATATCACTCGAGAGATGCTCCAGACAAGCTATCTTGGAAGCAATGAATCATCAACTTTTCATCTCTGGAATAAGCAACCATCTTGCGGCAGTACATTTTTAGATGGATGTTTGGACAATTGAGACATTTGTACTTTGAGAATTATAGCACCTTAAACTTGGGGGGAATAACAACATCGGGCACCAAGCACATTTCTAAAGCATTCAAAGAAGTTGATTTATGCCCCTCCATGAGCGACATATCTTGATAGCTTCAGAATCCTGAGCGGCAGTAGGATTGGCAATTGGGATAGCTGCATGATAGTTTTACACATCATCATACTGATCTTGCAGATTCTCTTCAGAATGAGGAATAACTCTAATAGAAACTCCAGGTGTTGGGAGTGGTTGATAAATGGATCCTTCTATTGCGGGAATGAGATTCATCAATATCCCATAATTGATGGGGTTGGGAACAGGAACTGAGAGCCTTGAGGTAGACCCTTGCACATGAACGTTGTTGTGGGCGGAAACAGCTTCACGTTGTTCTTCCTCTTTTTTATCTGTAGTGATGGCTTCAAGAATCTGATCAATATTTCCTTTGAGGGAGTCCAATTCCTCTCTGAAAACGGTGTTGCACCCCAAAATTTGCCCTCACAATACAAGACTTTGTGTTCCAAGAAGGTTCACAAGGTTCACAAAATTCACAATTGGTCAGAAGAGTTGACAATTCCCTCAGACAGTGCACCTCCTAAGCAGTGCATCCAAAACTAGGGTTTTGACTTTAATCAGGCTAAATGGACTTCCAAGACTTCAAGGGTTTTGTGTTGCAGATTTGGTCCCAGGGGTATTTTGGTCATTTCACACAAATTCTACCAATTCCTTGAAGACGGGCTGTTATTAAAATTCTGAGGCATTTGATGCGTTATGGTTTTGAGGCATTTATCAATCACCAGTTCTGATCATATTGAGATTTGGCATTTGGTCAGTGGAATTCTTTGTTCGATTCGAGACGGAGCTGATGTGCAGGATTAAGTAATGACTTTTGGCCAATTCAATGTAGGACTTTCGGGGCTCAGTCATTGGAGAATAATTGGATTTATTTTTTCGCAAGGCCGGTATAGTTTGAAAGATGTCTGTTTGAGATTGAATAATGTGTCAGCTTAATGTTGGAATAACGTGTTCAAGACGTGAGTTGTTGGATAATGGTGTTAATTCATGCAGAAAGTTTAATTGGTAAATTCTTAAATCATGGGGATTTATTCAAAGATACTCAGTTAAGTTGGATTTAATCAGAGTTTTTTTTTTGGCTTATTCGGTTGCAACAAATTCAACAACAAGAAAGAACCAGAAAATGATTTGGATGAAGAAAAAATATATTATTTATTTCATAATACTTTTGATTTACAAATTACAAAGGGATTTAAGTTTACATTTTTATCCTAAAAATCCTAAAAATCCTAAGAATCTAAAAGTTCTTCATGCCCATTTCTCGCGTCCCTTATCCGAGTCGTCCAAGTACCTGCACAACAAGCAAAACAAACAGAGCAAAACAAGGTAGGAAATTATTTTTGACACCCTCAGAATAAAGCTCATCACCGGGTGTCGGGAGGGCACGACTAATGTCGAAGCCAAACTCCCATTTCCCACTCTTGACCTCAGCTACCAACCGGCAGCATCCGTTCTTATTTTTGGGACAGCCGAGAAAGAGAGAGACAAAAGAAGTGCGGGCTGAAATGATTTTTGCCGAAAAATGGTCATATATCGAAATTGGATTCGTAAAGCATAACTGATTACAATCCAGATTTTCCATCAAGTAAATATTAGATATGCGAGTTTCAGAGCCAGATGCCGTCAGCTCTAAACCAGACAAACGACAAAATCCACAACTGGATATCAGCAGCTGCATCAGATAAAACCAAATCCAAATCCTAGTGAAATCCAAATCAGGAGCTGACACCAAAATGAAAACGGTTCAAAATATCAACATCTGCAAAATCAATGAACCACATCAGAGAATATCAAAGCCAAAAAAAATCTGAAGACCAGTTCATAACAGACGTATCAGAAAAGAAACTATGTCCAAAACTCGGGTGAATCCAAAACAAATCTGTTTCCCAATCCAAACTGAATGAGATCCATATCAGATAATCAAAGAGCAAACCCGTCTCAATCCAGTTTCAAAACAGCCCTCTAAAAAACCTAAAAATCAGTTCATCAACAATAATGAAAACCGGATCCAAATGGATATCCAAAGTCTAGCACTTGAAAGATCAGAAACCAAATAAGAATCAACATCCAATAATCCAATCAAATCTTATCAGGAAATAAATTTTAATCAAATCCGAAAAAGATTCGTGCCAGCAAAAAAATAACGCAAATCAAATCTTATCAGGAAATCATAATGAGAATAAAACAATATCCAAGCCCACAGAAAAATCAGAGATATATAAGAGAACGGAACCCTAACCACAGGGGGCGGAAAAAAATCGTGAACAAAACCCTGACGGGATAGTCATCAAACGGCCGCAAAATCAAAGAGAAAATATTCTCACCAGAAACAGCACCGTGAAGTCAAAATCGTCGAAAGCTACAACCTCAGAGCCCAACACTCCTCATCGGCCGCGGAAAAACGCAAACCGCCACAATCGCCACAGAAAACCAGTCGCGATTACCACAGAGGAGACCGCCGTCGCCTTTCGGCGGGCAATCAACTCTCTAAGCCTCAGAGTAGTACATCATCGGCCATCCTCACTGTTAAACCCGTCGACGAACATATCAACCGTAAGCCATCGAATCCCTCATTATTTCATTTGGCTGGTTTCTCGTTTTTTTTCAGGACATCATAAGGAAAGAAGAAGACACGAAGGAGAAGAAGAGATCATGTGATGAAGAAGAGGAAAAGTATCGGCCATGGGAGAGGAGAAAGGTTCCGAAAAAGGAACCCTAAGAGAGACTTGCGGCCGCATTTGAAAATGGGGTTTCTGAAACCCTAATTTTTTTTTTACCCTTTTATACCATCTGAGGTGGGTCGGGTTTGGTAAGTGGTTATCCAGCCCGACCCATTTTGCTGTTTTCCATTTTTTATGTTTTTCTATTAGTTTAAATGTTTGGTTTTATTTTATCTTTTTCCACACTAACTCTTTAATCTTAATATTACCTTTTTAAAATCAAATTAATTGTTTAGAAAATAAAAACTTCTTTTTTAAAATACAAATTAAAATTATTTTTTAATATTAAAAATAAAATCATCTTTTTTTTAAGCAATAAATAAAAAAAAAACTTTTTTTTAATAATTAAAAAAAAACTCTTTCTAGATAAAGAGAAGAATTTTTTTAAATAACTTAAAACTCTTTTTAATACAAATTGATTTTTTAGATTAAAACTAAAACAATTTTCAAAATAAAAATTAAGTTCTTTTTTTAAAACTAACATTATTTATTTTTTTTCTATATATAAATTAAATTAAGATCTTTTTCAAAATAACAAAATCCCAAAATTTGCATCTTTTTTCTTCACTGTCTTCGTAATCCACCCGATGGCCGTCTGACTTTGCCTACTAACGCGTGTGTTCATTTTTGCAGCTTATGTTTACTGTTATCGCGTTGTGTTTTCATTTAAGTTTCATTATTATTGTAACTGCTTCTCGGTTGTAACCTCGCGAACAAACAATCGCGCTTACTTTCCGCATTTTATTTCCACTTGCATGATTTAAATTTCTCACATTTTTATCACTATTATTCTATCACATCACTCACATCCGAAGGTTAGGTCTAGCTTTTGGTCGCCGCGCCAATAGTCCTCAACTTCAAACCCTTACAACCTCACAAACCCTAATTTTCACAAATGCCTCGCCGCAGGCGCAATTACCAATTTTACCCCTAGCATTAGGTCAAAGAGCCGCCGCGCTCATTTTAGGGTTTCCCGCCGTGGAATCCCTAATTTAACCCTAATTACAACTTAACATTTCAACGTAGAGATTTGGAGTTTCTACACTCCACGTAAGCGTGTCCTTAAGATGCGTTTATTCCCCTTGAGACCTGGACCACAGTCAAGAAGTTTCTAACCTCCCTATTGAGGGGAACTACGATTACTCTGATTCCACTCCCGTAAGGATACGTAGGCACAAGATGCGATGTCTTGCCGAGTAAACTTAGAATTAACCCCCTTTATTATTTATTATTGCTTATTTATATTTTATTTATCTTTGCTATTTAATTATTTTGCTTATTATTTTGTAATTGTTTCTTGGATGTAAAGTTGTTTAATTATTTGATTATTATTATGGTTAGTAATTAGGGAGTGTAACAACATGTATGTAATATTAAAATAAATTTAGATCACTTTTAAATAAAGATAATTAAAATAAACACGTCACACACGTAAGTCGATTTTAATCGCCGTCTCACTTCCTAAGGATATCCCTCAAGTTGCCTACGAATAATGGTTAAGTGGGGTGTATAAAGCAAGTCCCTCAAATAGAAAAATCATCAAAGTCCCTTATGGTTGCCTTTACGAATCAAGTCCCTTTCGAAAAATGATGATGGTCCCTTATATGTGCTTATTACATCCCACAATGGCCTTCAAAGTCAAATTGTCCCTCACATGTCCCTTAACATCCAAAGTAAGGACTACCTACTCCATTATAGTAGGGATAGTCTTACTAAGGAAAGGATAAAGAATAAGAAAGACCTTAAAACATTAGGGTAGGCTACTCCTAGATACTTGCTCACTTCAAAACTTTTTCACACTTAAACCAAATTTCCAACAAAATTTTCAAACAAGTTTTTTTTCACATCCATACACGGATTATTATTAAACTATTCTGAAATTTTTTGCTATTCACACACTACACTTTCAAAACAATTCAAAAGTGAGCTTAAGTACCTAAGAGCCCATGGATAACCATGGATGAAAAGGGTGCTAACACCTTCCCTTTTCATAACCTACCCCCCGGACCCAAAATATTCTCTAAGGTCTTTCCTGCTCTTTTATAACCTTTCCTTATGGATAAAATAAAAGTCGGTGGCGACTCTTGCTATCCGCAACATTGTTTAAAGTCAGTTCTCCCACCGTGTTACAGAACTGGCGACTCTGCTGGGGATCTATTTAAGAGGGGTACCCTTAGGAATTAAGATCACTTTAAATTGTTTGCCTTGTTTACTTTATTATTATATTGTTGGGGTGCTCTTATGTGTGAAAGGTCCTAACCCGGATCTAGTGTACCTTAGGTAAATGGCAATAGACCAAGGAAACTGTACGACGTATATCGATACGGTTGATCTGGTGGCCATAGTTAGTGCGACTTCTTGGTTGGTGCTTATATTCCTTAAGTCAAGTTGAGGATAATATTGAGGCTGCCATATGTTGTCAATGCACTAACTGACTTTTAGAACCCTAGTTAACTCATCTTGGCCTTTAGAAAGTAGTGAGGTAACCGGCTTTGGTGCAGACTGAAGTTGGTTGACACTCGATACTACGCTCATTGAGATCTTAAACTTGGAGGGTTTTGGTTGGCAAGTAAGTTGCCTTCTGAACAACCACCCTTGTGAAGGATCAATGATATTGAGATCCCTTAGAACCTGGTTACTTTTGTAGGACAGGATGAACCATCTAACTTCAGGGGAGGGTACTTGCCTTTGAACCTCATGCAAGCCTTTAAACCTAGAGCTATGGTGTGACTTGTTTGTGTGTGCCACATGTTTGTGATTGAGCATGACATCATGACATCATCATGCATCATAAGCATATCATTTTCCCTAACCATTTCAAGGACCAAAGGATTTATCTTTGTTCTTTGTTGCAGGTCATGGCTTCTGCTCGTAGAAACACCATCAGGATCAACTTTGTAGGGATACCTGCTAAGCTCAAGGAGTTGGTTTCCCTAGTGCCTGATCATTCCCAGTTCAACAAGAGACATGGTCACTTATTGGATCTAGTTACTTCAGGGTTCAGTGAAGACATGATGAGTGTGCTGTTTCAGTTCTTTGACCCTAAGCACCATTGCTTTACATTTCCTGATTATCAGCTGGTTCCAACCATGGAGGAGTTCTCTAAACTTCTGGGTATACCTGTTCTTGATCAGAAGCCATTCACAGGCTTAGAGAAGGAGCTTAAACCAGAAATTATTGCTGCAGCTCTACATCTGAAGAAGTCTGACATTGTTCTAGAGACGAGAAGTGGAGTTAAAGGTATTCTTGCCAAGGTATTAGTGGATAAAGCTCAAATGTTCTTGAAGGCTATGAGCTACGATGCTGTTGAGGAGATCTTAGCCTTATTGATTTATGGCTTAGTGTTGTTCCCCAATCCTGATCAGTTCATAGACGTTCATGCCATCAACATATTCCTGAGTCACAATCCAGTGCCTACCTTACTTGGAGACATCCTACATTCTCTTCACACCCGTACTACAAGGGCAAGAGGAACTTTGATGTGCTGCATACCTTTACTTTCTAGGTGGTTTATTTCTCACCTTCCTCGCTCAGTAATGAAGAATGAGCAAGGGTTCAGATGGTCCAAGAGGATCATGTCACTTTCTCACTCAGACATCCATTGGTGCTCCAGATCTATGGAGAATGTCACCATCATTGACCGTTGTGGAGAGTTTCCTAATGTACCACTTCTAGGCATAAGAGGAGGCATCACCTACAACCCATCTCTAGCTTTACGACAGTTTGGTTACGCCCGGAGCGATGGTCCACATGACATGTTGATTCAGGGCATTGTGTTTGATTACGACAACGATCTTCAGGGTTACCGTCAGAGATTCATCCGAGCTTGGGGAAAGGTAAACAGGATTGACAGCAAGACACTGGAGCCTAAGTACACTATTCCTATGGAGGCTTATCTCAGATGGGTACGATCTCGTGCTCAGACACTCATGATGCCATATCCTGCCACCCTACCAGTTACCATGGAACCTGTTGCTGAAGGAGACACAACTTATACCATCCTTCACCCAGACATGCCTACTGATATGGAAGACTTGCAGAGATCATGGATCCAACTGAAAGAGCAAAGGGATACTTTCGAGGCTCATTACAAAGCAAGCCAAGCAAGGATCCTAGAGCTAACAAAGCTACTTCATGAGGAACGAAACCTCAACTCATACCTCAACACCAAGAGGAAACGTCCATGGGAGACTTAAAACCCCATCTTTTGTACTTATTTCGTTTTCATTTTTTGTAAGCCTAAAAGGCAAAACAAGTTATTACTAATAAAAAGTTACTTTCTTGTTTGTTTAAGCAAATTTAAATCCTGCGGTCCTTGAAAACATTGCATATGCATTCCCATATCATTGCATCACAGGTTTATAATTGTGCACAGGTTTCTCATCTTCTCGCTGTTTATTTCAGCAATGGCTCTTGAACAATCAGTTAAGGATCTCCAGGCACAGAATGCACAGTTCCAAGAGCTGATCCTGAACCTATCCAAGGGGCAGGATGAATTGAAGACACTGCTGGCCAAGAAGACTAAGAAGGCTAGAAGGTCTGCTGGGTTGCTCAACATGGGAAGAAGGTTCAAAGGTCCTGTCAGGACCAAGGAACAGGTTGAAGACTATGAATCTGAAGAATCTGAGCAGGAGAGAGGCAGTCTCCACAACACTATGGGGGACTCTGATTCTGAGGCTAACTACTACCATGAGCCTAACGAAGACAAATTCAAGATGCTGGTGGATAGAATGGATGCTATGGAATTACAGAAATCATCTGGGCTGGATTTTGAGGATTTGAGCTTGATATCTGGGGTGGTCATACCCATTGGATTCAAAGTTCCTACATTTGTTGTCTATGATGGGGTCTCTTGTCCCAAATTGCATCTGAGGTCTTATGTCAGAAGAATTCAACCCCACACTGCTGATAAAAAGTTGTGGATCCATTTCTTTCAAGAGAGTTTATCTGGAGCTCAGTTAGAGTGGTATTATCAGTTGGAGAGTGTCAACATCAGAGACTGGAATGATCTTGCTGAAGCGTTTTATAGACAGTACCAATACAATGCTGACTTAGCCCCCACTCGCATGCAGCTTCAAAGCATGTCTATGGGTGCCAAAGAAAGCTTTAAGGAGTATGCTCAGAAGTGGAGAGACTTAGCTGGAAGAGTTCAACCCCCTTTGACTGATAGGGAGTTGGTTGATATGTTCATGTGTACGCTGAATGGTCCGTTTTACAGTCATCTCATTGGAAGCTCATCATCTGGCTTCACTGAGTTGATCATGACAGGAGAGCGAGTAGAGAATGGTATCAAGAGTGGTAAGATCCAAGTGGGCACTTCTTCATCAGGTGCTGCAAAGAAGCCTCCCACTGGGAAGAAAGAATCTAATGCTGTTTATGGTCAGCCTGATCGTAACAGAAGACATCAGTCTGTGAGTGTAGTTCATATTTCAAATCCAACTCCTGCAACAACAGAGCAGCCTCAAGGCAACCAACAGAGGGCTAGAAGACAGTTCACGAAGATCAACATGTCAATGGCTCAGGCATTGCAACACTTGTTGAAGGCTGAACTTATTACCCTGAGGGAGGCTCCTCAGAATCCCAATGTTACCTCTCCCAAGTACAATCCCAATGCACGATGTGCATATCATTCAAACTGTCCAGGACATGATACTAATAACTGCTGGGTCTTGAAGAACAAAATTCAGGATATGATTGATGCTGGAGAAATTGAGTTTGATCCACCAGGTACTCCAAATGTGATTACAGCTCCAATGCCAAATCACGAGAAGACTGTCAACGCCATTGATGAAGATATTGATGAAGATCTGCATGTCTATTCGGTTATGGAGTTGAGCACACCATTGTCTGTTATCAAAAAGAGGTTAGTACAAGCTGGGATCTTTCCAGGTTGTCGTGAAGATTGTTGGTATTGTACCTATAAGCCGGATAGTTGCTTCATTTTGAGAGATGGGATTCAACGTCTCATGGATAAGTATACTATAGTGTTTGAAAGAAGACCAGCATCTGTAGAAAGTATGGTAGATCATCTGACTCAGGGTAAGAAGATTGAAGAGGTTGATATGGTTGACAAAGTACCACTAAGAATCACTTCAAAGGGTCCCATTAAAATCACTCATCAGGGCCCAATCAAGATTATTGCTGAAGGTCCTGTGAAAGTTGTTGCCGAAGCCAGAGTAGCTCCTCTGATCATTACCACTCCTGGTCCTATTCCTTATACATCTGACAAAGCTGTGCCATGGCACTATGGGTCTGATGTTTACATCCATGGTGTCAAGCAAGAGCCTTTACCTGATATGCCTGTTGACATTGATAATATTGCTGGATCTAGCAAGATCACTCGTAGTGGAAAACTCTTCTCTCCTCCAGTTGCTTCTAAGAGTGCAGTTACTCCTGCTGTTACTTCCACCACTGATGCTCGGGGCAAGGGTCCTGTTATTGAGCCTGTATCTACTGATGTGCCAGCTGCTGATGACCTCTCTAAGCAGATGGAAGAGGTATTGAAAATCATTCGCAAGAGTGATTATGATATTGTTGATCAGCTGGGGCATACTCCCTCAAAGATTTCTATGCTCTCCCTGTTATTATGTTCTGAGGCTCATGCCAAGTCATTGATCAAGTTTCTAAAGATGGCTCAGGTACCCAGTGCAATTTCTGTGGACCAGTTTGAGAATTGTGTTGCTCACCTGACCTATGACAACGGGTTAGGATTTTCTGATGCTGACTTGACCCCCGCCAAGAGGGATCATAACAGGGCCTTGCATATTTCAATTGAATGCAGGGGTACTACCCTGTCTCGTGTGCTGATAGACAATGGTTCCTCTCTGAATGTGTTGCCTAAGGAAGTCCTGAACAAGCTGAGTCCTAAAGATACGGTATTGAAGCCCAGTAATATTGTGGTAAAGGCTTTTGATGGTTCTAGAAGAGTAGTGCATGGGGAAATTGATCTTCCAATCAGGGTTGGCTCTCAGATGTTTACTGCTACATTCTATGTGATGGATATTCGTCCTTCGTACTCATGTCTGCTTGGTCGTCCCTGGATCCATGGGGCAGGTGCTGTGACCTCCACATTACATCAAAAGTTGAGATATCCGGTGAATGGAAAAGTTGTTACTGTCTTTGGAGAGGAAGAATACTTTGTCAGCCATGTAAACACTTTCAAGTATCTGGAAGTAGAAGGTGAATACGTTGAAACTCCATGTCAGTCATTTGAAGTGGTTCCCTGGGCTGTTAAGGATTGTGTGACTCCTCCTGCTGTGAAGAAGGTTCCTGTGGTCATCAGAAACCCTCCAACAATGGAATGGCCTCCCTCAATGATGCAAAAGCTGTGGTGGAAGAAGGTGGTTGTACTATTTGGGGTCAGCTTCCTGATATTCCATACAAGTCTGACAAGTTTGGTTTGGGTTTCACTGCAGAGTCCCAGAAGGCTGTCCGTCGTGCCCGTGCTGTTCGTATCACCAATCAAGGGGTTATCAATGCTGTGGGAGATCAAGATGAAGACTACAACTTGGAGGCATGGATTTTTCCTACTGCGGGTGCTGGACTCAATAATTGGACAGCTGAAGATGTTATCCCTATCTCCTTTAGTCAGGAGTAAATACTATTACTGTGTTATGTTTTTAAATTTATAATTTCTGGAACAATTAAAACTTTCAAGCCATGTGCCTTACCCGGGGCACAATGGTGTGCTTGTTACGGGTTGTCATTTCATTTGCATACTTCATTCCATAAAATCAATGGACGTTTCGTTTTCGTAAAAATTGTGTTCCTTGTCTTTCTTTTTCTTTTATTTTTGCTTTATCAGCTATGTGTTCTTACACACACCCACGTCACTAAAATGCCGATCCTCATCCACTCTGGATCCAGTTGATAACAGTTCTACTATTGCCAATCACAATTTCGAGAATCCGATCTATCAAACTGAAGACGGAAACGAGGACGATTGTGAAATACCTGTGGAGCTTGCTAGGTTGTTACAACAAGAAGAGAAAGCTATACAGCCACATGAAGAGCCAGTCGAAGTTGTGAATCTGGGAACTGAAGAAAACAGAAAAGAGATCTGAACAAGGCTAGCCCTAAAGATGACTTTCCACTTCCTCATATTGATATTCTGGTAGACAACACTGCTCAGCATAAGGTATTCTCTTTTATGGATGGTTTCTCTGGTTACAATCAAATCAAGATGGCACCTGAAGATATGGAGAAGACTACATTTGTGACACAGTGGGGCACCTTTTGCTATAAGGTAATGCCATTTGGTTTGAAGAATGCAGGGGCAACATATCAGCGTGCTATGGTGGCTTTGTTTCATGATATGATTCATCATGAGATAGAGGTATATGTGGATGATATGATAGCCAGATCTCAGAATGAAGAGCAACATCTTGATCATCTGCACAAGTTGTTTGAGAGGTTGAAGAAATACAGGTTGAGATTAAATCCAAACAAGTGTACTTTTGGAGTTAGATCTGGAAAGCTCCTGGGTTTCATTGTCAGTGGAAAAGGTATTGAAGTGGATCCTGCAAAAGTGAAAGCTATACGAGAGATGCCAGCTCCCCGTACTGAGAAGGAGGTTAGAGGTTTCTTGGGACGATTGAACTACATTGCAAGATTTATTTCCCAATTAACTACCATCTGTGAGCCAATCTTCAAGTTGTTGAAGAAAGATCAGATGATGGAATGGAACGATGAGTGCCAGACTGCCTTTGATGAAATCAAGGGATATTTGCTAGAACCTCCAATTTTAATGCCACCAGTTGATGGAAGACCCTTGATTATGTATTTAACAGTATTAGACAACTCAATGGGGTGTGTATTGGGGCAACATGACGAGTCTGGTCGAAAAGAGCAGGCAATATACTACCTTAGCAAAAAGTTTACCGACTGTGAAACAAGATACTCACTGCTCGAGAAAACTTGCTGCGCTTTGGCATGGGCTGCTTGCCGACTAAGACAGTATATGTTGACCCATACTACCTTGTTGATTTCGAAGATGGATCCAATCAAGTACATATTTGAGAAACCCGCTCTCTCCGGAAGAATTGCAAGATGGCAAATGATCTTGACGGAATATGATATACAATATACTACTCAGAAGGCCATTAAGGGGAGTGTTGTTGCTGATCATTTGGCTCATCTAATAAGAACATTAAGAAGATTGTACAGAAGATGACTGTTACTTACAAGGATTGGCACGAGATGTTACCATTTGCTCTGCATGGTTATCGTACTACAATACGTACTTCAACAGGGGCAACCCCATTCTCCTTAGTCTATGGTATGGAAGCAGTTCTGCCTATTGAAGTTCAGATCCCCTCCTTGAGAATTATGAAGGATGCAGGCTTGGATGAAGATGAGTGGATTCAGACTCGACTTGACCAGATAAATTTGATTGATGAGAAAAGGTTAGCAGCAGTTTGTCACGGCCAGATGTACCAGAAACGGATGATCAAAGCTTTTAACAAGAAGGTTAAGCCAAAGGTATATCAGGCTGGTGACTTGGTAATCAAGCGTATCATATTACCACAGGGTGATCCTAGGGGCAAGTAGACTCCAACATATGAGGGACCATTTGTAGTCAAGACAGTGTTCTCAGGAGGTGCCATGATACTGACTACAATGGATGGTGAAGACTTCCCACAACCTGTAAACGCAGACATAGTTAAAAAATACTACGCATAAAAAGAGACCCGCTAGGTTGACAGGCCTAGGCAAAAATAAGGGCATCCCGGCAAACCAAAAGGGTTTGGGCAAAAATTAGGGATATATATATAAAAAGATGTACACCCGGCAAGTCGAAAACCTGAAAAGGCGGCTTGGGCAAAAAAGGGTATCCCGGTGGATTGAAAACCTGAAAGGGCAATCCAGGCAAAAGTTAGGGATTAAAGCGTATGACTATGTCTCGTTTGGATCACTCATGAAACTGCAACCAGTTGTACTACTTACTCAAGCTCAAACAGATAAAGCTCAATCCAATCGTTTCCGTCTCAACAGCAAGAAGATGAGATACTTGAGTGGCAATAGTAGAATTGAAACTCAATAGGATTATTTCCCACATAGCTGATTCTTTTTGTAAAACTTCATGACAAAATTCTCTTACTAGGGTTTATGTCTCCTTGTACAAACTTACCCGTGTATGGGTCACTTTTGATATAAATAAACTCCATCTTTTGAATCCAGATTTACTTTTACCCTATTTACATAAGCGAAACGTCCATTGGTTGTGTTTGAATGTATGTATGCCTTTGAATATGATTGATGTTTACCAAAAATGCATGTATGCTTTTAATATGATTGATGTTGACCAGAAATGCATGAAAATGCAGTAATAGTATTTACTAAGGACGAACGAGGGAAGGATTTCAACGAAGCTTCGCCGGTTCATCTTTACAAGACAGTAGGACTAATCCATTTTCACAAAGTCTAATCTCCCCTGGAATTTATATCCATCTCTTTTATCCTCATACGGATATACGGGAAATTACTTTCCAATAAGGGCACGATGAACGAAGACAGGATGTTATACTTATCCTACTATCAAACGAAAACGAAGGTTATCTATACCTTGTTATCCCCAACAACGGGAGGTTATCTATACCTTGTTATCCCCAGCAGACGGAGGGTTATATATTCTTCAACAACGAATCGGGATTTATTTTCCTTGGCCAGCAGTTGTTATACAAGGATATCCAGACACTTCCAGCAGTGTCATAGCATACATACATCATTTACATCATACCATAACATATATGTCTATAGTACATTACCTAAGTGCATCATGTCATACATACATAAAGCATAAACTAATGTTGTTATACAGAATGCTACCTTGTTTTCAGGTTAATTATCCAACAAACAAGCTTATGATCTTTGGGACTGCTTTATTGTAACCTCAGGGTTACTTTATCCTCCTGATGAGCTTCTTATTACTTTGGGACTGCTTTATTGTAACCTCAGGGTTATCTTATCCTCCTAATAGCCTCTCATGACTTCAAGACTGCTTTAGAGCTACTGATTGCTCTATCCTCCTGAAATCATCCTATTACTTCAAGACTGCTTTAGAGCTATTCATTGCTCTATCCTCGTGAGGTCATATTACTACTTCAAGACTGCTTTAGAGCTATTCATTGCTCTATCCTCCTGAAGCTATCTAATTATTTCAAGACTGCTTTAGAGCTACTGATTGCTCTATCCTCCTGAAGACATATCACATTATTATTTCAAGACTGCTTTAGAGCTATCCATTGCTCTATCCTCCTGAAATCATTACTTCAAGACTGCTTTAGAGCTATTGATTGCTCTATCCTCCTGAAGACATATCACATTATTATTTCAAGACTGCTTTAGAGCTATCCATTGCTCTATCCTCCTGAAATCATTACTTCAAGACTGCTTTAGAGCTATTGATTGCTCTATCCTCCTGAAGACATATCACATTATTATTTCAAGACTGCTTTAGAGCTATCCGTTGCTCTATCCTCCTGAAATCATTACTTCAAGACTGCTTTAGAGCTATTCATTGCTCTATCCTCCTGAAGCCATTATTATTTCAAGACTGCTTTAGAGCTATTGATTGCTCTATCCTCCTGAAACTACATTATTATTTCAAGACTGCTTTAGAGCTATCCATCGCTCTATCCTCCTGAAATCATTACTTCAAGACTGCTTTAGAGCTATTGATTGCTCTATCCTCCTGAAGACATATCACATTATTATTTCAAGACTGCTTTAGAGTTATCCATTGCTCTATCCTCCTGAAATTACATTATTATTTCAAGACTGCTTTAGAGCTATCCATTGCTCTATCCTCCTGAAATCATTACTTCAAGACTGCTTTAGAGCTATTGATGGCTCTATCCTCCTGAAGACATATCACATTATTATTTCAAGACTGCTTTAGAGCTATCCATTGCTCTATCCTCCTGAAATCATTACTTCAAGACTGCTTTAGAGCTATTGATTGCTCCATCCTCCTGAAGCCATCTAATTATTTCAAGACTGCTTTAGAGTTATCCATTGCTCTATCCTCCTGAAATTACATTATTATTTCAAGACTGCTTTAGAGCTATCCATTGCTCTATCCTCCTGAAATCATTACTTCAAGACTGCTTTAGGGTTGTCATTATTGATTGCTCTATCCTCATGAAGACATGCTGTTACATCAGTATTACTCCAGACTCCTGACAGTTCTCATTATACTACTGAAGAACTTTCCCCTAGTGGCATCTTTAAGCCCACTCAATCATGTTCAACCAACCATCAATATCACTCCATGCACTGGTGAGTGCAAATTTTTGGGCTTTTGTGTTCAATCCCCTTCAACCTTCCAGGTTACGACTGGCAAATATACCAATCTAACCCCTCAGGTTTCAGAAAATTGAACAGGGGCAGCTGTTGCACCCCAAAATTTGCCCTCACAATACAAGACTTTGTGTTCCAAGAAGGTTCACAAGGTTCACAAAATTCACAATTGGTCAGAAGAGTTGACAATTCCCTCAGACAGTGCACCTCCTAAGCAGTGCATCCAAAACTAGGGTTTTGACTTTAATCAGGCTAAATGGACTTCCAAGACTTCAAGGGTTTTGTGTTGCAGATTTGGTCCCAGGGGTATTTTGGTCATTTCACACAAATTCTACCAATTCCTTGAAGACGGGCTGTTATTAAAATTCTGAGGCATTTGATGCGTTATGGTTTTGAGGCATTTATCAATCACCAGTTCTGATCATATTGAGATTTGGCATTTGGTCAGTGGAATTCTTTGTTCGATTCGAGTCGGAGCTGATGTGCAGGATTAAGTAATGACTTTTGGCCAATTCAATGTAGGACTTTCGGGGCTCAGTCATTGGAGAATAATTGGATTTATTTTTTCGCAAGGCCGGTATAGTTTGAAAGATGTCTGTTTGAGATTGAATAATGTGTCAGCTTAATGTTGGAATAACGTGTTCAAGACGTGAGTTGTTGGATAATGGTGTTAATTCATGCAGAAAGTTTAATTGGTAAATTCTTAAATCATGGGGATTTATTCAAAGATACTCAGTTAAGTTGGATTTAATCAGAGTTTTTTTTTTGGCTTATTCGGTTGCAACAAATTCAACAACAAGAAAGAACCAGAAAATGATTTGGATGAAGAAAAAATATATTATTTATTTCATAATACTTTTGATTTACAAATTACAAAGGGATTTAAGTTTACATTTTTATCCTAAAAATCCTAAAAATCCTAAGAATCTAAAAGTTCTTCATGCCCATTTCTCGCGTCCCTTATCCGAGTCGTCCAAGTACCTGCACAACAAGCAAAACAAACAGAGCAAAACAAGGTAGGAAATTATTTTTGACACCCTCAGAATAAAGCTCATCACCGGGTGTCGGGAGGGCACGACTAATGTCGAAGCCAAACTCCCATTTCCCACTCTTGACCTCAGCTACCAACCGGCAGCATCCGTTCTTATTTTTGGGACAGCCGAGAAAGAGAGAGACAAAAGAAGTGCGGGCTGAAATGATTTTTGCCGAAAAATGGTCATATATCGAAATTGGATTCGTAAAGCATAACTGATTACAATCCAGATTTTCCATCAAGTAAATATTAGATATGCGAGTTTCAGAGCCAGATGCCGTCAGCTCTAAACCAGACAAACGACAAAATCCACAACTGGATATCAGCAGCTGCATCAGATAAAACCAAATCCAAATCCTAGTGAAATCCAAATCAGGAGCTGACACCAAAATGAAAACGGTTCAAAATATCAACATCTGCAAAATCAATGAACCACATCAGAGAATATCAAAGCCAAAAAAAATCTGAAGACCAGTTCATAACAGACGTATCAGAAAAGAAACTATGTCCAAAACTCGGGTGAATCCAAAACAAATCTGTTTCCCAATCCAAACTGAATGAGATCCATATCAGATAATCAAAGAGCAAACCCGTCTCAATCCAGTTTCAAAACAACCCTCTAAAAAACCTAAAAATCAGTTCATCAACAATAATGAAAACCGGATCCAAATGGATATCCAAAGTCTAGCACTTGAAAGATCAGAAACCAAATAAGAATCAACATCCAATAATCCAATCAAATCTTATCAGGAAATAAATTTTAATCAAATCCGAAAAAGATTCGTGCTAGCAAAAAAATAACGCAAATCAAATCTTATCAGGAAATCATAATGAGAATAAAACAATATCCAAGCCCACAGAAAAATCAGAGATATATAAGAGAACGGAACCCTAACCACAGGGGGCGGAAAAAAATCGTGAACAAAACCCTGACGGGATAGTCATCAAACGGCCGCAAAATCAAAGAGAAAATATTCTCACCAGAAACAGCACCGTGAAGTCAAAACCGTCGAAAGCTACAACCTCAGAGCCCAACACTCCTCATCGGCCGCGGAAAAACGCAAACCGCCACAATCGCCACAGAAAACCAGTCGCGATTACCACAGAGGAGACCGCCGTCGCCTTTCGGCGGGCAATCAACTCTTTAAGCCTCAGAGTAGTACATCATCGGCCATCCTCACTGTTAAACCCGTCGACGAACATATCAACCGTAAGCCATCGAATCCCTCATTATTTCATTTGGCTGGTTTCTCGTTTTTTTTCAGGACATCATAAGGAAAGAAGAAGACACGAAGGAGAAGAAGAGATCATGTGATGAAGAAGAGGAAAAGTATCGGCCATGGGAGAGGAGAAAGGTTCCGAAAAAGGAACCCTAAGAGAGACTTGCGGCCGCATTTGAAAATGGGGTTTCTAAAACCCTAATTTTTTTTTTACCCTTTTATACCATCTGAGGTGGGTCGGGTTTGGTAAGTGGTTATCCAGCCCGACCCGTTTTGCTGTTTTCCATTTTTTATGTTTTTCTATTAGTTTAAATGTTTGGTTTTATTTTATCTTTTTCCACACTAACTCTTTAATCTTAATATTACCTTTTTAAAATCAAATTAATTGTTTAGAAAATAAAAACTTCTTTTTTAAAATACAAATTAAAATTATTTTTTAATATTAAAAATAAAATCATCTTTTTTTTAAGCAATAAATAAAAAAAAAACTTTTTTTTAATAATTAAAAAAAAAACTCTTTCTAGATAAAGAGAAGAATTTTTTTAAATAACTTAAAACTCTTTTTAATACAAATTGATTTTTTAGATTAAAACTAAAACAATTTTCAAAATAAAAATTAAGTTCTTTTTTTAAAACTAACATTATTTATTTTTTTTCTATATATAAATTAAATTAAGATCTTTTTCAAAATAACAAAATCCCAAAATTTGCATCTTTTTTCTTCACTGTCTTCGTAATCCACCCGATGGCCGTCTGACTTTGCCTACTAACGCGTGTGTTCATTTTTGCAGCTTATGTTTACTGTTATCGCGTTGTGTTTTCATTTAAGTTTCATTATTATTGTAACTGCTTCTCGGTTGTAACCTCGCGAACAAACAATCGCGCTTACTTTCCGCATTTTATTTCCACTTGCATGATTTAAATTTCTCACATTTTTATCACTATTATTCTATCACATCACTCACATCCGAAGGTTAGGTCTAGCTTTTGGTCTCCGCGCCAATAGTCCTCAACTTCAAACCCTTACAACCTCACAAACCCTAATTTTCACAAATGCCTCGCCGCAGGCGCAATTACCAATTTTACCCCTAGCATTAGGTCAAAGAGCCGCCGCGCTCATTTTAGGGTTTCCCGCCGTGGAATCCCTAATTTAACCCTAATTACAACTTAACATTTCAACGTAGAGATTTGGAGTTTCTACACTCCACGTAAGCGTGTCCTTAAGATGCGTTTATTCCCCTTGAGACCTGGACCACAGTCAAGAAGTTTCTAACCTCCCTATTGAGGGGAACTACGATTACTCTGATTCCACTCCCGTAAGGATACGTAGGCACAAGATGCGATGTCTTGCCGAGTAAACTTAGAATTAACCCCCTTTATTATTTATTATTGCTTATTTATATTTTATTTATCTTTGCTATTTAATTATTTTGCTTATTATTTTGTAATTGTTTCTTGGATGTAAAGTTGTTTAATTATTTGATTATTATTATGGTTAGTAATTAGGGAGTGTAACAACATGTATGTAATATTAAAATAAATTTAGACCACTTTTAAATAAAGATAATTAAAATAAACACGTCACACACGTAAGTCGATTTTAATCGCCGTCTCACTTCCTAAGGATATCCCTCAAGTTGCCTACGAATAATGGTTAAGTGGGGTGTATAAAGCAAGTCCCTCAAATAGAAAAATCATCAAAGTCCCTTATGGTTGCCTTTACGAATCAAGTCCCTTTCGAAAAATGATGATGGTCCCTTATATGTGCTTATTACATCCCACAATGGCCTTCAAAGTCAAATTGTCCCTCACATGTCCCTTAACATCCAAAGTAAGGACTACCTACTCCATTATAGTAGGGATAGTCTTACTAAGGAAAGGATAAAGAATAAGAAAGACCTTAAAACATTAGGGTAGGCTACTCCTAGATACTTGCTCACTTCAAAACTTTTTCACACTTAAACCAAATTTCCAACAAAATTTTCAAACAAGTTTTTTTTCACATCCATACACTGATTATTATTAAACTATTCTGAAATTTTTTGCTATTCACACACTACACTTTCAAAACAATTCAAAAGTGAGCTTAAGTACCTAAGAGCCCATGGATAACCATGGATGAAAAGGGTGCTAACACCTTCCCTTTTCATAACCTACCCCCCGGACCCAAAATATTCTCTAAGGTCTTTCCTGTTCTTTTATAACCTTTCCTTATGGATAAAATAAAAGTCGGTGGTGACTCTTGCTATCCGCAACATTGTTTAAAGTCAGTTCTCCCACCGTGTTACAAACGGCATACTCTTGTTGAATTTACTTCATCACGCGTCTAGTATTGGCTCGAGTTGCATACAGGTGTTGAGGAACCAGCTTGATTTACTTGAGAGGAAGGAAGGAAAAATGAGTTTCTGCTGTTTGAAATGAAATACAAGATGCATAACTGATGCAATGCAATGCAATGACATTTAGGTATGTAATGCAAGATCCAGGATCGCAGGTTCAATCAATTCTGAAGCTGTTCACGACAACGGGTAGATAACCAAAGTCTCTAATCAAAGAAACCTTACAGGTAGACCCTATGAGGAACGTTCTAGGTTCTTTACCCATAAACCCACTTATGGGATAACTTCTACGTTGATGGATAAGATTCCCAAGGTCATAGACGCCAATCGCATCAACGTCAGCCAACAGGTTAGCTGCATTACGACGAGAATGACGACAAGGTCTCTCCTGGGTGGGGTCCTCATGCTAGGTACACAAGGAGCGAGTCCTTTGAAACTAACTCTACATGACCACCAATATAGAACTGGTGTTAAAAGGTTCCCAGAATCACAGACCCTTCATGAATCAAGTCGTGCAACAGGCTAGTTGTGTTACAACAAGATATATGTATAGGTCTCTTCTAGAGGAGCTTTCATGCTAGGCACAAAAGGGGAGAGTCCTTGGGGACTAACACTACTCGACTACCAATTCTAAGCTATGTGTTTCCTCTGCTTTTGCCAAAGCTCGGGTGTAGAGCTTTATTTATGATATCCTCCCGAGATCCAGCAGGCAAGCATGATAACGAGCATAAATACATAAACGAGAAGAAAACAAATAAATGAAGATAACACTCTTCACAAATCACCCTAAGTTAGGCTTGAATCTCTCTTGGATGGAGAAAATCCTCCCCAACAGAGTCTCCAGCTTTCGCACCTCGAAAAAAATACACAATCGAGAAATACGACCCTCGCGCAAAAGGCGTGAAATGCGGTTCGACCGAGTCGCCAACAACTTTATTTATCCCAAACGAGGGAAAGGAAAATATCGAGAAAACCTTTAAAGAGATAAGAACATGGTCATCGCAACCACATTCTGGGTTCAAGAGTCGGTTACGTAAGGGGAAGGTATTAGAACCGCTCACATCCGTTGTACTCAACGGGAACCTCTTAGTTCGATTTGTGATGAAGGTTATCTAAGCTTGTTTGTTTTCTTCTCAATGATAAATGTGAAATAGTAAGCTAAAAAAGGAAACAATGCTAAGGGGAAAATGCATGGTTTTAGATAGGTTGATCGCCAATGATTGGGGCCCTTCTGCCTGCATATGCTCATTCAAATGAGAATGGGAAATCATAGCTTTCGTAGTATGACTGCAGGAAAAGGTTAGAAGGGAAAACGGAAGATAGAAGTGTGCTCGCCAAGATCATCGTAATCTTATGCCTAGGTATCTTACATTCAAATGAATAAAGAATAAGAGCGTCTGTAGTTCGTAGATACGACCATGAAAAGAAGGTAATGAAATTTGGTTTGGAAACGAAAGATTGAATGACAAACAACCCAAGGGGCGTGCCTCGAGAGCTGTCACTCAAGAATCTAAGGAATGTGAGATTCCAAGAACTCAGTTCTTTCTTGTGTTGATTGAAAAGGTTTTGAGAATGGTTGAATGTTTTTAATTCGAAAGATTGAATGAATAACAACCCAAAGGGTGTGCCTCGAGAGCCGTTCATTTGAAGATCCAAGGAATGTTAGATTCCAAGAATCTTCTTCTTTCTTAAGTTGATTTAGGAAATTTTTATATAAAAATTAAATATTTTAAAACGAAAGGTTGAATTAACAACAACCTAAGGCGTGCGCCACAAGACCCATTCATTCGAAGATCCAAGGAATGTGAGACTCCAAGAAGCTTCTTCTTTCGTAATTTGATTAAGAAAGTCAGTTTGACGTTGGATCAAGGGTTTAAATGTATTCGCGTGCGAGGAGGTTGATTGCGAGGCAAAAGGCATTCAACTTAGAAAGTTGATTTGAAAATTCCACTTGACGTTGGATCAAGGGTGAACCGCTGTCGCGCGCGGATCAGAACGAGTATTTGAAAAAAAACCGTAGTAAATCAACAATGACTCGGATGTCAATTCACAAGGATTCTTATTAATGAAATAACCAATTGAAAACGATTATGGGGTTTTTTTTTGTTTATAATTCGATTAAGAAAATAAGTAGTAAATAAGTGATGATTAAAATAAGTGATTAAAACAAGTTAATCTACCGGTTCGACTACCAACTTACCATCGGTCATTACAATTCCAATTTCCTAAGTGGTTCCAATCCCTATTCAATTTCAATGTTGACAAACAAGCGTCAAAAATACTACACAAGTTATATTCCTAATCACCGAATTAAGCAAACGGTTAAAGATGGCGCAAATTAATGAAAAAGCTAGGTTAACCACGATTAAAGTAAGGAACATAGATCAACCGAATTAAATCCAATCTATTCTATAAGAAACGAATTAAGCAAACAAAATTTTAAAAACGAATTGGAAAGGAATTGAATTCAATCGGAATTTCTAATAAGACCTCAAAGAATTACGGAATTCGAATCCGGCAGATTTCCCCTCGGGATTAGTTCGCCATGGAATATGTGAAAGCAAGAAAGAAATTCGTGAAAGGAAGGTTAGTTTACTGTAGCACAGCAGCAAACCTTATAAATAAAATAAGATTTGCATTACACACTCAACTGGGTCGGAAACATAAACTAAGCCCAATAGGGATGACCCGAAACAACTTAATTATTATAGTCAGAAACTTCAACGAATTATTCGAGACTTATGCAATCCGAATTAGATTCTTCGTGCAACACAAAATTTGGACATATTTTTCTTAGCTTTCCAATGACTAGTAGAACGCCTCGATCTGATTCCTGTAGCTCCAGTTATGAATTTTTTATTTAAAACTGCTAATGCTGAAAATAACGAACGAAAATCAAATAAGGCTGAAAATAAATTGAATTGTAAAAACATCATAAAATAGGAAATTAAACAAAACAAACTATAGAAATTCTTTAAGTCTAAATATAGAGGAATGTGCATCAAAATACACTGATCAAATTCCCCCACACTTGAACTTTTGCACTCCGAGCAAAATCAAGAATTTAAAACAAAAATTTCAAAATAAAAACCGAACAAAGCATGCAATCTCCAGGGTTCTCTGGATACGAAGTGCTAGCAGACTTCTACTTCTAAGCTTCAAGAATATGACATTAGTGATTAACTCTATTGTGATATTCAAATAATATAAGAAAAGCAGATTACCAAAAAGTACATCACAAGCATCAAGATCCTCACAAGAGAAACTGTTTCCACTCAACTCTCAAGTGTTTAGGTTACATGTTTACACTAAAAGCTCAACATGAGAGTTAGTACTACCATAGGCTTGAAAGAACTCTAATATTCAAAATTGATTTACATGCACACAAATATCAAAAGGACTTTTATTAAGGTTGTAACGTGGCCAAGATAAGGGTAGGGTAAATCTTAAGGGGTACTAGGCTAAAATCAAAGAGTTAAAAGAAAATTGAAAGAATTGCGGGAGTTGAACTACATGATACATCAATTGCTTTCAAACAACAACCTCACAATTGATTTCTCTTCTCTTTTTCCTTTTATTCTTTTTTTTTCGGAAGGGATATGTATTGACATCCTTCTCTATTTTTCATTTTTTTCTCTCTTTCATTTTTTTTTATTTTTTTTATTTTTTTTGTGCCAACACTATAACAATATTACAATAATAATTTAAAGATAATGCTCAACCCCCGCGTAACTCCATACAAGACTCTCTTAACCCTTTGAATATGGTTATTTCATTGTTTTTCACTTTTTCGGCTTGTAATGAGTTTTAAACAGAAAAAAAGGATAATAGGCTCAAAGGGGCTTGAAAACAATGGTAATATTATCAAGGTTGCCTTTTTGGCTAACTGGCTAAAAATAAAACAAAACGACATGCATTTATCATTTCAGTGTGCACAAGTAAATAAAAAGCTTCAACAAGAGTCAATTCAAGTTCTAGAGACTAACAAACATGAGTGAAATCACACAAGAAAGAAAGAGATGGATTTTTTTTATGTATATCCATCATTAGGCTCAAAATCTCACAAGGTTTGGTGATCTACCACTAGTGATGTACAATTTAGAATTTAGTCATACATACATAGAATGCACAAAAAGAACCAATCACATCACACCATAAGTCTTTCTTCAAAGAACATAGAGAAAACTCACAGTTGCAACAAAATAACCCACAAAAAAAGCATGAAATTAGAAAAAAAATTATTTATTATTAATTTTTTTATTATTTTAAAAAAGAAACCAACAGAAATAAAGAAAACAAACAGAAATAAAGAAAACAAAAGGTTCCCTCCCCCACACTTAAAACATACATTGTCCTCAACGAAAAGAACTCAATTATAAAGTAAGAGTGAGAGAAAGGAAAAGGTGCTTCCTGGTCAGGTTGCATTGTAGTTAGGTGCTTCCAAAGAAAACTCTTCTATGGTAGCATCTTCAGGCACTGAACTTTCATGGAATAGCTTCAGCCGCTGCTCATTGACCTTGAAAACCTTGTTAGTACCTGCACTTTTAATTTCTACTACACCATGGGGAAAAACATTAGTAACAACAAAAGGGACAATCCATTTGGATAGAAGTTTCCCAGCCATAAGTTTAAGGTGGGAGTTAAACAGTAAAACTTGTTGGTGTTATACCCTAAATTTGTCCTACCCTCTTTTAAAATATTTTCGCATTTCAATTCTACTTTCGTTTGTGCATCACCCACTTATTTTTTGTTAATTCTATTTATATTCTTCTTCTTTTTTGCTAATATTTTTAATAATTAGTAAATATTTTGGTTTTTTTTTAAAATAGTTTGATTTATAATAATTATAGTAATTAATATTGCCTTCTTATTTAATATAAATTTTAGTTTGTTTTTTATATATTGTAAATGTTTATTTAATGGTTAATGTAAATATTATTATTTTTATATAGTTATGTGTTTTAACGTTAACATAATTTTGAAAAGAAAATTAAAAAAAAAGAAATTGAAGGAATCAGATGGGAGGCCCACTTCAACGGCCTATTAGGTTTGGTTCAGCATGTTATAAGAAAGGGGAGAATTTCTGATTGAGGGGGGACGGCTACGGTTCATCTCTCTTCTCTATAAAAACCCGCCGCCTGGAAATCCCAACCCTAGAAAACCCTAAGATTTACTGTTCATCTCCTTCGTTTAGCTCGAAAGTGGCGCTGCGAAAATCTTTTTCTATACCCTTCATAGCCGCCTCTCCATCAAACCCTTGCTCATCTCCTTTCCACCCCCTTTTTCTCTTTCTTCCCACCGTCACTCGAACCTCCTCATCATCTTCAACGAATTCACAAACCCACCTTCCTCTCCTTCCTTCTGCCTCCATTTCACCCAAAAAAACACCACGCTTCAAATCAAGCATTTCTCTGAAACTTTGTGGTGTTGAATAATCCACTGATGTACGTAGAAGACGTCACCGGCGAAAGATACATAGATGGCTATCCTGCTGATTTCAGTTTGATTTTAGTCCTCGTCACGTAGCCGCTGTCGAATCCAACCGGGACACTCTTGACTTCAAAAGCTTTATAATTTCGTGATGATGAAATCCATCAAAGATAACCTGTAGCAGCAACTTTCACGTCTTGTTCTACGGTGTGCCATCACGCGTCCACAACTTACCTTTCATTCACAAGACTCAACAACAGGTTTGCGAGCAACCAACTCCGCAATTACGGAATGAAGTCTTCGTATTCTGTTGGTATTTCCCCTAGATTCTATTTATGTTCAATGTCTTTATGTTAAGTATAAGTGGTGTTGGATTAACACTAGGTAACTACTGTATATTATTTGTGTGTTTGAAATTAGTTTCACTTCCATAATCTATTTTTTCTATGTTGATAGTTACCTGATTCTGATTTGAGCGTACCTACTGTGTGTATGTGTTTTGAGTGTGTATTCATTTTGATTGACCTCTAATTACTAATTTGTTTAGTTAATGTTGTTATTAAGCCAAGCTCGATTAGATTACGGTTGTATAGTGTTCCGTATTCAAGTTTAAATTTTTATTTCAATTAAATTTAGACCTGTCCTGCTGCTATGATTTGTTTGAGTGTAATTTTCAATTGTTGATTGCAATCAAGTTTTGGATATTGTTCGCTTTGAGGTTGAATGTTTCATATCAGGAAGATGAAATGTGAATTGAATAATGTGTGTTTGTTTGATTTGCAATGTTTTAAATTGAAACTACATTCAAGTATGCTTTTGTATGAGTGTATTGGTTTAGAGACTTTGACTAAAGGCATCTAAGTTACAGTTTTAGTTTATTACGCAAGATAATTTGTGGCTGAAAAGTTCAGGATAGAGACAAGATGAATGTGAAAAGTGAGTTTGGTCAAGTTTTGTATGTGTATCATTTAACTGTTATGCTTATTGTGAAGCTATCATTTTGTATAAATAAGAATGTGATTCTCAAGTGATTATAACTGTATATATGGCTTTACACTAACAAGAAAAAACCAACTTATCTTTTTTATCTTTACTGTTACTATCTTTATAATTATGTTATTCCTTAGTCCTAATTATTATAATTTGGATTAAATTAAACTAGAAGAGTTTCTTACGTGATGTTTGAATTAATAAGATTTGTTTTTTTCCATTATTTTTCTTTATTTTATTAATAATATATTAACTATAATGTTGGTCTTTTTAGGCTATATCTCAAATTATTTGTCACTAAATGTGAATAAAAACTTCAACTAACATCGATTGAATTTTGTCAATTAATTGGAAAAAAACTTTTTCTTTCCTAAATAATGAAAGTAGTGGATTCTTGGAGTCTAGCATTCCTAGGGTCCTTAAACGACAGCTCTTGAGGCGTACGCCTTGAGTTGCGGTCGTTTCGTCGTTCATTTCTAAAATGCTCAATTCTTTTCAAAACCTTTAACCCTTCTAAAAATAATTCTCGACTTGTCGGGCCATTTTTCACCCTTGTAAGTCAGGTGCTTTCAAAGCTTCGCCATCAATATTTGATCACCATACACAATATTTTAAAGCTTAATCATGGGCTTCCTTACAATGACACCTATTTGATCAATTATTTCTAATTGGTCACTTAGGAGACTAGCCCACTTTACTAGTACACACGCTTAAAATTTAAATTCAAACCTCGACTCACCTCGAGTACTTTTTCAAATCAAACTAAATCCTTGAAGTCTAACACTTCTTGGGATTTTGGACGATTGTTATTGAGGCGTACGCCTTAAGTAATATATTGTTCGACATTTCATCTTTTAGTACGCTATTTTGGACAAAGAAATATCATAGAAATCTAGCATTCTGTGTGATATTTCTATTATTCATCCAAACATTTTCTGAATGAAAAAGGTGTTGTTAGGATCTAGCATCCAAATGATACCCCGATTAATTAGTTGTGGGGACGACGTCTCATTTACCAAATAATCGTCATTTCTCCTATACTTCTCAAATCCAATCTCATATTCTCACTTCTCATACCGTAAACTCTTTTCATATCCTCGGTTCGATCCAAAATATTTTCAAAACATCTCCTCGATTCAAACTTCGAAAGAAGGAGGTTCTTAGAATCTAGCATTCCTTGAATCTTCGAGTGAATAATTTTTTAGGCACGCCCTTGAGTTATTATTTATTCAATCTTTCGACTTTTTCAAACTAAAACATTTTCAAACATTCTCCTAAGTCGAGTGCTCGCACGCATTCGCAACCATCGACATTTCACACACACTTCACAATTCCTCTTGGTTTCGATATTAGGGGCACCCTTAGGGACTAATATCGTTTCTCATCATCCTAGCCCTTGACACGTCGTCAAGTCGGTTCTATCTTCTAATCAATTCCTCGACTCGTCGTCGACCCCTTTTTTCAAACCAACTTCCTTTTGCCTCACATTCCACTTTCGACTCAATCTTCTTACAAACGTTTTCTTAAACTTACGAAAGAAGGATATTCTTAGAATCTAGAATTCTTTGAATATTCGAATGAGTAACTCTTGAGGCATGCCTTGAGTTGTTATTAGTTCATTCTTTCGATTTCAAAATATCCAACCCTTTATCATTTAATTTATTCATCCCGACTTCCGAAAGAATTGAGTTCTTGGAATCTCGCATTCCTTGAATTCTTGAGTGACGAGTTCTTGAGGCACGCCCTTGGGTTGCTTGTCAGTCACTCTTTCGTCTCTCAACTCAGAGTCCAAACCAATTCAAACCTCGTCATTTTCGTGGTTGTTACCACGAACTACGAACGCTCTGATTCTTCATTCGCATATGAATGTAAGATACGTAGGCACAAGATTGAGATGATCTTGGCGAGCACACTTCTATCTTCCTCCATTATTCCGTCCACACATTCCCAACCTTTCCCGTAGTCGAACTACGACGCTCTGATTTCTCATTCTTGTCCGAATGAGTATACGTAGGCACAAGGGCCCCAATCCTTGGCGAGCACCATATTCACTAACCACCCATTTCTCCTTTGCGTCTTTAAACATTTTACCTTACCAATTCTACCTTTATCATCGAGAAGAAAAACAAGTAAACCTAGACAACACTCTGCACAAAATACCCTAAGAGGTTCCCGTTGAGTACAACGGACGTGAGGGGTGCTAATACCTTCCCCTCGCGTAACCGACTCCCGAACCCGGAACTTGGTTGCGACAGCCCTGTTCCTATCCTTTCGTTTTAAGAGGTTTTCTCGATATTTTCCTCTCCCGTTTATTTGGGAAAAATAAAGTTCGGTGGCGACTCTGTCGAACCGCATTTCCACGCCTTTCACGCGAGGGTCGTTTCTCCGAAATGTCTCAGTGATTTTTCGAGGTGCGACAGCTGGAGACTCTGCTGGGGACTATGCTCCATGCAAGAGAGAGTCGAGCCTATCTTTTGGTTTTGTGAGGAGTGTTTTTATTTTCTTTCCTTCTTGTTTATGTATTTGTTCTCTTGTGTTTTTTGTGCTTGTTATCTTGGTTTCCTGTTGGTTCTTGGGATGACATCATGAGTAAAGATCTATGCCCGAGCTTTGGTAAAAGAAGAGAGAACACATAATTTAGAATTGGTAGTCGAGTAGTGTTAATCTCCGAGGACTTGCTCCTTGTGGGCCTAGCATGAAAGCTCCTCCAGAGGAGACCTATTCGTAGATCTTGTTGTAATACAGCTAGCCTGTTGCACGACTTAATTAATGAAGGGTCCATGATTCTGGGAACCCTTTTTAGCACCAGTTCCAATAATGGTGGTCGTGTAGTGTTAGTCTCCAAGGACTCGCTCCTTGTGGGCCTAGCATGAGGACTCCACTCAAGAGAGACCGTATCGTCATTATCATCGTAATACAGCTAGCCTGTTGCGTGACGCTAATACGATTAGTATCCGTGATCCTGGGAACCAAACATAGAAACCATCCTGTGAGTGGGTTTATGGGTAGAGTGTCTAGATCTTCCCATATAGGGTTTACCTGTCAATTTTTATTGGGCAGGAATTATGGTTACCTACCTGTTACGATTGTCAGCTTTAGAGTTGTTTGAACTATGATATTGTGATCCTGGATCTTGTATCTTGCATTGCATCTTGCATATCATTTGCATTGCATCTCATATGTTTTGCATTTTGCATTTCCAATCCTTCAGCAGAATCTTATGTCTCCTTCCTTCCTCTCCAGTAAATCAAGTTGATTCCTCGACACCAGTACGCAACTAGAGCCAATACAAGACGAATGACGGAACAGATTCAGCAAGAACAAGTTGCCTTCAGAGAAGAGTTAGACTCCATCAAAGGAAAGATTGACCAGATCCTGGAAGCCATCCTCATGGCCAGAAGAGAGGAAGAACAACGTGAAGCTGCCGCCGTCATCCACAACAATGGTCAGGTGCAAGTGTCTACCCCTAGGCTATCAGCTCTTGTCCCTAACCCCTATGGAATGCCAATGAATTTCGATACCGCAGCTGAAAGGACCACTTCTCAGCCAATCCCAGCACCTGGGGTTACTGTTGGAGCTATCCCGCAAGCCCAACCAACTGTGGTTCAGATCCTTGTTCCTCATAACGAAGATAATATGGTGGATCAGTATGACGATGTGCAAAACTATCATGTTGATATTCCCATTGCCAGTCCTGTTGCTGCTCAAGATTCAGAAGCTATGAAGATGTGTCGCGACCTAGCTGAGAAATTTCGAGTTATGGAGGGGCACAATTTAAACCCTCTTAGTGCTTTGGAAATGTGTTTGGTGCCTGATGTCGTCATTCCGCCCAAGTTCAAGGTGCCCGAATTTTCGAAGTACAAAGGTCTTAGTTGCCCAAATATTCATCTGAAGATGTATTGTCGTAAGATGGCTGCCTATGCCAGAGATGAAAAGCTCATGATTCATTGCTTCCAAGACAGTTTGTCTGGGGCATCACTCGAATGGTATATGCAGCTGGAACGTAACAGTGTGCGCACTTGGGCCGAGCTAGCCGATGCATTTGTCAAGCAGTACAAGTACAACACCGATCTTGCTCTGAATCGTACTCAACTTCAGAGTATGACTCAGAAGGATAGCGAATCCTTCAAGGATTACACGAAATGATGGAGAGAGCTAGCCGCAAGGGTGCATCCACCTCTTGTTGATCGTGAACTAATTGACATCTTCATGGGTACCTTGCAAGGCCAATATTACGAGAAGCTGATTGTCGCTACTGCGAAAATCGGCGTCGGCTGAACAGAAGAGTCTCCACCGTGCGTTATTTATCCCAACGTAGGGAAAGGGAACGCTCAGAGTAAACCTAACGCAAAACGGGAAGGGAATGGTCATCGCAACCAAATTCCTGGATTCGGGAGTCGATTACGCAAGGGGAAGGTATTAGCACCCCTCACGTCCATCGTACTCGACGGGATCCACGCTTGTTTTCTGGTACGGATTGTTATTCTATCTACTCTAAAGGTCTGGGGTTAAAAGAGAAAATAAAATGACTCGGCAAAGTATCGCACTTTATGCCTACGTATTCCCGTCTGGAACGAGAAATCAGAGTCAACGTAGTTCGCCTACCTACGGGAAAGGAGGGGAAGGTTGCTCGCTAGGATATCGCATCCTATGCCTACGTACTTTCATACAGCATGAAAGATCAGAGCAAACGTAGTTCGGGCCACGGAAGACACATATTTGTCTGTTTATCTTTTATCCTTCTGAAAAAAGCTTTCTCCTGATTACGGGTCCAAGCGGACAAAATGACATTTTTGATTGGTTTTCAGTTTTTTATGCAAGAACTGTCTTTTATTGATGTTTAAAATCTTATTACTGTGTCTTGAATGATTTTGAGATAAGAAGAGAACGATACTCTAAAACCTAGGGTTTGAAATGGGAATCAAAAACTACCCTAATGTTGTCATGCATGGATTAACACCTAATGTCTATCATATTTCTCTCTTGCGCAGAGAGAAACAGAGATCCTAGGGGATAAACGGAAAAGAAACAGCATATATACAGTAAAGCAGTAAAATGCATGAATGCAACAGTACAAGCGAGGCAAGGGAGTCCCACTCAACCTAGAACCTGAAAAACAATAGGCAAAGTGAAACAACTTCACTTTAAACCTAAGGGAAAATTAACAAACAATACAACAAAGAAAATAAAACCCCAAAACCAGCTCTGACAGCACACTAGCTCCTACAGCAGCAGCTCTGAACAAACATCAAACTCTGACAGTTGATTAGCAGCAAAACAGTAACATCTTCAAGTGAACCCCAAAATCAACTCTTCAATGATCCCCTACACTCCCAGCAACCTCAAGCTTTAGCAGGCAATGAACCCCAACAGTTGACAGCTTCAGGCAGCAGTAAAACCCTAATTCAACAGCTGAGCAGCTTTGACAGGCACAAGCTTCTCCTTTATCCATCTTCAATGAAATGAACTTCTTATCTCCAATGGCTTCTTTCTTCAAGGTAAGCACTCCAGAAAAGAATCACTTAACAGAACAAGTTGAATGCTAAACAACTTATTGACAACCAAAGGAAGCCTATAAGTGTTTAACATTATGAGAGACAGGTTCCCTCAAAGTTCTACTTCCAAGATAAGCCACTTATCCCTCCAAAGGAGGGATATGAATATCTTAGAAGGACTTTTAGTCATTGGGAGGAATGGAAGCACAAGATGCTTTCCATGTTTGGGGAAGAATTCAGTCTAACCTAAAGTTCTGCCTATTTTTCCCTATTTTCCTATATCTTCAACAAGCACCTTCAAGCACAAGAATCCCCAAGCTCTAAGTATTGATACTTGCCTTCAATCTTCTCACATGCTTCCCCATGCTCCACAAGCCAATCTCAATCCCCACATCCCAGAGAAATACCCAAAATCCAAGCAAACAAAGCAATACCCCAAGTGGGAAACACACCAATATCAACCAAATTGTAAAATCAAGTAAAAATAGTAAAACTCATTATAAAATCCTAATTAAATTCCTAAGGGAACCTAACTATATACCCTATACCCCATATAAACCCCAAGACCTAAATCAATTTT
This sequence comes from Lathyrus sativus, assembly GCA_963859935.3. NCBI lineage: Eukaryota > Viridiplantae > Streptophyta > Magnoliopsida > Fabales > Fabaceae > Lathyrus > Lathyrus sativus. The sequence continues at coordinate 397,270,876 of OZ012740.1, forward strand.
AAAATCCCAAAATTATGCCCTAAACTGCACCTAATTGTTGTGAAACCCTAATCCTGATTACCCTAAAATTGATGGCTCAAAACTATCCTAAATTAAATCACAAAAATGTGATAAAATTCCAGGGGTAACCTAATACTCTAATCTAACCATAGGAAAAAGAATTACGTCAAAATATGAAATACAATGGGCATACTAAATTCAGCAAGTAACATATACCAAGTGTAAATGAAATAAAAGCAATTAAAAGTAAAAATAAACCAAAAAATGAAAAAATGCATGAAATGCCAATTTTATTTTCTTATAATTTTCTTGATGTTTTCATGAAAATGAGAGAAAAAATCCCATGCAAAAACAACCATTTTTCAATTTGTTATGATTTATTTACTTTCCTATATGCAAACACAAAATAAAATGAAAATCAATTAAAATGAAAAAATATGAGTGGCAAATAGCAATTTTCTATAGTTCAGAAACTAATTGGGCTCAGAAAGGGAGTGCCAATAGCAGGCGCGCTGAGCCCAACACCATTCAGAAAATCACACCCAAGGGAAAACGAAAAACGGGTGCGAAAAGCAATTATTCTCCTTGTTATCCTATTGGGCCCCAGACTGGGGGGGTGTGGATAACGAATCCATCTGGGCCCAAAACGCAAAACACATGGGGAGAGGGGGTTCAAGGAAAAAAGGGGAGGTGGTCAGAAAACCAACCACAATGGGCCTAAGGCCCGAATCCCATTCAACCTCAGTACTAGCAACAAAACCTAAGTTCTCCTAACATTCCCTCACTACTGTTCATCTTCCTTCTCTCCCAAACCCTAACGCCGTTCTCTCCTCTCGCCTCCTCTCTGAATCTCTCAACCTCCATCCAAACTCTCCCACACACTCTGTCACACAAACTCTTCACCAAATTTGTTCAAATTCCATCACCACAAAATCTTCCTAACCTAATCGTGTTTTAATCTCTGCGTACTTCTCTTAACCAAACATACAATCCTAGCTCTACGACCTACGCAACAGCCAGCTAAAGAGTTCGAAAAAGAGACAAAACCTGGTGATGGTGATGAAGATGGAGAAGTCTGGAAGCACTTCTTGAAGATTCCTTGAAGAAAATGAGCTCGTAGGTTAACGAATCTTGAAGCACCGGACAAATGACGATCTTGACGTTTGAGCGCTTGTTGAAGATTTGGAGTAGATCGGAGATAATTGCCGGAGTTCCTCCTTGAAGATGAAGAAACCAACAAGCCTGATGCGTTGATGAGAGTCGTTGAAGGTCTCGATCGGAGGGTGTTGCAGAAAGATCGAAGGTTTTGAAGATTGGTTGAAGAACGAATGGGAAATCTGGAAACGATTGTGTTGATGAATGTTCTTCGCGAATTAAGATGATGATGAAGGTTCTTGATCAGTTTCTGGAAATCTGTCTTGAACAAGTTAACGAGTTAGATGAACGTTCTTGCGAATTGCTGGTGAATCTGGAAAAAATGCAGGTTCTGATGAGTTTTCCGGCGAGGTTAACGGACTCCGGCAACAGTTGCGGAGGAGATGTGGTGGTCCGGTGAGTTTTGCATGGCCGGAGGTGGGAATATGTTGGTGGGACGCGTGGCAGTGAGAAGGAGGGAGAGAGAGACACGTGGGGCTAGAGAGATTGAGGGGGAGACACGTGGATCAGAGAGAGGGTAGTGGAGTTGATGCGCTGGCAAAATTCTGAGTGGAAAAAAGTGAGGTGTCTAGCCTTTGAAGAATACACGTGGGGCTGCTTATATATTGACACTTGGCAAGCTCTGGACCTGGGCCTCTGAAGACTATGGATAATGGCCCATTAATGAATGAACTCTGATTAAGACCTAATTAATCCCTAAACATAAAACAAAATTAATAACGATAAACCCTAATTAACTCCTAAAAAATGAAATTAACCATAACTATCCTATTTAAAACAGAAGAAGATATTTAATATCTAAAAATCTATTTAAAATCCTAATTAAATCTATAAAATCAATTAAACTTATTAAAATCTAGAAAAACTAATAAACCTATTAAATCCTATATAAACTCTGTAAAATCAATACTAAAACTAATAAAACTATATTATTAAAAAACTATTATCTATTAATATTCTAAAAATCAAATTCAAGTCTATTTAAAAAAAGGGAATATCTATTTAAAAATCTAAACATCTATTAAGAAAATATCTATTAAATTCTACAAATCTATTAAGAAAATACCTATTAAATTCTACAAAGATATTAAGAAAATACCTATTAAATTCTACAAAGCTATTAAGAAAATACCTATTAAATTCTACAAAGCTATTAAGAAAATACCTATTAAATTCTACAAATCTATTAAAAAACTATTAAAATGCATTAAAAATCTAGAAAATAAAAGAAAAATCTAAAAATTGCCAGGAAGCCGATTAAATCGATTAGGGAACGATTGCGCAACCATAGCGAAACCCGGGCACCGAGATGGCCTAAAACACAGGGAAAGAGCACCAATTCTCAAAGTACGCTTATTCGAACCGGCCTGAACTGCCTGAGACACCAGGGGTTGTAATCCCGATAAAAATCAATCTGACTGAGAAAATTACAATGCCTGCAGTATGCGAATGCGAATGCAAAATGCGTCGAAACATAAACCAGATAGGGGAACCGGTTGGTCAAATTTTGGGGTGCAATAGCTGCCCCTATTCAAGCGGCTTGGACCCGACTGGGTGAAGAGCGAACGGCCTTCAAACATTCGAGGTACGAGACGGTTGAATACCAAAGAAACCCTGAAATTTGCCAACCGCAGAAATAAACTGCACACTCGCTTGGGGAAAAATAATCAAAGAACTGAATCTTGGTTATTACAGCAACAACTGATCAATCGTCTGGTAAAATTTTGATTTCAACCTCAACCACCTGTGTTGCGCTACAGGTGTTGGACTATCTTTGCAAAAACACCTCTGTCCACAACTGAACTAACCTTGTCAACACAAGAAGAGAAACAAATTCATTAACACGAGTAAGGATCCCATCATCACAGGAAAAACCTTATCCACGATTGTCCTCAAATTTCGTCAACACGAAAAGACATAAATTCGTCATCACGAAGAAATCCTATCATCATAGGAATTAAACTTGTCCTCATCAAGACTCCACATTCCGTCAACACGAAGAAATCAAACTTGTCCTCATCAGGAATCCATATTCCGTCAACACGGAGAAAGCAAACCTTGTCCTCAACAGGACTCCATATTCCATCAACATGGAGAAATAAGACTTCAACACGAAGAAATCCTATCAACATAAGCATAAATTGTCCTCATCAGGACGCACATTCCGTCAACACGGAGGAAGCAATTCGTCAACATGAAGAAATCCTACCAACATAGGCATAAATTGTCCTCATCAGGATGCACATTCCGTCAACACGGAGGAAGCAATTCGTCAACACGAAGAAATCCTATCAACATAGGCATAAATTGTCCTCATCAGGACGCACATTCTGTCAACACGGAGGAATCATTTCGTCAACACGAATAGAGATTATGTCGTCACAGGAGTAACCTTATCCACCTCTGGACCCAAATTCCGTCGAATCACCAATAAATGCAAACCTGTCCACGTCAGGATTCACCTTTCGTCAACCCGAAGGAAGACATCTGTTGGGGATAGTAACACGAGGAAATCACGGCGACTTCCTTGGGGAAAATGCTTTTGTCAAATATCGGAACGCAACTCACATACTCTGTTTATCAAGGGAGAACCATCTGTCTGGATACCGGAAAGTTCATCCACCTGTTTCATACGGAAAAATACATCTATACCCGCCTGCTTCATACGGGAAAATTCTTTATATCCCCCTAAAATATTTGAATTTAAAGATCACCCGCCTGTTACTTGCGAGAACACCACCTATCAACGTCCGCCTGTTTCATACGGAAAGACCATTTATCATCCGCCTGTTTCATACGGAAATTCTATTTATCATCCGCCTGTTTCCTCCGGACTACCTGCCTGATTCTTATAGGAAAACACTTTGTATATAACTTCCTTGCCTGTTCGCAATAATAGCTGACTCTACTGGGATATTCTGAAAAATAAACACTGAACACTCATCTTATCGACAAACGAACACTCCTGAAATTTTGATTTTATGAAACCCTGAAACGCTGCCGCAGCAACAAACTTGAAAAACATTCCGCTGATAGGATCACCTTTATTAGTAACTCTGTGGGGAAAATAAACTAACTTGTATCATCACCTGTCTCACAGCGAGACTCCAAATACCTGAAAATATATCTGCTGGAACTCCATATTCCTGTTGAACTAAACTCCATACTCCTGTTGAGAAATACACATGAAAGCAAAAGGTTAACCAACCTTATTTATGTTTCAAAATGCGCATGTTTGACAATGGCGTAATGCTCCATAGAGTATGGAAATGCTACGCGTTTTTGGGTATATGCAAATATATAAGACTATATGCAAATGCACATGCAGGTTCAGACTGCTGGGAAAAGCTCTGATAAACTTGCTTCATCAACAACGGCTGCTGAGGACAAATACCACCCTACTGGGGGAATGAACGGGTATCTCAAAATATGCTGGGACATACAACCAACTCTGCCGGGGAGAGCTTCAAACCTTCAATTTCCACGGGGAGGAAAGAAAACACCTGATGGGGAGAGAACATTCCGCTGGGGAAGAAACGACTCTCTCGGGGAATATTGACCGACTCCGCTGGAAACAGGGAGTGACTCCGCTGGAAACAGGGAGTGACTCCACTGGGGAGAATAAAACAAACCTACTGGGGATAGGGCATCCTTGCTGGGGAAAGTAGACCATCTGGCCACAGTTTACAAACTCGGGACTGAGGATAGACATCCTGTGGGGAGCATTAATCTTGACCTGCTGGAGAATATCCTTTAGGGATAAGCTGCGACTAGCTGGGGAAATTGATCCTTCTTCAGTAAGGAACAATGTCATCTCAGCTTCGGGGAATGAAGTGCGACCTGCGTGGGGATTCACATCACATAATGATCAAGTCTTTTCGCCAAGAGCCTCTGGTTAGGACTACAATTTTTTTTTTATCGTCCACTTTAAATGGGCAAGAACCCTGCAACACCACAAACGAGACAAAACAAGTCTATACAATCAAATCTATTCAGGTTAGCGTCAGTGACATCATTTTCAGTCAATTCGAAGTTTTAGCAATTATTGGCAAGGGCCAGCAACGTTATGCAACTGCTAGTTTTATCAAAACATTGGTGTTTTTCACATACAAAACAGTAAAGGACAAGTATCAAATACTGAATAACATATTTTATTGATTGGGCCTCTGAATAGGCAGAGTTTTGTACACTGGATGTAACTCCTGAAAAGAGGAAGTTACGCACAACACATATACAATTATGCACAAGAAGCATAAATACAATGACAAATCAAATTTGCGCATATGTCGGCAACGTGGTGCAGACAGACATCGTGAGCTGATCCTCCTATGACTCGCCTGACCCTGGCGCTTTCCCGGTATTCAACTTTCGGAAGAGATTGTATCTGATAAACGAACCCTCAAAGTATTCTCCCAACCACCAAGCAATGCAGCATCAAATTTGGACCGCAGTCATTTGCTTCTTAAATCCCTAACTTTTGCGTGAACCGCCCTTTGCGGGTTTTCAGTTCACCGGGATACCCTTTTTTTCCGAAGCCGCCCAGTGTAGGTTTTCGACTTCGTGGGTGTACATCTTTTCAATTTTATCCCTAACTTTTGCCCGAACCTTTTATTCTATTTTTGGTTCGCCGGGATGCCCCATTTTTGCCTGGACTCTCTTTTTTCTGTCCAGCGGGTCAATTTTAAGCAAAGTATTTTTTTAACTGCGTCCGAATTCACAGGCGATGTGAAGTCTTCACCGTCCATGGTGGACAACAACAATGCTCCTCCTGAGAAGACTTTCCTGAAACGTATGGCCCTTCGTAATTAGGGGTCCACTTGCCCCTGTGATCTGTTTGTGGCGGGAGAATCCTCTTCAGTACAAGGTCGCCCGTCTGAAAGCTTCGAGGGTGTATCTTCTTATCATACGCTTTCTTCATCCGGCTCTGGTACAACCGACCGTATGCTAAAGAAGCTAGCCTCTTCTGATCCATTAAACTGAGCTGATTCAGTCTATCTTTAACTCATTCTGCCTCGTCAAGTTGGACATCTCGTAAAACCCTCAGGGAAGGAATCTCGACTTCTAATGGTAATACTGCCTCCATTCCATATACTAATGAGAAAGGGGTTGCCCCGGGTAATGTGCGTACCGTCGTACGATAACCGTGCAAAGCGAAAGGTAGCATCTCGTGCCAGTCCTTATACGTCACAACCATCTTTTCAACAATCTTCTTTATGTTCTTATTGGCCGCTTCAACAGCGCCATTCATCTTGGGTCGGTAAGGAGAAGAGTTGTGATGCTCAATCTTGAAATTCTGACACAGCTCCTTCACCATCTTGTTATTTAAGTTCGAACTGTTGTCGGTAATAATCCGCTCAGGGATTCCATATCTGCAGATAATATCTCGCTTGATAAATCTGGCGACCACTTGCTTGGTGACATTGGCATATGATGCTGCTTCCACCCACTTGGTGAAGTAATCTATTGCCACCAAGATGAACCGGTGTCCGTTGGATGCCGTTGGCTCGATCTTTCCAATCATATCAATTCCCCACATCGAGAACAGCCACGGTGATGACATCACATTCAGAGGACTTGGGGGTATATGGACCTTATCCGCATAAATTTGGCATTTATGACATCTCTTTGCAAACTTGAAACAGTCTATTTCCATAGTTAGCCAGTAATAACCTGCCCGCAGCAATTTTCTTGTCATGGCGTGCCCACCAGCATGTGTACCAAATGTACCCTCATGTATCTCTTCCATGAGCAACTTCGCCTCTTTCTCATCTACACAGCGTAGCAACACCAAGTCATGGTTTCTTTTGTACAGGACACCGTCAGGATTTAGATAGAAATTACCAGCCAATCTTCTGAGAGTCTTCTGATCGCGACTGGATGCCCCAGCCGGATATTCCTTATTTTTCAGGAAATTATGGATGTCAAAATACCAGGGTTTATCATCGGATGCTTCGTCAATAGCAAATATGAAAGCGGGTCTGTCAAGCCGAGATATAATAATTCGGGGAGCCTCGTTCCAAAAATTAATCTTATACATGGAAGATAATGTCGCAAGGGCGTCAGCCATTTGATTTTCTGCTCGCGGCACATGATGTAATTCAACCTTGTCGAAGAAAGGCAACAATCTCCTTGCATAATTCATGTATGGTATCAAATTGGGCTGACGTGTCTCCCATTCTCCTTTTATTTGATTCACCACCAGAGCTGAGTCTCCGTATACATCCAGATTTTTGATTCGCAAATCAATAGCTTCTTGAAGACCCATGATGCAAGCCTCGTATTCAGCTTCATTATTGGTAACAGGAAAGGTCAATCGGGCAGTAAAGGGGATGTGCGACCCCTGAGGAGTAGTAATAATTGCACCTATTCCGCTACCATAGTGTTGCACCCCAAAATTTGCTCAACATTTCTTTACCTAGCTTATGTTTCATTTCATGCACATTAGCATTATCATTTGCATTTCATTGACATGTGTGCAGGAGATCACGAGGTATGATTACCAATCAAGAGCTACACAAGACTGTGAAGCTAGCTAAGAAGCTTATTCAGATGTTCAAGGGTTGACATCCTTGTCAGAGAAGTTAAAAGATCCTCAGAGAGACTGGTTGAAACCAAGAGGGTGGGCCCCCTAACTTGAGAGTGGAGGGAAGCCATCAGATGATTCTGAATCCATGAAGTTGGAGTGGAGGTCTTGAGAGAGCTCATGAGAAGTGTTGAAGATCACTTTGAGGCCTAGACAGGTCATTGTGCAAGATTAAGAAGACTCAGCCATGAGTGGTGCAACTAGGGTTTGACTGGGTCAACCCTAAGTCAACTAATGATTTGGAGAAGGTTGAGACCTAATTCAAGAGCCATGTGATCATGGATTGATGCATTGAGATTTTATAAGGATGATTCCAAGGTCAACTCATCATGATTGAAGGGTTTGAGATGTTTCAAGCTAGGGTTTCTAAGGCTTGACAGTGTAAAATCCCCTAGTTTGACCCCTATCTTCAAGGCAGTTTAGCTCAAGATGTGATTGTCATCTCATCTTGCCCCCAACATGAATGTTGTAGAGCATGATCTTAGATTTAATTTGAGTGCTAGAAGTCCTTGATAGGATTTGTAGAACTCAAGTTATGACTTTGACAAGTTACAGGTCATCTGAGGTATGTGAATTTTGGAGCTTGAAAGTTGTCCAACTTGCATGAAACTTTTGCCCTAGAAGGATGATTCCTATGGACTTTTGGTCAACATGAATGTTGTTCCTTATTCTCTTAGATTGCTAGAGAGTACTAGAAGTCCTTTATAGGATTTGTAGAGCTCAAGTTATGGCTTTGACAAGTCAAGGGTATTTTGGTCATTTGGAGATTATAGGTCATTTCAACCATAAGGCCATAACTCCTATTTCCAAGCTTCAAATGAGAAAATGTTCAAAATCAAACTTGTTCAAAATGATGTTTTAAGGCTATTCAAGAGGTCATGAGATGCTGGAAGTGCTTGTAGCTCAAAGTTGCAAAAATGACCTAAAATAAGGGTATAAGTTAAATGAACCAAAGTTGGAAATTGATACTTTTGGTCTACACATCCAAACCAAGGCATGTAATATATCATTTTGACTCTAGAAAACATTTTAAGAACATTGGTTTAGCCACATTTTTGAATTGAAATTCAATTGGTGGACTTGCTTTGAAAAGTAGTTACTTACATCATAAGTAACATTTGCAAAACCTAGAATCAAGGCATAACCAAGGCCCCTTGCAAGCAAAACACTTCCAAAATGTCACTAGGGGAGAAATTGGAAGAGAATGGGATTGATTTCAAGCTGCAAACAGAACTATGCATACCATGGCATATGGTTGAAATTCTCATGACATGAGAGATTGAAACTCTCATTAGAAGGATCTAGAGGGTTCTAGATCATCCATACATGTTCTATATATTGAATAGAGAGGATCCAGAGCAAAGGTTGGTGATGATTGAAGGAGAGAGCTGAGATTGAGATTGAGATTTCATTGCTTGCAACTGAATTCGGTTACATCATTTCACTCACTTTCCATCCATTTTCTTGATTGCAATCTCTTCCATGGATGCTAGGGAATGATTCCAAATCATAATCAAAGGGAATTTGTGGCTGATTGGTGTTCTTGAGCTCAAATTTCTCCACCTGCAACTCACATTCGAATCCAAGAATTGAGGCTATTTCAATCAGTTCTATTGCATACAGAAGCTTGGAAGTGATTCACTGAAGGAGTCTGGAGCGTTTGAAGGCTTGATTTAAGGTCTTGCTACTTCTGCACACACGAATTTTTCAGGTTGGTAACCTTCAATCTCTAGCATAAATTAGGTAGAATTAAGATGAATTAGGGTGTTAGATGCATTGTAGAACGGTGTAGGAAGGATTTCAGATCATTAATTTGAGAATTAGTGACCAATTAAGGATGTTACCATTTTCGGTTGAGAATTGGTTCTTACGAATCTTGAGGTTTCAGAGAGAATAAAGGGCATGAATGAATTCGTGAGGAAGTTTGGGACAAGTTTCATGTATAGACCACTTGCAATGGAGGATCCTAGAGAGAGTTAGGGTTGGGGACGATGATTGGAGCACCACCGGTGGTGGCCGGAGCTGCGCGCGAGGTTCAAAGATTCAAAAGGTTGAAGATGACTTTAGAGCCCTTGGATTTAGGTGGACCTTTGACTGGAGAAGTGATCCAATGGCCACGAATGGATTTCAATTTGTGAAAAATCTGAGTTTTAATGAAACACATCGTTTCATTTAGTTGCTGATTATGGGCTTAGTGAATTGGTTGATACCTACACCCCCCCCCCCTGATGGCCCAATCCATGAATTGAACTGATTTTCACTACTATCTGCACCGTGCATTTATTATTTTTCTTGGATTTTCTTTAATTTTTCATTTTATACATGGTTCATGATTAAATCATAAAAAATTGAAAAACAATCCAATTGACCCCATTCTTTTTGTATTAGATTCATGATTGAATCTAGTATTTTTTAGATGAAAAATATTTTTATTTCATGCATTTTCTGATTTTATGGGAATTTTCACATTTTAATTGATATTAAAATAGTCATGTTTGATACTTGATTTTGTGGAATTTTGTGTAACCATGTGATGATGATTTTGATCTTGATTTTTTATGAGTAGTTAGCATAGATATGCATGATCCCCATAGAGTTTTCTCACATTTTTGTGATGAACCTAGGTGGTAGTTTAGGTTGAAACCTTAAGAAGCTCCATTTTTAGGGTTTACGGTTGATACCTTTGGATTTAGGACTTAATTTTAGGACTTAATAGATGATTTAGTCCCTGGTTTTTGTATGAGGCATTCTTAATTGAATTAGGATCCCTTAGGAATTTTTGTAGAAATTTATAAGATACTTTACTATTTTTGATTGATTTTAGTTTAGGTGCTAGTTTTAGATGATTCTAATGCACTAACTCAACTAGATTAACTTCTTTAGTTCCCTTAGATTAGGGTTTTGCTTTGCTTGTTCTTGGATGATGATGAAGGCAAGTTGAAGATGCATTGGATTGCTTGAAGAGGCTTGGATTTGAAGATCTTCCCTTCTTGTGGTGTAGTTTTGATTAGGTTAAGATTAGGGTTTTGTAGGCAGAGCTTCTAGATAGATCCTCTTCCTTCATAAACATGGAATATGTTGACCAATTCCATTCTTCCCTATGATGTAAGGTAACCTTGTAAAGGCCTCATCCCTCCTTTGGTAGGATGTGTGGCTCTTTATAAGTTGGTAGAACCTTTGAGGGTCCCTTTCTCTGATGACAGGATGCTCAGTGGTGACCTTTGGTCTTCACTCTGCTACCAATCATCCAAACCTTGCTCTTGATAGATGAATCTTTCTCCCTTGTTAGAGGATGGAGTTCCTTGCGTGAAGAAGATTGAAGGATGAAGTTGATACTTCTTTGTGTTTGAAGATTACCCTTAGAAGCTGAAGCTTGTAGGAGAAGAAGACCAAGTGGATACTGGTAAAGCAAAGAGAGCTGAAGCTTGAAGACCAAGTTGATACTTGTAAAGAAGATCCAACTGAGATTGAGTGAAGAGCTAAGGCTTGAAGAATGAAGGATAAAGTTGACACTTACGTGGATGCATGGAGAGCCTGAAGGAGTCAAGTTGATACTTGTAGTTAGGAGTGAAGCCTGAAGGTGGAGTTGACTGAAGAGCTTAAGCTTGAGGAAGTGAGAATAAGTTGATACTTATGTTGGATGGGTTGAAACCTTGGAGGAGCAAGTTAATACTTGTTGTTGAAGGCGATAGCCTTGAAGGGTGGTTGAAGTCTGATGACTGAGATGCTGTCAGAAGATTGCTATGAAGCTGTGGGAGCTGTTGATCTGTTCTCTTTTCTGTACTGATGTGCCTTGTTTGACTTGCTTGATGCATTAGAATAAGTACATGTTTAGACTGAGTTAAACTAGGAGCATGATTGCACTAGAGGTTGAGTTGCTCCCTCTGCTTGTATTTTTACTGTATGGCTTTGCTTGCGGGTATTCGGTAGAGCCCAGCTCCCTTACCCATGTGGTTTGTGTTTGCTTGATGGCATTTTATTTCATTTCCTCTGTATGATTGTAGTCTATGTTGCTTGATGGCATTTTATTTCATTTCCTCTGTATGATTGCAGTCTATGTTACTTGATGGCATGTTATTTCTTTTGTATGATTGCAGTTATTCATATCTGGCTTGAGGTTGAGATGAGCTTGTGGAGGCTGATGCCCTACACACATTTCCTCCCTCACTTGCATTGCATGCATTTTACAGTCGTTTACTGTTTACTGTTTAAGCTGATGCTTATCTGTTTCTGTTTATCATTGACATGATCCCCTAGGAATCTCACTTCCTTTGATAAGGAAGTGATGATTAGAACTTTAGGTTGAAACTTATGCATGATAACTTCTAGGAGTTCCCTGTTTCAAACTTCAACCATAGGATGAATCCTTGGCATGACAACATTAGGACTTGATAGTCTTCCCCTTAGTTGAGCCTGCTCTCTCTTCTTATCTTCAAACAAATCAAAATACAGTAATAAAGGTTAACTGACGTCGTACATTACGAGCCTTAAGCTATCTGAGAAAGGATTGTTGGAGAGTTTCTTTTCAACAGTCTGGATGTTCAGTATGGCACCCTTTGGGTGACATGCGACACATTCACTCTCAGGTCATAGTCTCTAGTGCGATACTGGTTGCAAACAACCATAAAAAAACAGTTCTTTCGTAAAAGACAGAAAACAAACTTCAAACCTTTTTGCCCCGTGGGCCCATAATTCAAAGGAAGATTTTCTGAAGAAAAGAGTGTCGTTAACTCCCAGTTCTACCGCAAACGGTAACGCTTAAGTCTCCAAGGGTCGAGCTGCGTATATCCAACTGCTGGGACTGTTTGTTAACCCTACTCGATAAAAACAGATGAATCTGAATTCCCGTAATCCGTATTATCCCGAACTACGTAAGCTCTGATCTCTCATACCTGTGGAGAGTACGTAGGCACAATACTGATGTATTGGCGAGCCACCTTCCCCGTATCCAGTAGTTAGGCGAACTACGTTGACTCTGATTTCTCATTCTCTGATGAGAATACGTAGGCATAAAGCGCGACGCTTTGCTGAGTCATTGTTTTTCTTTTCTTTTCAAACCAACCTTGATAGGTAGATAGATAAAACCAACCCGTCATATAAACACAAACAAGCGTGGATCCCATCGAGTACGATGGACGTGAGGGGTGCTAATACTTTCCCCTTGCGTAACCGACTCCCGAACCCAGACAACGGTTGCGATGACCTTGTCTTATACCTTTTTCGTCAGGTTTTTCCGATCGTTTCCTTTCCCGCTCTGAGGGATAAATAACGAAAGGTGGCGACTCTTCTGTTTTGCCGGCACCTTATTTTCGCGGTAGCGACAGCTGGCGACTCTGCTGGGGACTTGATAGTTTCCTGGGATCCAACGTCCCGTATGCGAGTCAGTTTGGGGATCCAACGTCCCCTGCGAGAGTCAATCCTAGCGCTTGTATGATTACTTGTTAGGTTGTATTTATTTATCGCATTTTATTTCCCGCATTTTATTTTCAGTATGATATGATTATATATGCTGTTGTGGGAGGGGCATTCTGATGAGTGAGAAGCCAGACCCAGGCTTGAGTGAACTTAGCATTAGTTGTGGAAATTAGTGGGCGCGTGCTTGCTTGGCAGGCACTAGTGTCTCATGAAATCCACACTCAGACGAGGTTCTCCCGGTTGACTTCTTTTTCAACCCTTTGGGTTGAGAGGGGTTGTTGGTTTGGAGGATTGTCGACTCAGGGGACCGATCATTTGGAATTCAGCCGAGTGAGGCCGCTTCATGAGTTGGTGATGCCACACCTTCTAGGTATCGTATCACCCCTCTTGAATGTCTGTGACGCTGATGACCGCATAGGATGCCGAACTTGTGTCAGTTTAGGTCCATACCTGTGAGCAGAGTTATGGTCCTGCATCAGAGGTCCTTATTATCAGATGTTTGTTCTTGACAGAGCAGAGTTATGGTTCTGCATCAGAGGTCCTTATTATCAGATGTTTGTTCTTTATAGAGAAGATTTATGGTCCTATGTGTGTGTGTTCTTGACAGAACAGATTTGTGGTCTGATACCAGGGTTTTCTTCTTATCAGAGATAGTGGTTGTTCTTGACAGAGCAGCATTGGGGTTTGTTGATACAAAATCTTCACCTTCATCTCTTCAACAGCACAGTTGCTTTGATCTCCTGCTGTATGATTGCATTTTACATTGCTTTGCATACTCATTTGCATAACGTGTGTCTGTGTTGCAGGTACCGTTTCCCCCGATTCAGGATTTCTTGCCTCCTATTGTGTTATTATGGGTTCTCCGAGGAAGACCGTGGCTTACAAGCTCCCTGTTTCTGATGTTGTTCAACTGAATGGTTTGATTTCTTTAGTAGATGATTCTGTGAGAGATGAGTTCAGAAAGTCTTACGGCAAACTGCTCAGTCTGGTTTGTAAACCTTCTGCAGTTGAGTTGAATGGGTTGCACGCCTTGTTGCAGTTCTACGATCCTCCGTTGAGATGCTTTACTTTCCAGGATTTTGTTCTCGCACCTACGCTAGAGGAGTATGTTGATTTGTTAGGTTTGCCTATCAAGAGTCAGATGCCCTTTGTCCATATGGATGCTGAGCCTAATCTGGCTAGTCTAGCTCCGTCACTTCATCTGGATGCCTCCGAGTTGGTTTTGTCTAGTTGGAACAAGGTTCCCGGTTTCTCCTTGCAGTTCTTAGTGGGAAAGGCTCAGCAGTGCACCAAAGAAGGATGTTGGGTCGTGTTCAACGCCATTCTCGCTATGTGCATATATGGCATCATTCTGTTCCCCAATATGCCCAACTTTGTGGACTTCGATGCCTTCCGCATCTTTGCATCAGGGAATCCAGTCCCTACCTTGATAGGAGATGTCTACCATTCCATCCACTACAAGAACGAGAACAGGAGGGGTAAGAATGTTTCGTGTTGTGTGCCCTTGCTTTATAAATGGCTTGATAGTCATCTACCCAAGAGGGGTCCCTTTGCTTCATCTGCAGCCACAACTGAGTGGTCTGAGCGGTTGATGAGTCTATCAGCGGAGGATATTGACTGGTTTGACAGAGATAGGTTGGGCACTGAGATTATCTTCAGCTGCAGTGGGTTTCCGAACATGCCTTTGATAGGCAGGAAGGGTTGTATCAACTATAATCCATCTCTGCTGGTCCGACAGTTTGCTTATGCTTTGAGAGCTCTGCCGAGGGATGAAGAGGTGCAGGAATCTCTGTATCTCACTGGTCTTCTAGAGGGGGATATGTTATCTAAGCTTCAGCGCGCTTGGAATGGTATCAGTAAGCGGGGGAAACCATTGCTGGGGAAAAGTAATAGCCAAGCCTACGCTCCGTATGTGACTTGGATCAGAGCCAAAGCAGATGCTATAGGGATGTCGTTCCCACCTGCCAAGCCAGAAAGCCCTCCAGTGATTGAAGAGCCTACCACTGTGCCTATTCAGCAGCACAATCAGGTGTTAGCTGAGCGAGATGAGATGAAAAAGGCAAATGAAGAACTGGAGAAAGAATTGGCTCAGCTCAGAAGTGAGAGAGGTGAAGCCGTCCATTCCTTCAAGAGGCAGACAGAGCTGGTGAACCAGCTAGGGACAGATTTGACTAAGCAGATGGCTGAGCGTGAGCGCTTGGGTCGAGACTTCAAAGCTGTCAATGATGTACTGGCCACTAAGAAGCAGCACTTGGATGAAGCGTACCGGAGGATATCCAAGTTTAATCAGCATTGGAAGGCCACCCTGGCCAACGGCAAGGAACAGGAGGATAAGATGAAGCAATACATCTCCAAATTGAAAGCCCAGGCGAAGGCTAGTGAGAAAAGGTTTGATGAAGAAACCGCTCGCAGATACGCCGCTGAAGGCCTGCTCAACAAGGCTCTTGCTAACCTGAAGGAGCGCAAACTGATGTTTGAATCCAAGAAGCGGAAGTTAGAAGATTGTTTCAGCGAAGGAGCATAGGAAGATTCGGTCGAAGGTCTTCAGTACACCATCATGCAGAGGGAGTTACTCGTCAAAGGGTTACTCACTCGGCCTGATCATCCAGAAACGAAGGGGTTGTTAGAAGAGTTTCGCGCCCGTGGTCGTGCTTGACTATTTGTATTCCTTTTGTTTGATCATTATTGTATGCTGACCATCACCAGGCTTGTTGGTTAAGGTCATGCTATTGATTCATCTTGTACTTAGTGACATTGTATGCCGCCTTGATGGGATTTCTTCATATATATGAGATGTTATTTCCATGACTGGACTCGGACTTCTTATTATCAGCACTGGCACTCAGGCACTAGGATCGGGGGAAATCCCCCTAACGCACAGACACACGTTTGCATTTGCATGAAGCATTTGCATAACGAGCACTCTGTCGTTTTTTCCTAACCCTTTTGTGCTTTCAGGTTGTTTCAGGTTGTTCCAGGATTGATCAGAGACCTATCCACCGCTATCCGACCAGAGCAAATCAAACCAAATTCATGGAGCAAGTGCAAACTGATGTTCAAGAACTCCGTGAAAGAATGGACCGCTTCATGGATCTCATGCAAGCGGTCGCCAATGGCCAGGATCAGCTCAGAACCTTGGTTCAGCCTCTGATTTCAAGGGTTGATAGCAATGGCGTACTCCATGGTGGGACAGTGCCTACCCCTCCACCAGTTGAAACTCCTCAGAATGGCATCCCCGTAACCGGTGGGAATGGCAGTGCCAACGGCAATGTGATAGCTAACATGGGACTCAATGGTAATACGACGGGCGTCGGTAATGGGAACTTTGAAGCTAACGTCAATGTTGGGCTGGGCAACGGCACTGCGGGTATTGGAAATCTGCTTGGGCCTCAGCCGTGGTTAGAAGACCGTCAAGACGATGTGTTCTCTCAAAGAGGTGCTGAAAGTGAGCTGACTGCTGAAGCACGACTTAGGTTCAAGGCCCTCGAGGATAAGATGAGGAATATCGAGAACCAGAACACCATGGGTGTTGATATGTCCAAGTTGGGACTGATTGCTTATTTCAAGGTGCCTCCCAAGTTCAAGGTACCTGACTTTGAAAAGTACAAGGGCACCACTTGCCCCCGCGTCCACCTGAGATCATATTACAGAAAGATGTCCACTCATTATGAGGACGAGAAGTTGCTGATGCACTTCTTTCAGGACAGTCTGTCCGGACCCTCCCTCGAATGGTACATGAGTCTGGAACCTGCCAGTGTGCGCATGTGGAAGGAACTTGCTGAAGCATTTGTGCACCACTACCAATATAACAGTGACTCGGCCCCGAACCGAGTCCAACTGCAGAATCTGTCGCAAAGGAACAACGAAGGGTTCAAGGAATACGCCCAGCGGTGGCGTGAATTGGCAGCCAGGGTTCAGCCGCCGATGGTTGAACGTGAGCTTGTGCAAATGTTCGTAGCCACCCTCCCAGGGGTTTATTATGAGAAATTGGTCAGCGGTATGTCTGGAACCTTCTCAGATCTCATTATCACGGGTGAGCACATGGAAAACGGGATCAAACTGGGGAAAATTCAAGGTGATTCATCCTCAGCTGGAGGAGGCGGAAAGAAATCTTATGGTGGCAAAAGACGGGAAGGAGAAACGAGCGTCGTGACCAGCGCTTGAAGGAAAGGCAAAGGCCCTCACCAACAGGTGGCCAGCATAACTATCCCGGGAGTTCAACAGCCACAGCAGCAGCAGCCGCAGCAGCAGCAACCGAATCAACAAGGGTACAGAAAGTATCAGAACAGGGCACCTCTGTCGAGCCGTCACCTCGAGATGCCACCCATGTCCTACGCTCAGCTATTACAGACTCTGCTCCAATTACAGTTGATCCAGAAGAGAACCTTGGCTCCCTTGACAGGGGCACCTCCGCCAGGTTATGACGCGAATGCAACTTGTGAGTTTCACTCAGGGGCACCAGGCCACACAATAGAGAATTGCAAAGCCTTCAAGAACAAGGTGCAGGATATGGTGGACGCTAAGATCATCAACTTCTCAGATAATGTGCCAAACGTCACGAAGAACCCTATGCCGAATCATAGGGGAGGTGGAGTAAACGTCATTATTGAAGACGAGAGTTTAGATTTGTTGGCTGACGTCAGGGATCTGAAGACGCCGCTTAGCTTCATTAAAGCTAAGCTGATGAAAAGAGGTTACTTCCCGGGCTGTGGGGAACTATGCATGGGCTGTGCGACAAGTCCTGATGGATGTGAACAGTTGATAGAGGGGATTCAAAGTCTGATGACCGAGGGAATCTTACAGTTTAGCCAAAGGGCCGAAAGCAGATCAGGAGAGGTAATGCTGAGGCAAGATGACGAGATTGCCACCATCACCATCCCTCGCCAGACGATAACTATTTCTGCACCCAGGCCGCCCATAATTACCATCACCAAAGTTGGGCCGATACCTTTCGAAAGCACCAACGCTGTCCCATGGCATTATGGGGCAGATGTCTACTGCAACGAACAGAAGTTGAAGTTGGAACCATTCGGGTCGTCTGTGGAGAACCTAATGGGCGTCAGCGGAATCACTCGCAGCGGAAGAGTGTTTGCACCACCTGAGGTCGTGGCGGACAAAGCGGGCAAAGCTGATGCAACTGATAAAGGGAAGAGTAAAGTCGTCGAAGAGATCCCGCGTGGGGTAGACAAAGACTTACTTGTTAAAGACGCTGAGGAATTTATGAGGTTGATTAAAAAGAGTGACTACAAGATCGTGGATCATCTCCACCAAACACCCTCAAAAATCTCCATCCTGAAGTTGTTGCTGTGTTCTGAGGCGCACCGCAACGCGCTGCTGAAGGTGTTGAATGCCGCATATGTGCCGCAGGAAATATCGATAAACCAGCTGGAAGAGGTCGTAGCCCACGTGAATGCTGGAAATGGGTTAGGGTTCACTGACCTAGAGCTGACGCCGAAGGGGAGGAACCACAATAGCGCCCTGCACATCTCGATAGAGTGTAGGGGAACAATTATGTCACACGTGTTGGTGGACACGGGGTCGTCGCTCAATGTTCTTCCGAAGAAGGCATTGATGAAGTTGGATACTCGCGGAGTGATTTGCACACCCAGTGATCTGGTTGTGAAAGCGTTCGATGGAACCAAACGCCATGTTTTCGGGGAGGTGACGTTGCCAATCCAAGTCGGGCCGGAAACATTTGATGCGGTCTTTTACATTATGGACATCATTCCTGCCTACAGCTATCTCTTAGGCCGGCCATGGATCCATTCGGCGGGCGTCGTGACCTCCACGTTGCACCAGAAGCTCAAGTACTTCATCGGAGGCAGCATCGTGATTGTTTGTGGCGAGGAAGACATAATGGTGAGCCATTTGTCGTCCTTCAAGTATGTTAAGATGGATGGGGAAATCCACGAAACCCTATGCCAAGCGTTCGAAGCTGTTAAAGACAAGAACGTAGCTCCCGTGATCGCTGAGAAGCCAGAGATGACTCTCTCTTCCTTCAAGGAAGCCCGGGCTGTTGTCCAGGCCGGATCTACCCCAGACTGGGGGCGAATTTTGGAGATACCTAACAAGCAAGACAAGTTCGGGTTGGGATATTCTCCTGCGGCTGAAGCCTCCTCTTCTAGCAGTGCGTCGCGAGGTAAAGGGCCGACCCAGTTTACCAGCAGCGGGGTGATATTTGAAAGCGTCAACGCAGTGTCTGAAGACGGCGGAGACAGCGACTGTGACCTAGACTCTTGGATCCAGCCAAGCAAGCCAGGCGAGAGCCTCAACAGCTGGTCCGTCAGGGATATCATCCAAGTGGCAGGCAAAGAGTAATGATTTACTTTTTCCAATCATTGTACAACCCTATGTCCTACCCAGGGCATAGTGGTTTTATTGTCAGGGCCTTGTTTGATTATGTACATGCATTTTATCAATAAATCAAAAGGCGTATTTCTTCGTATTCAAATATTGTGATCTATGTTATTCCTGTTTTATATTTGTTTTGAAAAACAATAAAATGGCAATGGGGTTTGTGCTAACCTGCATATCCTTGTCTTAAGCTTAACCCTTGTTATTGCAGGATCCACATAGCAGATGACATTGACTCTGGACCTTCTACGATTCACTTCGAATTCGATTGCCCGATATATCAAGCCGAAGAAGAGATTGATGAAGACGAAGACCTTCCCGAAGAGTTGGCCCGCTTGTTGAAACAAGAAGAGAAAGTTATTCTGCCTCATGAAGAGGAGATCGAGATTGTGAATCTGGGTTCTGAAGAACTTGTCAGGAACGTCAGGATAGGGGCTGCATTGCAGAATGATGTCAAGCAGAGATTGGTCGAGATGCTAAGAGAGTATAGTGACGTCTTTGCTTGGTCATACGAAGATATGCCCGGACTTGATACTGACATCGTGGTCCACCACTTGCCGCTGCGAGAAGATTGTCCTCCCGTTAAGCAGAAGCTTAGGAGGACACAACCAGATATGGCCGTTAAGATCAAAGAAGAAGTACAGAAACAGCTTGATGCTGGCTTCTTAGCAGTCACTACCTACCCTCCGTGGGTCGCCAACATAGTGCCTGTACCAAAGAAGGACGGTAAGGTACGAATGTGCGTCGATTATCGGGACTTGAATAGGGCGAGCCCTAAAGATGATTTCCTGCTGCCTCATATTGATGTGTTGGTCGACAATACAACTCATTTCTCCGTATTTTCGTTCATGGATGGCTTCTCCGGCTACAATCAGATCAAGATGGCGCCAGAGGACATGGAGAAAACTACGTTTATTACACCCTGGGGAACGTTTTGCTACAAGGTAATTCCTTTCAGTCTGAAGAACGCAGGGGCCACTTACCAACGAGAAATGGTAACTTTGTTTCATGACATGATTCATCATGAGATTGAAGTCTATGTTGATGACATGATTGCGAAGTCCCAAACGGAGGAGGGGCATCTGGTCAATTTGCTGAAGCTTTTTGAGAGGCTTAGGAAGTTCAGGTTGAGGCTGAATCCTAACAAGTGTACTTTTGGAGTACGGTCCGGAAAACTACTGGGGTTTATCGTGAGTGAAAGAGGCATTGAGGTTGATCCTGCGAAGATAAAAGCAATACAAGAAATGCCAGCGCCAAAAACAGAAAAAGAAGTTCGTGGTTTCCTGGGCAGAATAAACTACATTGCAAGGTTTATTTCTCAGCTCACCGCCACGTGTGAACCGATGTTCAAACTGCTAAAGAAAGATCAGGCGATTATCTGGAACGAGGATTGCCAGAAGGCCTTCGATAAGATAAAACAGTATTTGCAGGAACCTCCAATCTTGATACCCCCAATGGCCGGACGACCCCTAATCATGTACTTGACAGTTCTTGAGAATAGTATGGGGTATGTTCTCGGTCAGCACGACGAGACGGGCAGAAAAGAGCATGCCATTTACTATTTGAGTAAAAAGTTCACAGACTGTGAATCTCGTTACTTGATGCTGGAGAAGACGTGGTGTGCACTAGCCTGGGCTACCAAACGTTTACGACAGTACATGCTCAATCACACAACCATGCTAATTTCGAAGATGGATCCGATCAAGTACGTCTTCGAGAAGCAAGCGCTTTCGGGCAGGATTTCCATATGGCAAATGGTGTTGACGGAATATGACATTCAGTATGTTTCCCAGAAGGCCATCAAGGGAAGAGTATTGTCTGAATACCTGGCCGAACAGCCGATCGAAGATTACCAGCCGATGAAATTTGAATTCCCTGATGAGGATATCATGTTTCTCAAAGCAAAAGATTGCGATGAACCGTTGCCCGACGAGGGTCCAGATAGGAAATCCCAGTGGAAATTGATATTTGACGGGGCGGTTAATTCTTATGGAAGTGGCATAGGGGCAATCATCACGACTCCCCGTGGATCCCACATCCCGTTTACTACGAGACTGACGTTTCCGGTCACCAATAACGAAGCGGAGTACGAAGCATGTATCATGGGTCTAGAAGAGGCAATTGATTTGAGAATCAAGAACCTAGATGTATATGGTGACTCAGCGCTTGTGATCAACCAGATTAAAGGGGAGTGGGAGACTCGTCAATCGAATTTGGTGTCGTACATGAATTATGCCAGAAGGCTGCTTCCGTTCTTTGATCGAGTGGAACTCCATCATGTGCCCAGAGCAGAAAACCAGATGGCTGATGCCTTAGCCACGTTGGCTTCGATGTATAAAGTCAATTTTTGGAATGAAGCTCCAAGGATTGTCCTTTCCCGTCTTGATAGACCTGCATTTGTCTTTGTGATCGAGGAAGCCTCCGATGGCAAGACATGGTTCCATGACATCCAGACCTTCCTTATGACTAAGGAGTATCCTGCGGGAGCTTCGACCCAGGATAAGAAGACTCTGAGAAGACTGTCTGGAAATTTTTATCTCAATCCTGATGGAGTTTTGTATAAAAGAAACCACGATCTCGTGCTACTCAGATGTGTAGATGAGAAAGAAGCGAGTATGCTCATGGAAGAAGTCCATGAAGGCACATTTGGTACGCACGCCGGCGGGCATGCTATGACAAGAAAGATCCTGAGAGCAGGATACTACTGGCTGACGATGGAATCTGATTGCTTTAAATTTACGAAGAGATGTCATAAATGCCAGATTTATACTGATAAGATTCATGTGCCGCCGTGCCCCTTGAATGTCATGTCCTCCCCATGGCCGTTCTCCATGTGGGGCATCGACATGATAGGCAAGATCGAGCCCACTGCATCTAACGGTCATCGCTTTATTCTAGTAGCTATCGACTACTTCACCAAGTGGGTGGAGGCAGCCTCATATGCTAATGTGACCAAGCAGGTGGTGGCTAAATTCATAAAGAGGGACATCATCTGTCGCTACGGAGTTCCCGAGCGGATCATTACTGATAATGGTTTGAATCTGAATAACAAGATGATGAAGGAGTTGTGCCAGAGTTTCAAGATTGAACACCATAACTCATCTCCTTACCGGCCGAAGATGAATGGCGCCGTTGAAGCGGCCAATAAGAACATCAAGAAGATTGTACAGAAGATGGTTGTGACCTACAAGGATTGGCACGAGATGCTGCCATTTGCACTGCACGGTTATCGTACCACGGTACGTACGTCAACCGGGGCAACTCCTTTCTCCTTAGTGTACGGTATGGAAGTTGTCCTACCGTTAGAAGTGGAGATCCCTTCTTTACGAGTTTTGGTTGATGTGAAACTCGATGAGGCCGAATGGATTAAGAACCGACTAAACCAACTCAGCCTGATGGACGAGAAGAGATTAGCATCGATTGCGCATGGTCGTCTGTACCAAAGCCGAATGAAGAAAACTTATGATAAGAAGGTGCGTCCTAGAAGCTTTCAGATGGGTGATCTTGTCCTGAAGAAGATTCTTCCTCCACACTCCGATCACCGGGGCAAGTGGACTCCTAATTACGAAGGTCCGTACGTCGTCAGCAAGGTCTTCTCGGGAGGAGCCTTATTGTTATCCACGATAGATGGCGAAGATTTCGCATCCCCGGTGTCGCTACTGCGAAAATCGGTGCCGGCTGAACAGAAGAGTCGCCACCGTGCATTATTTATCCCAAAGGAGGGAAAGGAAACGCTCGAAGTAAACATACCGCAAAGAAGGGAAAGGAATGGTCATCGCAACCAAATCCTGGATTCGGGAGTCGATTACGCAAGGGGAAGGTATTAGCACCCCTCACGTTCGTCGTACTCGACGGGATCCACGCTTGTTTTCTGGTACGGATTGTTATTCTATCTATTCTACAGGTCAAGGGTTAAAAGAAAATAAAATGATTCGGCAAAGTATCGCACTTTATGCCTACGTATTCCCGTCTCGAACGAGAAATCAGAGTCAACGTAGTTCGCCTACCTACGGGGAAGGAGGGGAAGGTTGCTCGCTAGGATATCGCATCCTATGCCTACGTACTTTCATACAGCATGAAAGATCAGAGCAAACGTAGTTCGGGCTACGGAAGACACAGATTTGTCTGTTTATCTTTTATCCTTCTGAAAAAGGTTTTCTCATGATTACGGGTCCAAGCGGACAAAAATGACACTTTGATTGGTTTTCAGTCTTTTACGCAAGAACTGTCTTTTATTGATGTTTAAAATCTTATTACAGTATTTTGAATGATTTTTGAGATAGAAGAGAGAGAACTCTAAAACCTAGGGTTTGAAATGGGAATCAAAACTACCCTAATGTTGTCATGCATGGATTAACACCTAATGTCTGTCATATTTCTCTCTTGCGCAGAGAGAAACAGAGATCCTAGGGGATAGACGGAAAAGAAGCAACATATATACAGTAAAGCAGTAAAATGCATGAGATGCAGCAATACAAGCGAGGCAAGGGAGTCCCACTCAACCTGGAACCTGAGAAAACAATAGGCAAAGTGAAACAGCTTCACTTCAAACCTATGGGAAAAATTAACAAACAATACAGCAAAGAAAATAAAACCCCAAAACCAGCCCTGACAGCACACCAGCTCCTACAGTAGCAGCTCTGAAAAACATCAAACTCTGACAGTTGATAAACAGCAGAATAGTAACATCTTCAATTGAACTCCAAGATCAAACCTCAATGGCCTCCAAGCTTTAGGTAAGCCTCATCTTCAGGGCAAGTACTCCAGAAGAGAATCACTTAACAGAATAAGTTGGAATGATAAAACAGCTTATTGACAACCAAAGGAAGCCTATAAGTGTTTATCATCATGAAAGACTGGTTCCCTCAAAGTTCTACCTCTAAGGTAAGGCCACTTATCCCTCCAAAGGAGGGAGGTGAATACCCTAGAGGGACTTTATGTCATAGAGAGTAACGGAAGCACAAGAAGCTATCCATGCTTGTACAAAGAATTTAGTCTATTCTAAGGCTCTACTTATCCCTATTTCCTATGTCTTCAAAAACATCTTCAAGCACAAGAATATTCCTGCATCCAACTTTGATCTCCATCTTCAATCTTCTCTTATGCTCCTTCATGCTCCACAAGCCCAATCCAAGCCCCATACCCCATAGCAAAGCCCAACCCCAAGCAAACAATACAAAAGCCCATAATGGCCACCCCAAACAATCACACTATTTACAAAAATCAAGTAAAATAGTAGTATATTACTTAAAATCCTTAAATTAATTCTAAGGGAATTTATACATCTACCCTACACACCCTATATTTCCCAGCTCCTGATTCAAGCTAAAAACCCAAAATCTAAGTGTTATGATGCACCTATGTCAGGTTTAACCCTAATTCTAGCCGCCCTAATGTTCTTTATTCAAAGCTAAACAAGATTAAACCACAAAAATGTGATATAAATCTCTAAGGGAACCTAATACTCTAATATAACCATAGGAAAAAGAATCACATTAAAATATGAAAGGAAATGGCTAAACAAAATTCAACAAAATGGATATACAAACTAAAATGTAATAAAAGCAACTAAATGTGGAAATTCACCAAAAATAGAAAAAATGATTAAAATGCTAATTTTATTTCTTGATAATTTTCTTGAGACATTAATGAGAATGAGGAAAAAAGTCCCATGTAAAAATGACTATTTTTGAATTTATTATGATTTTTTGAGTAAACTATATGCAACCATGAAATAAAAATAAAAATTCAAACAAAATAAAAAAACAGGGGTGGCAAAAGCAATTTTCTACACTTCTGAAATGCATTGGGCCCAGGAGGGGGGTGCAGATATCACGGCGCTGGGCCCAGACTGCTTCAGAAAAACACCAAAGAAAAAAGAAAACAAAAAAAACAAAGAACATACAAACGGGGGGGGGGGGGGGGGGGGGGGGGGGGCGAATAGCGAGGATTCGCTTTGTTAAACATGCTTGGGCCCCAAACGGGGGTACAGGCAGCAAATCTGGGCTAGGCCCAGACCAAAACGCAAGTAGGAGAGGGGGGCGCCTGGGAAAACATGGGGAATGAGCACCAATTCTCAAAATATGCTTATTCAAACTGGCCTGAACTGCCTGAAACGCCAGGGGATGCAATCCCAATAAAATCGATCTGACTGAGAAAATTGCAATGCATGCAATATACGAATGTGAATGCAAAATGCGTCGAAACATAAACCAGATATGGGAACCGGTTGGTCAAATTTCGGGGTGCAACAGCTGGCCCTATTCAAGCGGCTTGGACCCGACTGGGTGAAGAGCGAATGGCCTTCAAACATTTGAGGTACGAGACGGTTGAATACCAAAGAAACCCTGAAATTTGCCAACCGCAGAAATAAACTGTACCACTGCTTGGGGAACGACATTCGTCGAGTGAACCTGATTGTTACGGTAACAACCGATCATTCGTCGGAGAATAACTCTGATTTTGAATCCCACCACCCATGTAACACCACAGGTACTGAACTATCTTCGCAAAAACACCTATGTCCACAACTGGACTAACCTTGTCAACACCAAAAGAGAAACAAATTCGTCAACAATAGTAAAGATCCCATCATCAGAGGAAAAATCTTATCCACGATTGCCCTTAAATTTCGTCAACACGAAAAGCCATAAATTCGTCATCACGAAGAAATCCTATCATCATAGGAATAAAACTTGCCCTCATCAGGACTCCTCATTCCGTCAACACGGAAAAATCAAACTTGTCCTCATCAGGACTCCATATTCCGTCAACACGGCGAAAGCAAACCTTGTCCTCAACAGGAATCCGTATTCCATTAACATGGAGAAATAAAACTTGTCCTCATCAGGACTCCATATTCCGTCAACACGGAGAAATCCCGGCGACTTCGTTGGGGATGAGTTGTCAGCATCTCGTCAACACAAGGAGATCATATCACCATAGGCAATGACATCTTATTTGTGTCTTATCAACACGAGGAACTCCTATCAACATAGGAATAAATTGTCCATATCAGGACTCACGTCTCGTCAACACGAATAAATCCTATCATCATAGGAACACCATTTTTGTACATGTCTGAACTCACATTCCGTCAACACGAAGAAATCCTATCCACATAAGCATAAATTGTCCTCATCAGGACACACATTCCATCAACACGGCGGGAGTAATTCGTCAACACGAATACATCCTATCAACATAGGCATAAATTGTCCTCATCAGGACGCACATTCCGTCAACACGGAGGAATAAAACTTGTCCTCATCAGGATTCCATATTCCGTCAACACGGAGGGATCAAACTTCGTCCTCAACAGGACTCCCTATTCTGTCAACACGGGGAAATCGATTCGTCCACATGAAGAAATCCTATCAACATAGGCATAAATCGTCCTCATCAGGATGCCCATTCCGTCAACACGGAGGAAGCAGTTCGTCAACACGAATACATCCTATCAACATAGCTGGGGATATTCTGAAAACCAATGACCGACACCCGTTCTGACAACAAGCGACCACTTCTGAAATTTTGATTCATGGAACCCTGAGATGCTACTGCGGCAACAAACTTGACAAAACAGTCCGCTGATCGGATACGAGAAAACCTCAATCAGTAACTCTGTGGGGATGATAATAAACTGAATCACATCATCATACGTCTCACGGCAAGACCTTGATTGTCTGAAAAGACCTCTGGGCTTTAGAACTCCCTACTCTTGTTGAGAAACACACCTGAAAGCAAAAGGTTAACCAACCTGACTTATGTTTCAAAATGCGTATGTTTGACAATGGCGTAATGCTCCATACAGCATGGAAATGCTACGCGTTTTGGGTAGATGCAAATATGATAATGCATGCCAATGCAAATGCAGGTTCAGACTGCCGGGGAACTCTGGTAAGCCGGCTTCAACACGGCCGTTGAGGACAGATACCACCCTGCTGGGGGGAATGAACGAGTATCTCAAAATATGCTGGGACATACAACCAACTCTGTCGGGGAGAGCTTTAAACCTTCAATTTCCACGGGGAGGAAAGAAAACACCTGCTAGGGAGAGAACACTCCGCTGGGGAAGAAACGACTCTCTCGGGGAATATTAACCAACTCCGCTGGAAACAGGGAGTGACTCCGCTGGGGGAGAATGAACAACCCTACTGGGGATAATGAACTGTCTGGGAACAGTTTACAACCCTGGAATTCTCAATCCGACGAAAACTAAACTACTCCACTGAGCATAAGGAATCCTTTTGGAGAAACACCACTGTCTGAGTACAGCTTACAAACTTTAAAGTTATCAAACTCTGCTGAGGGTAAACGACCCTGCTGGGGAAAGTAAACCATCTGGCCACAGTTTACAAACTCGGGACTGAGGATAGACATCCTGTGGGGAGCATTAATCTTGACCTGCTGGAGAATATCCTTTGGGGATAAGCTGCGACTAGCTGGGGAAATTGATCCTTCTTCAGTAAGGAACAGTGTCATCTCAACTTCAGGGAATGAAGTGCGACCTGCATGGCGATTCACATCACATAATGATCAAGTCCTTTCGTCAAGAGCCTCTGGTTAGGAATGCAATTTTCTGATCGTCCACTTCACATCGGCAAGAACCCTGCAACACCACAAACGAGACAAAACAAGTCTATACAATCAAATCTATTCAAGTTAGCGTTAGTGACATCATTTTCAGTCAATTCGAAGTTTTAACAATTATTGGCAAGGGCCAGCAACGTTATGCAACTGCTAGTTTTATCAAAACATTGGCGTTTTTCACATACAAAACAGTAAAGAACAAGCATCAAATACTGAATAACATGTTTTATTGATTAGGCCTCTGAATAGGCAGAGTTTTGTACACTGGATGTAACTCCTAAAAAGAGGAAGTTACGCACAACAAATATACAATCATGCACAGGAAGCATAAATACAATGATAAATCAAATTTACGCATATGTCGGCAACGTGGTGCAGACAAACATCATGAGTTGATCCTCCTATGACTCGCCTGACTCTAGCGCTTTCCCGGTATTCATCTTTCGGCAGAGATTGTATCTGATAAACGAATCCCCAAAGTATTCTCCCAACCACCAAGCAACGCAGTATCAAATTCGGACCGCAGTCATTTGCTTCTTAAATCCCTAACTTTTGCGTGAACCGCCCTTTGCGGGTTTTCAGTTCACCGGGATACCCTTTTTTGCCGAAGCCGCCCAATGTAGGTTTTCGACTTCGCGGGTGTACATCTTTTTTTCAATTTTATCCCTAACTTTTGCCCGAACCTTTTATTCTGTTTTTGGTTCGCCAGGATGCCCCATTTTTGCCTGGACTCTCTTTTTTGTCCAGCGGGTCAATTTTTAAGCAAAGTATTTTTTAACTGCGTCTGAATTCACAGGCGACGTAAAGTCTTCACCGTCCATGGTGGACAACAACAATGCTCCTCTTGAGAAGACTTTCCTAACAACGTATGGCCCTTCGTAATTAGGTGTCCATTTGCCTCTGTGATTAGTTTGTGGCGGGAGAATCCTCTTCAGCACAAGGTCGCCCATCTGAAAGCTTCGAGGGTGTATCTTCTTATCATACGCTTTCTTCATCTGGCTCTGGTACAACCGACCGTATGCTAGAGAAGCTAGCCTCTTCTCATCCATTAAACTCAACTGATTCAACCTGTCTTTTACCCATTCTGCCTCGTCCAGTTGGACATCGTGTAATACCCTCAGGGAAGGAATCTCAACTTCCAATGGTAACACCGCTTCCATTCCGTATACCAACGAGAACGGGGTTGCCCCGGTTGATGTGCGTACCATCGTCCGATAATCGTGCAAAGCGAAAGGTAGCATCTCGTGCCAGTCCTTATAGGTCACCACCATCTTCTGAACAATCTTCTTTATGTTCTTATTGGCCGCTTCAACAACGCCATTCATCTTGGGTCGGTAAGGAGAAGAGTTGTGATACTCAATCTTAAAATTCTGACACAGCTCCTTTATCATCTTGTTATTTAAGTTCGAACCGTTATCGGTAATAATCCGCTCAGGGATTCCATATCTACAGATAATATCTCGCTTGATAAACCTGGCTACCACCTGCTTGGTCATATTAGCATATGATGCCGCTTCCACCCATTTGGTAAAATAATCAATTGCTACCAAAATGAACCGGTGTCCGTTAGATGTCGTCGGCTCAATCTTTCCAATCATATCAATTCCCCACAACGAGAATGGCCACGGTGATGACATCACGTTCATAGGACTCGGAGGCACATGGATCTTATCCGCATAAATCTGGAACTTATGACATCTCTTCGCAAACTTGAAACAGTCAGTTTCCATAGTTAGCCAGTAATAACCTGCCCGCAGCAGTTTTCTGGTCATAGCATGCCCGCCAGCATGTGTACCAAATGTACCCTCATGTATTCCCTCCATGAGCAACTTCGCCTCTTTCTCGTCTACACAGCGTAGCAACACCAAGTCATGATTTCTTTGGTACAGGACACCGTCCGGATTTAGATAGAAATTGCCAGCCAATCTCCTGAGAGTCTTCTGATCGCGACTGGATGCCCCAGCCGGATACTCCTTGTTCTTCAGGAAATTCTGAATGTCAAAATACCAGGGTTTATCATCAGATGCTTCGTCAATGGCAAATATGAATGCGGGCCTGTCAAGCCGAGAGATAACAATCCTGGGAGCCTCGTTCCAGAAGTTAACTTTATACATGGAAGACAATGTAGCCAGGGCGTCAGCCATTTGATTTTCTGCTCGCGGCACATGATGCAATTCAACCTTGTCAAAGAAAGGAAACAATCTCCTTGCATAATTCATGTAAGGTATCAAATTGGGCTGACGTGTCTCCCATTCTCCTTTTATTTGATTCACCACCAGTGCTGAGTCTCCGTATACATCCAGACTTTTGATTCGCAAATCGATGGCTTCTTCAAGCCCCATAATACAAGCTTCGTATTCGGCTTCATTATTGGTAACTGGAAAGGTCAATCGGGCAGTAAATGGGATGTGCGACCCATGTGGAGTAGTAATGATTGCCCCTATTCCGCTACCATAGGAGTTTACAGCTCCGTCAAATATCATCTGCCACTTGGAATCCGTCTTTGGTCCTTCATCCGGCAACGGTTCTTCCCAATCTTTCATCTTCAGGTACATGATATCCTCGTCAGGAAAATCAAACCTCATCGATTGGTAGTCCTCAATAGGCTGCTCAACTAGATACTCCGATAACACGCTCCCTTTTATAGCCTTCTGTGAAACATACTGGATGTCATATTCGGTCAAAACCATCTGCCAACGGGAAATTCTCCCAGATAGTGCCTGCTTTTCAAATACGTATTTGATAGGATCCATCTTCGAAATGAGCATGGTTGTATGATTTAGCATGTACTGTCTTAAACGCTTGGCGGCCCAGGCTAGCGCACAACAAGTTTTTTCGAGCATTGAGTATCGAGACTCACAGTCAGTAAACTTCTTACTCAGGTAGTATATCGCATGCTCTTTACGCCCTGTCTTGTCATGTTGACCGAGAACACAACCCATACTCCCCTCCAGAACCGTCAAATACATAATCAAGGGTCTCCCTGCCACTGGAGGTATCAAAATAGGAGGTTCCTGCAAATATTGTTTTATTTTATCGAACGCCTTTTGACAATTTTCATTCCATGTTACAGCCTGGTCTTTTTTCAACAGCTTGAATAATGGCTCACACGTAGCTGTTAGGTGAGATATGAACCGAGCGATGTAGTTCAACCTCCCTAAAAACCCACGCACTTCTTTTTCTGTTTTAGGCGTCGGCATTTCTTGTATTGCTTTTATTTTCGCAGGATCAACCTCTATTCCTTTTTTGCTCGTGATAAATCCCAGCAGTTTACCCGATCTCACCCCGAAGGTGCATTTGTTAGGGTTCAGTCTCAGCCTGAACTTCCTAAGCCTCTTGAATAATTTCAGCAGATTCACCAAATGTTCTTCCTCCGTCTGGGGTTTGGCAATCATATCATCAACATAAACCTCGATCTCTTTATGCATCATGTCATGAAAGAGAGTCGTCATTGCACGCTGATACGTTGCCCCAGCATTCTTCAATCCGAAGGGCATCACTTTGTAACAAAATGTTCCCCAGGACGTAATGAAGGTAGTCTTCTCCATGTCTTCAGGCGCCATTTTAATCTGATTATAGCCCGAGAATCCATCCATGAAGGAGAATACGGAGAATTGAGCGGTGTTATCGACCAGCACATCGATGTGAGGAAGTGGAAAATCGTCTTTCGGGCTCGCTTTGTTCAAATCACGGTAATCTACGCACATTCTCACTTTACCGTCTTTCTTTGGCACTGGCACAATATTAGCGACCCATGAGGGATATTTTGTAACAGCTAGGAAACCAGCATCCCACTACTTTTGAACCTCCTCCTTAATCTTCACAGCCATGTCTGGTCTAGTTCTTCGGAGTTTCTGCTTAACCGGCGGGCATTCTTCTTTTAGCGGCAGACGGTGCACAACCATATCCGTATCCAGCCCAGGCATATCCTCTTACGACCAAGCAAAAATATCACTGTACTCTTTGAGCATTTCAACCAATCTTCGCTTGACGTC
This sequence comes from Lathyrus sativus, assembly GCA_963859935.3. NCBI lineage: Eukaryota > Viridiplantae > Streptophyta > Magnoliopsida > Fabales > Fabaceae > Lathyrus > Lathyrus sativus. The sequence continues at coordinate 397,302,970 of OZ012740.1, forward strand.
GCTCTGTAGCGCGGCCCCTATACGGATGTTCCTTTCAACCCCTTCCGACCCCAGATTGACGATCTCAATGACTTCCTCGTGAGGCAGAATAATTCTTTCTTCTTGTTTTACCAACCAAGACAACTCTTCTGGAACATCTCCATCTTCAACAATCTCTTCTTCGGCCTGAAATACCGGGTGCTCAAAGTCGAAGTGAGTCATAGGCGGTTCATAGATGTCATCTGAAATGGTAACCCTGCAAGGAAATGGTTAAATGCTTCAAAACGCATACAAAGCAAATAACCACGTTGCCATTTTATTGTAAAAATAAAAACAGGAAAAACAGAGATCACAATATTTGTACATGAAAAACGCCTTTTATTTAACGATTAAACAGTGCAATGTATATAACAGAATGGCCCTAAGAAAAATCACGATGCCCCGGGTAGGACACCAGACTGTTCAACATTTAAGAAAACAAAGCATTACTGTTTAGTTGTCACACGAATAGTCTCCTGAATAGACCAATTGCAAAGCCCTTGTCCTGGCGCGCTCGGCTGAATCCAGGCGTCCATGTCGCAGTCGTTGTCTCCCTCTTCAGAATATGAAACAGCGTTGATGGTCTCGTGATATACCCCACCAGCCGTAATTGTTATTGGTCCTTTGAAACGGGGTGCCCCTGCAGTAGGCGTTGATGATGAAGGTTGATATCCAAGTCCAAATCTGTCCATTTTCACGGGAATATCCAAAACCTTACCCTAGCCCTTGGTCTCACCGGTCTTCACTAGAGCCTGAGCCTCTTTGTACGACGACACTGCCACCTCTGATGCTTTACTTGGCCCTAGAACTTTGTCCTTAATGCGCAAACCCTCAAAGGCTTGACAGGGTGTTTCGTGGATTTCGCCGTCGACTTCCACATACTTGAACGACGCCAAATGGCTAACCAGTATATCCTTCTCTCCACAAACTGTGACCACACTGTCCCCCACCATGTACTTCAGCTTTTGGTGTAAGTTAGATGTGACTGCCCCAGCACCATGGATCCATGGTCGTCCCAGAAGACAGCTATACGCTGGCTGGATGTCCATAATATAGAATTCAGTTTCAAAAACCTCCGGCCCCACTTGCAGAGGCAAAGTTATAGATCAAAAGACTGACCTCCGTGTACCATCAAATGCCCTGACCACCAAGTCACTAGGCGTACAAATGATCCCCCTGATAACCAACTTCATCATTGCTTTCTTTGGGAGCACATTCAAGGAAGACCCGGTATCTACCAACACATGGGACATGACCGTGCCCCTGCATTCAACCGAGACGTGTAACGCCATATTATGCTCTCTTCCCCTCGGGGTCAAATCAAAATCCGTAAATCCCAAACTATAGCCTGCATTCACGTGCGCCATCACCCCCTCCAACTAATTCATAGAAACATCTTGGGGTATAAACAACGTGTCCAGAATTTTCAACAACGCATTCCTATGGGCTTCGAAACACAATAACAGCGACAATATGGAGATCTTTGACGGCTTTTGTTGAAGGTGCTCAACAATTTTATAGTCACTCTTACGGATAAGACGCATAAATTCTTCTACATCTTTCAGTGACGTTTCTTTTTCATTCCTCTGCATAGGAGAATTCTCATTCGCTTTACCTTTACCTTTTGCCAATCGTTCAGCCTCTACCTCAGGCGATATAAAAATTCTCCTGCTCCTTGTCATCCCTCCAGTCTCGACGACATTGTCCACAACCCCAGCTGGTTGTTTACTGATATCAATTTTCTCCCCATCACAATATGCTTCCAGCCCATAAGTCCATGGAACTACCTTGGTGCTCTCATAAGGGATTGGCCCTGCCTTTGTAATAGTGATCGTCGACCGCCTGGCTGGCGCTGTTATAGTTATTGTTTTCCGTGGAATTGTCACCGTAGCAACATCACTCTGCTCATCAGCTAACACCTCTGCAGGCTTCTCAACTGCCGTTCTATCAAATTGCAACGTGCCTTCATCTATCAAGGTCTGAATACCCTTCTTCAATTCAGCACAACCCCCAGCTTGGATCCAACATTCTAGACAAAACTCATCGCAGCCCGGATACACACCTCCTTTCAATAACCTGCTCTTTACTTCACACAACGGTGTTTTCAGTTCATCAACCTTCATGACTAGATTCAAATCCTCCTCAGCCAAAATAGCATTTTCCCCATGGTTGGGCATGGGCTGTTGTACTATATTTGGACCTGCTTGTCCAAAATTTATGGCCTTGCTATCCAGTAAATCTTGAACTTTATGTTTAAACGCATGACAGGCCTCTATGTCATGCCTGGGTGCCCCGGAGTGGAAGTCACAATGTTTGTTAACATCATACCCATAAGGAAGGGTTGGTCCCGTGGGCGGTGCCAAGGTCCTCTTTTCAACTAAATTCAGCCCCAACAGTGTCTGAAAGAGTTCCGCGTACGTGGAAGGAGGCGCTTCAAACACTCTTTTCGGCTTCGCATTCGGAAATCTTCTTTGGCCAGAATTCTGCCCCTGCTGCTGTTATGGCTGCTGCTGTTGTTGCTGCGGTTGTTGTTGTTGTCTCTGTTGAGGAATCGGAATCGTGACACTAGCTATCTGCTGCGGCTGATTATACTGATGTCTTCCTCTGCCCCTGCCCCGGCCACCAAACACTGCACTAGAATCACCTTGACGTCGACCACCAAATGCTTTTCTATTACCTCCCGACGAAGTAGACTCCCCAGCTTGGAACCTTTCCACCTTAATACTATTCTCAATCATTTCACCCATCAAGATCAGATCAGAGAAACTGCCCAACGCGACAGGAAACAACTTCTCGTAGAATATCCCCGTGAATGTTCCAATGAACATATCATTCATCTCCTTCTCCACTAGAGGAGGATGCACTCTTGCCGCCATGTCGCGCCACCTTTGCGCATATTCTTTGAAACTCTCCCCAGTTTTCTGTGACAAGCCTTGCAGCTGGACCCTGTTTGGTGCCAGGTCACTATTATACTTGTAATGTGTCACAAACGCCTCAACCAGTTGCTTCCATGTTTTGATCTGAGTGGGCTCCAACCCCATATACCACTCAAGTGACGGTCCGGATAAGCTGTCTTGGAAGAAATGCATCAGCATTCTTTCATCATCTGAGTAAGCGGACATCCGTCTGTAGTAAGAGCGAACATGCACCTTCGGACAAGTGTCTCCCTTATATTTATCAAAGGTGGGAGCTTTAAACTTCAGCGGTACCCTTAGGCCAGGCACTAAGCCCATTGTGGTCATATCTAAACCAGAAGTATTCTGATTCACTTCACCCTTCATTTGTTCCTCAAGCATTTTGATCCTCTGAACAGGATCCACAGGTCCATCCATACCCCTACCAGAGAAGGCATATTCTTGTTGGTCTTCCATCCAATTAACATTCTCATTTCCGTACCCATCATACCCATTTTTACGACCAAATCTAATATGATTCATCATAGGGCCCCGCCCTTTGTTACCATACCCTTGAGCGACCCCGGCAGATCCAAAAGGCATCATTCCAGCACCATTTCCGTTACCAAATCCACCATAGGCCTGATTAGCATTACCAAAACCATCATATCCGAAACCCTGAGCGTTGAAGCCAAACTTCCCATCCTGGTTGACATAATCAAACCCCTGGTCGTTATAGTCGAGTCCGTTGTTACCAAAGCCATTACCTCCCTTATTATCACCGCCCAGATTGGCGTCTCCGAATCCAACATTGTTAATGACAGCCTCATTACCCATTACTGTATTACCATTCCCGACGCCAGCGCCATTGTTCACATTCGCAACAGGTATATTCACCACAGGTGGAGCTACATGCGTAGGAGTACCATCCCCATGAATGGTGTCAACACGTACAGAATTGTGGTCTTCGTTTCCATTCCCGGCATTTCTCGCCAGCAATGGCTGCACCAAAGTTTGCAAGTTTTCCTGCCCCTTCACAATTGTCTCCATCGTCTGCATGAACAGCGCCAGCTTTTTACGCATCTCCTGCATCTCGTTTTGCATCTGGTCCATGACTCTTTTGCAGTTGGTACGAGTAGAGTATCGGTGAGGACGTTGACTTTCAATCCTGGAGAAACCTGGCGAGATGCAGGAAATGAGATACAGTTCGATAATTACCTGGTAATGCAATATGAATGTGTATGCAAATGCAACATGTGTCTGTGCCTTAGGGAATATCATTCCCCAATTCTAGTGCCAATGTGCCAGTGCGGTGACAGTGATAGCAATAAGAAGCTCGAAACCCAATCATAGAAAACATCTCATACATTGCAGAAAATCCCATCAAGTCAGGAATACAATATTAATGAGCGTACAATAAGAAGGCATGACCTCAACCAACAATCCTGGTGATGGCCAGCGCAATGCAAATAAAGCATACACATCATTACATGAGATAGTCAAGTGCGACCATACGCCTGGTACTCCTCTAATAATCTCTTAGTCTCGGGATGATTTGGTTGAGTAAGCAAACCCTCGACAAGTAGATCTCTTCGCTTGAGAACACGTCGTAAATCACCAATAGATTCCTCCCATGCCCCTTCTCCAAAGCGGTCATCTAACTTCCGTTTCTGAGACACAACCTCCTTCATGCACTCGACGGCTTTGTTCAATGAGTTCTGAAGACTATATCTTGTCATAACCTCCTCTTCATACTTTCTCTTGCTAGCCTTCAACTGATCTTCGAGTTCAGAAATTTGCTGTTTCAATTTGTCTTCCCTCTTTTTATTGTTGGTTAGTGTAGCATTCCACGTTCTGTTGCACGAAGAAATTTCCCGGTAGGCGGCATCAAGTGACTTCTTCTTGGACTCTAACATATCATGAGAGCTTCTGAATTCTTTTCCCAGGCGTTCACGTTTCTTTGTCTCTTCTGCCAGTTTGGCACCTAGCCTGTTTACCAACTCAGTCTGCTGTTGGAAGGAATACACAACTTTGTTCTTCTCACTCCGGATTTGAGCCAATTCCTTCTCTAACTCTTCATTGATCTTTATCAAGTCTTCTTTTTCTTTCACTACCTGCTCATAGACCTCAATAGCCACAGTAGTCGGTTTCTCAACTGGAATGGGAACGGGACGTGATACTGCTGGAAAAGGCATCTGCACCTGTCTTACCCTCTCTTGAATCCACATCTTGTATGGCATATAAGCTTGACAATCATTCTTGCCTAGTAATGGTTTCCCTCTTCTGCAGATATGATTCCAAGTGTGCTGAAGCTTGGCCAATAATTCCCCACTCAGGTCACCAGTGAAATACAGAGATTCTTGTACTTCTTCCTCCTTCGGTGGACTCTTCAAAGCATACTCGAACTGTCGAACCAACAAAGATGGGTTGTAGTTAATACACCCCTTCCTTCCAATTAGAGGAACGTTGGGAAACCCGGCGCAACTGAAGATAATCTCTGACCCCAATAAATATCTATCGAACCAGACAATGTCTTCTGAATAAAGTCCCATTAGTCGTTCAGACCATTCAGCGGTATTCGCAGCTTCAACAAAAGGACCTTTCTTGGGCAGATGGCTCTCAAACCACATATTCAGCAATGGTACACAACAATGGACATTTTCCCCCTTCTGTTTTCATTCTTATAATGCAAGGAATGATAGAAATCCCCAATTAAGGTAGGCACTGGGTTGCCTGCAGCAAACAAGTGGAATGCATCCAAATCAACGAACTCAGGCAGATTAGGGAACAGTATAATCCCATAGATGCACAAGGCAAGAACATCGTTAAACACGATCCAGCAGCCGCTTTTGGCATATTCTTGAGCTTTGCCAACCAAAAACTTGAGAGAGAACCCAGAAACTCCATGCCAGGAAGTCAACAACAACTCTGCAGGATCCATATGCAAGGGAACAGCTAAGTCTTCCAGCTTAGGCTTAGCGTCAAAGTGAATGAAGGGCACTCTGTTCTGAACTGGCAACTCTAGAAACTCAGCGTACTCCTCCATGGTTGGAGCCAAAATGAAGTCCTGGAACATAAAACACCTCAAGGAGGGATCATATAACTGCATCAATGTGTATAACCCATTCAGCTCGTATGTGGTTGGTCTGCAAACCAAATTCAGTAGCTTCCCATAACTCTTTCTAAAACTTATCTTCACATCATCGTCAGCTAGGGAAATCAGACCCAACAGAGAAGTCACATCAGGAGTAGGCAACTTATACGCAACAGTCTTACTCAAAGTACTCATGGTAACAGATAGAAGTCCGGAGCACTAGAAGCGGGAAGTATGAAAATGCACCTGCAGCACAGACACACGTTAATGATATGCACATGATGATGCAAACAATGCAATATGCAAACAATGCAACAAGGGATCAAGTTCCCCTGGCTGAGAAGCCCAATCCACAATACTGGCCTTGAATAGACCCACAAACTGCTCAAAACCAACCACGATGCTCCAACCTGGTCTCTGACAGACCCAATAACACTGTCCTCAAATATCACACCACTGAATCTCAATCAAGAAAACTGGTAATCTGAAGGTCAAGTTACCTGCATGCCCAACCCCTCTCACAGGTAGGTGTCCTATCAACTGACACAAGGTATGGCATCCTATGCGGTCATTGGCGTCACAGACTTTCAAGACGGATGATACGATACCCAGAAGGTGTGGCATCATCATGTCCTGAAGAGGCCTCACTTAGCCAACTTCCAAATGATCGGTCCCCAGAGTCGACAATCCAACTAACCAACAACCCCTTCAACCCAAAGGGTTGAAAAAGAAGCCAACCAGAAGAACCTCGTCTGAGCATGGATTTCATGAGACACTAGTACATGCAAAGCATGCACGCGCCCACTAATTTCCACTCTAATTCTAGGTGCACTCAAGCCCAGGTCTGGCTTATCTCTCAATCATAGAACCCCCTCATACCCACAGCAATAATCACAATAATATAATGCTGAATGAAAAATACAGAAACGTAAATCCATACAAAACCCACGACGGGAAAACAAACGCTAGGATTGACTCGCGTAGGGAACCGTTGGAGTCCCCAGCAGAGTCGCCAACTGTCACTACTGCGAAAATCGGCGCCAGCTGAACAGAAGAGTCACCATCGTGCGTTATTTATCCCAAAGGAGGGAAAGGAAACGCTCAAAGTAAACCTACCGCAAAGACGGGAAAGGAATGGTCATCGCAACCAAATCCTGAATTCGGGAGTCGATTACGCAAGGGGAAGGTATTAGCACCCCTCACGTCCGTCGTACTCGACGGGATCCACGCTTGTTTTCTGGTACGGATTGTTATTCTATCTATTCTACAGGTCAAGGGTTAAAAGAAAATAAAATGACTCGGCAAAGTATCGCACTTTATGCCTACGTATTCCCGTCTGGAACAAGAAATCAGAGTCAACGTAGTTCGCCTACCTACGGGGAAGGAGGGGAAGGTTGCTCGCTAGGATATCGCATCCTATTCCTACGTACTTTCATACAGCATGAAAGATCAGAGCAAACGTAGTTCGGGCTACGGAAGACACAGATTTGTCTGTTTATCTTTTATCCTTCTGAAAAAGGTTTTCTCATGATTACGGGTCCAAGCGGACAAAAATGACACTTTGATTGGTTTTCAGTCTTTTACGCAAGAACTGTCTTTTATTGATGTTTAAAATCTTATTACAGTATTTTGAATGATTTTTGAGATAGAAGAGAGAGAACTCTAAAACCTAGGGTTTGAAATGGGAATCAAAACTACCCTAATGTTTTCATGCATGGATTAAAACCTAATGTTTGTCATATTTCTCTCTTGCGCAGAGAGAAACAGAGATCCTAGGGGATAGACGGAAAAGAAGCAACATATATACAGTAAAGCAGTAAAATGCATGAGATGCAGCAATACAAGCGAGGCAAGGGAGTCCCACTCAACCTCGAACCTGAGAAAACAATAGGCAAAGTGAAACAGCTTCACTTCAAACCTATGGGAAAATTAACAAACAATACAACAAAGAAAATAAAACCCCAAAACCAACCCTGACAGCACACCAGCTCCTACAGCAGCAGCTCTGAAAAACATCAAACTCTGACAGTTGATAAACAGCAGAACAGTAACATCTTCAATTGAACTCCAAGATCAAACCTCAATGGCCTCCAAGCTTTAGGTAAGCTCCATCTTCAGGGCAAGCACTCCAGAAGAGAATCACTTAACAGAATAAGTTGGAATGATAAAACAGCTTATTGACAACCAAAGGAAGCCTATAAGTGTTTATCATCATGAAAGACTGGTTCCCTCAAAGTTCTACCTCTAAGGTAAGGCCACTTATCCCTCCAAAGGAGGGAGGTGAATACCCTAGAGGGACTTTATGTCATAGAGAGTAACGGAAGCACAAGAAGCTATCCATGCTTGTACAAAGAATTTAGTCTATTCTAAGGCTCTACTTATCCCTATTTCCTATGTCTTCAAAAACATCTTCAAGCACAAGAATATTCCTGCATCCAACTTTGATCTCCATCTTCAATCTTCTCTTATGCTCCTTCATGCTCCACAAGCCCAATCCAAGCCCCATACCCCATAGCAAAGCCCAACCCCAAGCAAACAATACAAAAGCCCATAATGGCCACACCAAACAATCACACTATTTACAAAAATCAAGTAAAATAGTAGTATATTACTTAAAATCCTAAAATTAATTCTAAGGGAATTTATACATCTACCCTACACACCCTATATTTCCCAGCTCCTGATTCAAGCTAAAAACCCAAAATCTAAGTGTTATGATGCACCTATGTCAGGTTTAACCCTAATTCTAGCCGCCCTAATGTTCTATATTCAAAGCTAAACAAGATTAAACCACAAAAATGTGAGATAAATCTCTAAGGGAACCTAATACTCTAATATAACCATAGGAAAAAGAATCACATTAAAATATGAAAGGAAATGGCTAAACAAAATTCAACAAAATGGATATACAAACTAAAATGTAATAAAAGCAACTAAATGTGGAAATTCACCAAAAATAGAAAAAATGATTAAAATGCTAATTTTATTTCTTGATAATTTTCTTGAGACATTAATGAGAATGAGGAAAAAAGTCCCATGTAAAAATAACTATTTTTGAATTTATTATGATATTTTGAGTAAACTATATGCAACCATGAAATAAAAATGAAAATTCAAACAAAATAAAAAAACAGGGGTGGCAAAAGCAATTTTCTACACTTCAGAAATGTATTGGGCCCAGGAGGGGGTGCAGATATCACTGCGCTGGGCCCAGACTGCTTCAGAAAAACACCAAAGAAAAAAGAAAACAAAAAAAACAAAGAACATACAAACAGGGGGGCGAATAGCGAGGATTCGCTTTGTTAAACATGCTTGGGCCCCAAACGAGGGTGCAGGCAGCAAATCTGGGCTAGGCCCAGACCAAAACGCAAGTAGGAGAGGGGGGCGCCTGGGAAAACATGGGGAATGAGCACCAATTCTAAAAATACGCTTATTCAAACTGGCCTGAACTGCCTGACACGCCAGGGGCTGCAATCCCAATAAAATCGATCTGACTGAGAAAATTGCAATGCATGCAATATACGAATGTGAATGCAAAATGCGTCGAAACATAAACCAGATATGGGAACCGGTTGGTCAAATTTTGGGGTGCAACACCCGGTGAACGCGGACGCAGTTAAGAAATACTTTGCTTAAAAACGACCCGCTGGAAGAAAAAGAATATCCAGGAAAAAATGGGGCATCCCGGCGAACCTTAAAAAAGGAAAAAGGTTCGGGAAAAAATTAGGGATATAAAAGAAAAGAATGTACACCCGCAAAGTCGAAAACTTGGAAAGGCGACTTTGGCAAAAAAGGGTATCCCGGTGAATCGAAAACCCGAAAGGTCGATTCAGGCAAAAGTTAGGGATTCGAAAAAGCAAATGATTGCGTTCCGCGTGTGGACTTTCTTTGTTTAGTGGTTTGGAATACCTGAGGGCCATTTTTCTGAATCAATCTCTTCTGAAGCTGAAGCATCGGAGAGGTATCGAAGTCGAGTAGGTCATAGAGGGATCAACTCATGGTGTTCGTCTACGCCTCATTGCCGACATTTGTGTATATACTGATGTATATTTATGTTTTATATTTGCGCAACTTCCTCATTCCAGGAGCTTGCCTCTGTTGTAAAACATTTTGGCCCATTCAGGGGTTCATTATCAATAAAATGTACACTATTCAGCAATTCTGTCTGTTTAGCATTTATCTGTTTTGTTTGCGAAAAAGAACGCCGATGTTTTTGATAAAATGTGCATACATAAACTTACTGGCCTAGGCCACTGATTGTTGAAACAATGAATTACTTGAACATTGTCACAAGATGATAACCTTGATAGGTCCCTTTGAGAAGGGTGTCTTGTCTGTTGTTTGTGTTGTTGCAGGTGTAGCATATACCAGGTAGTACGCCGTATGCGTCCCCAGGCCGGATGATTCCTTCTTCTCCAGCAAAGTTCAGCAGCCTCTCCCCACAGAGTATGAACGTGAGATCGTAAAGCATTGATATGTCTCCCCAGGCAGAGAAGATTCTCTCCCCAATCAGAGGTATCCTGAAGGAATGTCATCTCCCCAGCTGAGTCATATACTGAAGTGTGCAACAATTGATAGTTCCAGACTGAAGTCTCCAGGCAGGATTGAAATTCCCCACAGAGTCGTACTCTCCCCAGTAAGCAGGACGATTCCTTCTTCCCCAGCCGAGTTTGTAGTTTCCCCAGGAGAGTCGAGTCCTTGGAAAGCAGTTAGGACCATGATTGGTTTTCCCCAGTAGAGTGTTGAATAGCTGATGCCGTGTTTCCCCACCGGAGTCGTTATCTCCAGGAAGGTTTTGCTGTGAATGCCGTGCAGTTTATTTCTGCGATTGACATCGCTTTCCTCAGCAGGTCCAGGTTCTCGTAGAGCTTTGTTCCCCTGCGGCAGTCAACTGAAGTTCACTTCCCCGGGCGGAGTCCGATTGAGATTAGTGTGACTTCTTCTCCTTGGCAGGATGATTCCTTCCCCCACCATAGTGGTCCTTTCTCCTTGACAGGAGGATTTTCCCTTCAGCATTTATTTTGCTGATGGGGTCGTAGCATTTTGCATGATTGCATAGCATTTATCCTAAACGCGTAGCATTTCCACCGTGTGGAGCATTGCGCCATTGCCAAAGCATACACATATGAAACATGAGCTAGGTTGTTACCGTGCTTGTTTTGCAGGTGTTCCTCCGCAAAGTCGCTTGCTCAAGATGATTCTTGAATCCCCTAGTGAAAGTCGTTTGCCCAAGATGATTCTTGAATTCTCCAGCGAAGGCGCTCGTTTAAGATGATTCTTAAAATCCCTAGTAAAGTCGCAAGAGTTGTTTGCTCAAGTTGACGCTTAGAGTCCCCGGCAGAGTGTTTGATCAGGATGGTTCCTGAAATCTCCAGCAGAGTTATTGGTTCAAGATGATTCTTGAAGTCCCCACGGAGTTATTTGTCCAAGATGATTATTGCAGTCCTCAGCAGAGATGATTCACCCAGAATGATTGCTGGATCCCCGAAGCAGAGTTACTTGATAGTTCTCCAGAACCCCAAGCGGAGATGTGTCATCCCCAGCAGGTTTCTGAACAGCGAAGTTGAAACTTCCCTCGAAGACTTGATGATTGAAGTCCAACCGTATTGACGAAGCAGTTCTCTCAGCTGATGCGGAGTTCCTGATGGTAGAAGTTTGGATATCCCCAATTGGTTCATGATTGACTGAGAATTCTATTCCCGACTTAGTGACGAAGTGCGGCTGAAGCCCAAAAACTGCTTTGAATGCCCGATGGCATGATTAACTTGATCGGTGACCTGATGAGCCCCGAGGAATCCTGATGTCTGACGGCACGATCGACCATTTATTACCGGTTACCGTGTGACCAATCCCCCAGCTAGTTGTCGTGCAGCTAATATTTCAGTTTTCGAAGATTTGTTCCCATCAGAGTACCGTGTACTTGTGCAGTTGGCAAATTTCCGGGTTTGTCGGTATTCAACCGTCTCGCACCTTGATTGGTTGAGAGTCGTTCGCTTCTCACCCGGTCAAATCCAAGCCGTTTGAATAGGGGCAGCTGTTGCACCCCAAAATTTGCTCAACATTTCTTTACCTAGCTTATGTTTCATTTCATGCACATTAGCATTATCATTTGCATTTCATTGACATGTGTGCAGGAGATCAAGAGGTATGATTACCAATAAAGAGCTACACAAGAATGTGAAGCTAGCTAAGAAGGTTATTCATATTTTCAAGGGTTGACATCCTTGTCAGAGAAGTTAAAAGATCCTCAGAGAGACTGGTTGAAACCAAGAGGGTGGGCCCCCTAACTTGAGAGTGGAGGGAAGCCATCAGATGATTCTGAAGCCATGAAGTTGGATTGGAGGTCTTGAGAGAGCTCGTGAGAAGTTTTGAAGATCACTCTGAGGCCTAGACAGGTCATTGTGCAAGATTATGAAGACTCAGCCATGAGTGGTGCAACTAGGGTTTGACTGGGTCAACCCTAAGTCAACTGATGATTTGGAGAAGGTTGAGACCAAATTAAAGAGCCATGTGATCATGGATTGATGCATTGATATGTTATAAGGATGATTCCAAGGTCAAATCATCATGATTGAAGGGTTTGAGAAGTTTCAAGCTAGGGTTTCTAAGGCTTGACAGTGTAAAATCCCCTAGTTTGACCCCTATCTTCAAGGCAGTTTAGCTCAAGATGTGATTGTCATCTCATCTTACCCCTAACATGAATGTTGTAGAGCATGATCTTAGATTTAATTTGAGTGCTAGAAGTCCTTGATAGGATTTGTAGAACTCAAGTTATGACTTTGACAAGTTACAGGTCATCTGAGGTATGTGAATTTTGGAGCTTGAAAGTTGTCCAACTTGCATGAAAATTTTGCCCTAGAAGGATGATTCCTATGAACTTTTGGTCAACATGAATGTTGTTCCTTATTCTCTTAGCTTGCTAGAGAGTACTAGAAGTCCTTGATAGGACTTGTAGAGCTCAAGTTATGGCTTTGACAAGTTAAGGGTATTTTGGTCATTTGGAGATTATAGGTCATTTCAACCATAAGGCCATAACTCCTATTTCCAAGCTTCAAATGAGAAAATGTTCAACATCAAACTTGTTCAAAATGATGTTTTAAGGCTATTTAAGAGGTCATGAGATGTTGGAAGTGATTGTAGCTCAAAGTTGCAAAAATGACCTAAAATATAAGTTAAATGAACCAAAGTTGGAAATTGATACTTTTGTTCTACACATCCAAACCAAGGCATGTAATATATCATTTTGACTCTAGAAAACATTTTAAGAACATTGGTTTAGCCACATTTTTGAATTGAAATTCAATTGGTGGACTTGCTTTGAAAAGTAGTTACTTACATCATAAGTAACATTTATAACCAAGGCCCCTTGCAAGCAAAACACTTCCAAAATGTCACTAGGGGAGAAATTGGAAGAGAATGGGATTGATTTCAAGCTGCAAACAGAACTATGCATACCATGGCATATGGTTGAAATTCTCATGACATGAGAGATTGAAACTCTCATTAGAAGGATCTAGAGGGTTCTAGATCATCCATACATGTTCTATATATTGAATAGAGAGGATCCAGAGCAAAGGTTGGTGATGATTGAAGGAGAGAGCAGAGATTGAGATTGAGATTTCATTGCTTGCAACTGAATTCGATTACATCATTTCACTCACTTTCCATCCATTTTCTTGATTGCAATCTCTTCCATGGATGCTAGGGAATGATTCCAGATCATAATCAAAGGGAATTCGTGGCTGATTGGTGTTCTTGAGCTCAGATTTCTCCAGCTGCAACTCACATTCGAATCCAAGAATTGAGGCCATTTCAATCAGTTCTATTGCATATAGAAGCTTGTAAGTGATTCACTGAAGGAGTCTGGAGCGTTTGAAGGCTTGATTTGAGGTCTTGCTACTTCTGTGCACACGAATTTTTTAGGTTGCTAACCTTCAATCTCTAGCTTAAATTAGGTAGAATTAAGATGAATTAGGGTGTTAGATGCATTGTAGAACGGTGTAGGAAGGATTTCAGATCATTAATTTGAGAATTAGTGACCAATTAAGGGTGTTACCATTTTCGGTTGAGAATTGGTTCTTGCGAATCTTGAGGTTTCAGAGAGAATAAAGGGCATGAATGAATTCGTGAGGAAATTTGGGACAAGTTTCATGTATAGACCACTTGCAATGGAGGATCCTAGAGAGAGTTAGGGTTTGGGACGATGATCGGAGCACCACCGATGGTGGCCGGAGCTGCGCGCGAGGTTCAGAGATTCAAAAGGTTAAAGATGACTTTAGAGCCCTTGGATTTAGGTGGACCTTTGACTGGAGAAGTGATCCAATGGCCACAAATGGATTTCAATTTGTGAAGAATCTGAGTTTTAATGAAACACATCGTTTCATTTAGTTGCTGATTATGGGCTTAGTGAATTGGTTGATACCTACACCCCCCTGATGGCCCAATCCATGAACTGAACTGATTTTCACTACTATCTGCACCGTGCATTTATTATTTTTCTTGGATTTTCTTTAATTTTTCATTTTATACATGGTTCATGATTAAATCATAAAAAATTGAAAAACAATCCAATTGACCCCATTCTTTTTGAATTAGATTCATGATTGAATCTAGTATTTTTTAGATGAAAAATATTTTTATTTCATGCATTTTCTGATTTTATGGGAATTTTCACATTTTAATTAATATTAAAATAGTCATGTTTGATACTTAATTTTGTGGAATTTTGTGTGACCATGTGATGATGATTTTGATCTTGATTTTTTGTGAGTAGTTAGCATAGATATGCATGATCCCCATAGATTTTTTTCACATTTTTGTGATGAACCTAGGTGGTAGTTTAGGTTGAAACCTTTAGAAGCTCCATTTTTAGGGTTTATGGTTGATACCTTTGGATTTAGGACTTAATTTTAGGACTTAATAGATGATTTAGTCCCTGGTTTTTGTATGAGGCATTCTTAATTGAATTAGGATCCCTTAGGAATTTTTGTAGAAATTTATAAGATAGTTTACTATTTTTGATTGATTTTAGTTTAGGTGCTAGTTTTAGATGATTCTAATGCACTAACTCAACTAGATTAACTTCTTTAGTTCCCTTAGATTAGGGTTTTGCTTTGCTTGTTCTTGGATGATGATAAAGGCAAGTTGAAGATGCATTGGATTGCTTGAAGAGGCTTGGATTTGAAGATCTTCCCTTCTTTTGGTGTAGTTTTGATTAGGTTAAGATTAGGGTTTTGTAGGCAGAGCTTCTAGATAGATCCTCTTCCTTCATAAACATGGAATATGTTGACCAATTCCATTCTTCCCTATGATGTAAGGTCCCCTTGTAAAGGACTCATCCCTACTTTGGTAGGATGTGTGGCTCTTTACAAGTTGGTAGAACCTTTGACGGTCCCTTTCTCTGATGATAGGATGCTCAGTGGTGACCTTTGGTCTTCACTCTGCTACCAATCATCCAAACCTTGCTCTTGATAGATGAATCTTTCTCCCTTGTTAGAGAATGGAGTTCCTTGCGTGAAGAATATTGAAGGATGAAGTTGATACTTCTTTGTGTTTGAAGATTACCCTTAGAAGTTGAAGCTTGTAGGAGAAGAAGACCAAGTGGATACTGGTAAAGCAAAGAGAGCTGAAGCTTGAAGACCAAGTTGATACTTGTAAAGAAGATCCAACTGAGATTGAGTGAAGAGCTAAGGCTTGAGGAATGAAGGATAAAGTTGACACTTACATGGATGCATGGAGAGCCTGAAGGAGTCAAGTTGATACTTGTAGTTAGGAGTGAAGCCTGAAGGTGGAATTGACTGAAGAGCTGAAGCTTGAGGAAGTGAGAATAAGTTGATACTTATGTTGGATGGGTTGAAACCTTGGAGGAGCAAGTTAATACTTGCTGTTGAAGGTGATAGCCTTGAAGGGTGGTTGAAGTCTGATGACTGAGATGCTGTCAGAAGATTGCTGTGAAGCTGTGGGAGCTGTTAATCTGTTCTCTTTTCTGTACTGATGTGCCTTGTTTGACTTGCTTGATGCATTAGAATAAGTACATGTTTAGA
The DNA here is from genome assembly GCA_963859935.3 of Lathyrus sativus. NCBI lineage: Eukaryota > Viridiplantae > Streptophyta > Magnoliopsida > Fabales > Fabaceae > Lathyrus > Lathyrus sativus. The sequence goes on from OZ012740.1 coordinate 397,319,019, forward strand.
TTGAGTTAAACTAGGAGCATGATTGCACTAGAGGTTGAGTTGCTCCCTCTGCTTGTATTTTTACTGTATGGCTTTGCTTGGGGGTATTCGGTAGAGCCCAGCTCCCTTGCCCATGTGGTTTGTGTTTGCTTGATGGCATTTTATTTCATTTCCTATGTATGATTGCAGTCTATGTTGCTTGATGGCATTTTATTTCATTTCCTCTGTATGATTGCAGTCAATGTTGCTTGATGGCATGTTATTTCTTCTGTATGATTGCAGTTATTCATATCTGGCTTGAGGTTGAGATGAGCTTGTGGAGGCTGATGCCCCACACACATTTCCTCCCTCACTTGCATTGCATGCATTTTACAGTCGTTTACTGTTTACTGTTTAAGCTGATGCTTATCTGTTTCTATTTATCATTGACATGATCCCCTAGGAATCTCACTTCCTTTGATAAGGAAGTGATGATTAGAACTTTAGGTTGAAACCTATGCATGATAACTTCTAGGAGTTCCCTGTTTCAAACTTCAACCATAGGATGAATCCTTGGCATGACAACATTAGGACTTGATAGTCTTCCCCTTAGTTGAGCCTGCTCTCTCTTCTTATCTTCAAACAAATCAAAATACAGTAATAAAGGTTAACTAACGTCGTACGTTACGAGCCTTAAGCTATCTGAGAAAGGATTGTTGGAGAGTTTCTTTTCAACAGTCTGGATGTTCAGTATGGCACCCTTTGGGTGACATGCGACACATTCACTCTCAGGTCATAGTCTCTAGTGCGATACTGGTTGCAAACAACCATAAAAAACAGTTCTTTCGTAAAAGACAGAAAACAAACTTCAAACCTTTTTGCCCCGTGGGCCCATAATTCAAAGGAAGCTTTTCTGAAGAAAAGAGTGTCGTTAACTCCCAGTTCTATCGCAAACGGTAACGCTTAAGTCTCCAAGGGTCGAGCTGCGTACATCCAACTGCTGGGACTGTTTGTTAACCCTACTCGATAAAAACAGATGAATCTGAATTCTCGTAATCTGTATTATCCCGAACTACGTAAGCTCTGATCTCTCATACCTGTTGAGAATACGTAGGCACAATACTGATGTATTGGCGAGCCACCTTCCCCGTATCCCGTAGTTAGGCGAACTACGTTGACTCTGATTTCTCATTCTCTGATGAGAATACGTAGGCATAAAGCGCGACGCTTTGCCGAGTCATTGTTTTTCTTTTCTTTTCAGACTAGCCTTGATAGGTAGATAGATAAAACCAATCCGTCATATAAACACAAACAAGCGTGGATCCCATCGAGTACGATGGACGTGAGGGGTGCTAATACCTTCCCCTTGCGTAACCGACTCCCGAACCCAGACAACGGTTGCGATGACCTTGTCTTATACCTTTTTCGTCAAGTTTTTCCGATCATTTCCTTTCCCGCTCTGAGGGATAAATAACGAAAGGTGGTGACTCTTCTGTTTTGCCGGCACCTTATTTTCGTGGTAGCGACACATAGGAATTTACAGCTCCGTCAAATATCAACTGCCACTTGGAATCCGACTCTGGTCCTTCATCCGGCAACGGTTCTTCCCAATCTTTCATCTTTAGGTACATGATATCCTCGTCAGGAAAATCAAACCTCATCGATTGGTAGTCCTCAATAGGCTGCTCCGCAAGGTACTCTAACAAGACGCTACCTTTAATAGCCTTTTGCGAGACATACTGAATATCATATTCGGTTAGCACCATCTGCCATCGGGCAATTCTTCCGGAGAGTGCTTGCTTCTCAAACACGTATTTGATTGGATCCATATTTGAAATGAGCATGGTTGTATGATTTAGCATGTATTGCCTCAAACGTTTGGCGGCCCATGCTAGCACACAACAAGTTTTCTCGAGCATTGAGTATCTGGACTCACAGTCAGTAAACTTCTTACTCAAATAGTAAATCGCATGCTCTTTACGTCCTGTCTCGTCGTGTTGACCAAGAACAAAACCCATACTTTCCTCAAGAACCGTCAAATATATAATCAAAGGTCTCCCGGCCACTGGGGGTATCAAAACAGGAGGTTCCTGCAAGTATTCTTTTATCTTGTCGAACGCCTTTTGACAATTTTCATTCCATGTTACAGCTTGGTCCTTTTTCAACAGCTTGAATAATGGCTCACACATAGCTGTTAGGTGAGAAATGAACCGAGCAATGTAGTTCAATCTCCCTAAAAACCCGCGCACCTCTTTTTCTGTTTTAGGCGTCGAAATTTCTTGTATTGCTTTTATTTTCGCAGGATCAACCTCTATTCCTTTTTCACTCACGATAAACCCCAGCAGTTTACCCGATCTCACCCCGAAGGTGCACTTGTTAGGGTTCAGTCTCAGCCTGAACTTCCTAAGCCTCTTGAACAGTTTCAGCAGATTAACCAAATGCTCCTCCTTCGTCTGGGATTTGGCAATCATATCATCAACATAAACCTCAATCTCTTTATGCATCATGTCATGAAAGAGAGTCGTCATTGCACGCTGATACGTTGCCCCAGCGTTCTTCAATCCGAAGGGCATCACTTTGTAACAAAATGTTCCCCAGGGAGTAATGAAAGTAGTCTTCTCCATGTCTTCTGGTGCCATTTTGATCTGATTATAGCCCGAGAAGCCATCCATGAAGGAGAATACGGAGAATTGAGCGGTGTTATCAACTAGCACATCGATGTGAGGAAGTGGAAAATCATCTTTCGGGCTCGCTCTGTTCAAATCACGGTAATCTACGCACATTCTCACTTTACCGTCTTTCTTTGGCACTGGCACAATATTAGCGACCCATGAGGGATATTTTGTAACAGCTAGGAAACCAGCATCCCACTGTTTTTGAACTTCCTCCTTAATCTTTACTGCCATGTCCGGTCTAGTTCTTCGGAGTTTCTGCTTAACTGGAGGGCATTCTTCTTTTAGCGGCAGACGGTGAACAACCATGTCTGTATCCAACCCAGGCATATCTTCGTACGACCAAGCAAATACATCACTATATTCCCTAAGCGTCTCAATCAACCTTTGCTTGATGTCGCTCTGCAGCGCAACCCCTATACAGATGTTTCTTTCAACCCTTTCCGACCCCCAAATCGATAATCTCAATGACTTCCTCATGAGGCAGAATGATTTGCTCTTCTTGTTTCAACAACCAGGTCAACTCTTCTAGGACATCGCCATCTTCAACAATCCCTTCTTCGGCCTGAAATACTGGGTGCTCGAAGTCGAAGTGAGTCATAGGCGGTTCATAGATGTCATCTGAAATAGTAATCCTGCAAAGGGAATGGTTAAATGCTTCAAAACGCATACAAAGCAAATAACCACGTTGCCATTTTATTGTAAAAATAAAAACAAGAAGAGCAGAGATCACAATATTTGTACATGAAAAACGCCTTTTATTTAACGATTAAAAAGTGCAATGTACATAACAGAATGGCCCTAAGCAAAATCACGATGCCCCGGGTAGGACACCGGATTGTTCAACAATTAAGAAAACAAAGCATTACTGTTTAGTCGTCACATGAACAGTCTCCTAAATAGACCAATTGCAAAGCCCTTGTCCTGGCACGCTCGAATGAATCCAGGCGTCCATGTCGCAGTCGCTGTCTCCTTCCTCGGAATCTGAAACAGCATTGATGGTCTCGTAATATACCCCACCAGCCATAATTGTTATTGGTCCTTTGAAACGGGGTGCCCCTGCAGTAGGCGTTGATGATGAAGGATGATATCCAAGTCCAAATTTGTCCATTTTCACGGGAATATCGAATACCTTGCCCCAGCCCTAGGTCTCACCTGCCTGTACCAGAGCCTGCGCTTCCTTATAAGATGACACAGCCACCTCTGATGCTTTACTGGGTACCGGTTCTTTGCCTTTAATTTTAAACCCCTCAAACGCTTGACAGGGTGTCTCATGGATCTCGCCGTCAACTTCTACACACTTGAATGATGATAAATGGCTGACCAATATATCCTCCTTTCCACAAACTGTGACGACACTATCCCCCACCATGTATTTCAGCTTTTGGTGTAATGCGGACGTGACTGCCCCAGCAACATGGATCCATGGGCGTCCCAAAAGACAACTATACGCTGGCTGGATGTCCATTATATAGAACTCAGTTTCGAATACTTCAGGCCCCACCTGCAACGGCAATGTTATCAATCCGAAAACTGACCTCCGTGTACCATCAAATGCCCTGAACACCAAGTCACTAGGCGTACAAATGATACCCCTGATATCCAATTTCATCATTGCTTTCTTCGGAAGCACATTCAAGGAAGACCCTGTATCCACCAACACATGGGACATGACCATGCCCCTGCATTCAACTGAGACGTGCAGCGCCATATTATGCTCTCTTCCCCTCGGGGTCAAATCAAAATCCGTAAATCTCAAACTATGGCCTGCGTTCACGTGCGCCATCACCCTCTCCAACTGATTCACCGAAACATCTTGGGGTACAAACGACGTGTCCAAAATTTTCAACAACGCATTCCGATGGGCTTCGGAACACAGTAGCAGCGATAATATGGAGATTTTCGACGGTGTTTGTTGAAGGTGTTCAACAATCTTATAGTCACTCTTACGGATAAGACGCATAAATTCTTCTACATCTTTCAGTGACGTTTCTTTTTCATTCCTCTGCACAGGAATAATCTCATTCACTTTTCCTTTACCTTTTGCCAATCGTTCTGCCTCTACCTCAGGCGATATAAAAATTCTCCCGCTTCTCGTCATTCCTCCAGTCCCGACGACATTGCCCACAACCCCAGCTGGTCGTTCATTGAATTCTATTTTATCCCCATCACAATATGCCTCCAACCCATATGTCCATGGCACGACTTTGGTACTCTCAAAAGGGACTGGCCCTGCCTTTGTAATAGTGATCGTCGACCGCCTGGTTGGCGCTGTTATAGTTATCGTTTTCCGTGGAATTGTCACCATGGCAACATCACTCTGCTCATCAGCTAACACCTCTGTAGGCTTCTCAACTGCCGTTTTATCAAATTGCAACGTGCCCTCATCTATCAAGGTCTGAATGCCTTTCTTCAACTCTGCACAACCCCCAGCCTGGGTCTAACAGTCCAAACAGAATTCATCACAGCCCGGGTACACACCCCCTTTCAGCAATTTGCTCTTGACTTCACCCAACGGTGTTTTCAGTTCATCAACATTCATCACCAGATTCAAGTCCTCTTCCGTCAAGATCGCATTTACCCCATGATTGGGCATGGGCCGTTGTACTATATTAGGGCTTGCCTGCCCGAAGTTTATAGCCTTGCTATCCAATAAATCCTGAACTTTATGTTTAAACGCATGACAGGCCTCTATGTCATGCCCGGGTGCCCCGGAGTGGAAGTCACAATGTTTGTTAACATCATACCCATAAGGAAGGGTTGGTCCCGTGGGCGGTGCCAAGGTCCTCTTTTCAACTAAATTCAGCCCCAACAGTGTCTGAAAAAGTTCTGCGTACGTGGAAGGAAGCGCTTCAAACACTCTTTTTGGCTTCGCATTCGGAAATCTTCTTTGCCCAGCATTCTGCCCCTGCTACTGTTGTGGCTGCTGCTGTTGTTGTTGCTGCTGCTGTTGCTGTTATTGTTGTTGTTGTTGTCTCTGTTGAGGAATCGGAATCGTGACACTAGTTATCTGCTGCGGCTGAGCATACTGATGTCTTCCTCTGCCCCTGCCCCTGCCACCAAACACTGCACTAGAATCACCTTGACGTCGACCACCAAATACTTTCCTATTACCTCCCGACGAAGTAGACTCCCCAGCTTGGAACCTTCCTACCTTAATACTATTCTCAATCATTTCACCCATCAAGATCAGATCAGAGAAACTGCCCAACGCAACAGGAAACAACTTCTCGTAGAATATCCCCGTGAATATTCCAATGAACATATCGTTCATCTCCTTCTCCACTAGAGGAGGATGCACTCTTGCCGCCATGTCGCGCCACCTTTGCGCATATTCTTTGAAACTCTCCCCAGTTTTCTGTGACAAGCCTTGCAGCTGGACCCTGTTTGGTGCCAGGTCACTATTATACTTGTAATGGGTCACAAACGCATCAGCCAGTTGCTTCCATGTCTTAATTTGAGTGGGCTCCAACCCCATATACCACTCAAGTGAGGGTCCAGATAAGCTGTCCTGAAAGAAATGCATCAGCATTCTTTCATCATTTGAGTAAGCGGACATCCGTCTATAGTAAGAGCGAACATGCACCTTCGGACAAGTGTCTCCCTTATATTTATCGAAGGTGGGAGCTTTAAACTTCAGCGGCACCCTTAGGCCAGGCACCAATCCCATCGTAGTCATATCTAAACCAGAAGTATTCTGATTCACTACACCCTTCATTTGTTCCTCAAGCATTTTGATCCTCTGAACAGGATCCACAGGTCCATCCATACCCCTACCAGAAAAGGCATCTTCTTGTTGGTCCTCATTCCAATTAATATTCTCATTTCCGTACCCATCATACCCATTGTTGCGACCAAATCCAGACTGATTCATCATAGGACCCCGTCCTCTGTTACCATACCCTTGAGTGACCCCAGCAGGTCCAAACCTAGTGTTGAGAAACCCAACGCCATTTCCATTACCCAATCCACCATAGCCCTGATTAGCATTACCAAAACCATCATATTCGAAACCCTGGGGGTTGAAGCCAAACTTCCCATCCTGATTGACATAATCAAAACCCTGATCATTATAGCCGAACCCGTTGTTTCCAAAGCCATTACCTCCATTGTTACCACCGCCCAGATTGGCGTCTCCGAACCCAACATTGTTAATGACAGTCTCATTGCCAATTCCTGTATTACCATTCCCGGCGTCAGCGCCATTGTTCACATTCACAACAGGTATATTCACCACAGGTGGAGCTATAGGCGTAGGAGTACCATCCCCATGAATGGTTTCAACACGTACAGAATTGTGGTCTTCGTTTCCATTCCCAGCACTCTTCGCCAGCAATGGCTGCACCAAAGTCTGCAGGTTTTCCTGCCCCTTCACAATTGTCTCCATCGTTTGCATGAACAGCGCCAGCTTTTCACGCATCTCCTGCATCTCATTTTGCATCTGGTCCATGACTCTTTTGCAGTTGGTACGAGTAGAGTATCGGTGAGGACGTTGACTTTCAATCCTGGAAAACCTGGTGAGATGCAGGAAATGAGATACAGTTTCAATAATTACCTGGTAATGCAATATGGACATGTATGCAAATGCAATATGTGTCTGCGCATTAGGGAATATCACTCCCCAATTCTAGTGCCAATGTGCCAGTGCAGCGACAGTGATAGCAATAAGAAGCTCGAAACACAATCATAGAAAAACATCTCATACATTGCAGAAAATCCCATCAAGTCAGGAATACAATATTAATGAGCGAACAATAAGAAGGCATGACCTCAACCAACAATCCTGGTGATGGTCAGCACGATGCAAATAAAGCATACACATCAATACATGAGATAGTCAAGTGCGCCCATACGCCAGATACTCTTCCAGCAGCCTTTTGGTCTTCTGATGGTCTGGCTGAGAAAGCAATCCCTTGATAAGTAGATCTCTTTGCTTGAGAACACGTCGCAAATCACCAATAGATTCCTCCCATGCCCCTTCTCCAAAGCAGTCATCTAACTTCCGTTTCTGAGATGCAGACTCCTTCTTGCACTTGATAACTTTGTTCAAGGAATTCTGGACATCATACCTCCGCGTAACCTCTTCTTCTAACCTCGTCTGGCTAGCTTTCAACTGACCTTCTAGCTCAAAGATCTGCAGCCTCAGTTTGTCTTCTCTTTCCTTATTGTCGGTCAGCATGGCGTTCCAGGTTTTGTTGAACGCAGAGATCTCCCGGTAGGCGATATCGAGTGACTTCTTCTTGGACTCTAACATATCATGAGAGCTTCTGAATTCTTTTCCCAGGCGTTCGCGCTTCTTTTTCTCTTCTGCCAGTTCAGCACCTAACCTGCTTACCAACTCAGTCTGTTGTTGGAAGGAATACACAGCTTCGTTTTTCTCCCTCCGGATTTGAGCCAATTCCTTCTCTAACTCTTCATTGATCTTTATCAAGTCTTCTTTTTCTTTCACGACCTGCTCATATACCTCAATAGCCACAGTAGTCGGTTCCTCAACTGGAATGGGAACAGGACGTGATACTGCTGGAAAAGGCATCTGCACCTGTCTTACCCTCTCTTGAATCCATACCTTGTAAGGCATATAGGCTTGACAATCATTCTTGCCTAGTAATGGTTTCCCTCTTCTGCAGATATGATTCCAAGCGTGCTGAAGCTTGGCCAATAATTCCCCACACAGGTCACCAGTGAAATACAGAGATTCCTGTATTTCTTCCTCCTTCGGTGGACTCTTCAAAGCATACCCAAACTGTCGAACCAACAAAGATGGGTTGTAATTAATACAGCTCTTCCTTCCAATTAGAGGAACGTTGAGAAACCCGGTGCAACTGAAGATAATCTCTGACCCCAATAAATATCTATCGAACCAGACAATGTCTTCTGAAGAAAGCCCCATTAGACGCTCAGACCATTCAGCTGTATCTGCAGATTCAACAAAAGGACCCTTCTTGGGCAGATGGCTCTCAAACCACATATTCAGCAAAGGTACACAACAATGGACATTTTCCCCCTCCTGTTTTCATTCTTATAATGCAAGGAATGATAGAAATCTCCAATCAAGGTAGCCACCGGGTTGCTTGCAGCAAACAAGTGGAATGCATCCAAATCAACGAATTCAGGCAGATTAGGGAACAGTATAATCCCATAGATGCACAAGGCAAGAACAACGTTAAACACAATCCAGCAGCCACTTTTGGCATACTCTTGAGCTTTGCCAACCAAAAATTTGAGAGAAAACCCCGAAACTCCATGCCAGGAAGTCAACAACAACTCTGCAGGATCCATATGCAAGGGAACAGCTAAGTCTTCCAGCTTAGGCTTAGCATCAAAGTGAATGAAGGGCACTCTGTTCTGAACCGGCAACTCTAGAAACTCAGCGTACTCCTCCATGGTCGGAGCCAAAATGAAGTCTTGGAACATAAAACACCTCAAGGAGGGATCATATAACTACATCAATGTGTATAACCCATTCAGCTCGTATGCAGTTGGCCTGCAAACCAAACTCAGTAGTCTCCTATAACTCTTTCTAAAACTTCTCTTCACATCATCGTCAGCTAGGGGAATCAGACCCAGCAGAGAAGTCAAATTAGGGGTAGGCAACTTATATGCAACAGTCTTCCTCAAAGTACTCATGGTAACAGATAGAAGTCCGGAGCACTAGGATCGGGGAGTATGAAAATGCACCTGCAGCACAGACACACGTTAATGATATGCACATGATGATGCAAACAATGCAATATGCAAGCAATGCAACAAGGGATCAAGTGCCCCTGGATGAGAAGTCCAATCCACAATATTGGCCTCAAATAGACCCACAAACTGCTCAAGACCATCCACAATGCTCCAACCCGGTCTCTGACACACCCAATAACATTGTCCTCAAATACCACTGAACCTCAACCAAGAAAACTGGTAATCTGGAGGTCAAGTTACCTGCATGTCCCAACCCCTCTCACAGGTAGGTGTCCTAATAACTGACACAAGGTATGGCATCCTATGCGGTCGTTGGCGTCACAGACTTTCAAGACTGATGATACGATACCCAGAAGGTGTGGCATCATCATGTCCTGAAGAGGCCTCACTTAGCCAACTTCCAAATGATCGGTCCCCGGAGTCGACAATCCAACTAACCAACAACCCCCTCAACCCAAAGGGTTGAAAAAGAAGTCAACCAAAAGAACCTCGTCCGAGCGTGGATTTCATGAGACACTAGTGCCTGCAAAGCAAGCACGCGCCCACTAATTTCCACTCTAATTCTAGGTGCACTCAAGCCCAGGTCCGGCTTATCTCTCAATCATAGATCCCCCTCATACCCATGGCAATAATCACAATAATATAATGCTGAATGTAAAATACAGAAACGTAAATCCATACAAAACCCACGACGGGAAAACAAGCGCTAGGATTGACTCGCGTAGGGAACCGTTGGAGTCCCCAGCAGAGTCGCCAGCTGTCGCTACTGCGAAAATCGGCACCGACTAAACAGAAGAGTCGCCACCGTGCGTTATTTATCCCAACGGAGGGAAAGGGAACACTCAGGGTAAACCTAACGCAAAACGGGAAGGGAATGGTCGTTGCAACCAAATTCCTGGATTCGGGAGTCGATTACGCAAGGGGAAGGTATAAGCACCCCTCACGTCCATCGTACTCGACGGGATCCACGCTTGTTTTCTGGTACGGATTGTTATTCTATCTACTCTAAAGGTCTGGGGTTAAAAGAGAAAAGAAAATGACTCGGCAAAGTATCGCACTTTATGCCTACGTATTCCCGTCTGGAACGAGAAATCAGAGTCAACGTAGTTCGCCTACCTACGGGAAAGGAGGGGAAGGTTGCTCGCTAGGATATCGCATCCTATGCCTACGTACTTTCATACAGCATGAAAGATCAGAGCAAATGTAGTTCGGGCCACGGAAGACACATATTTGTCTGTTTATCTTTTATCCTTCTGAAAAAGGCTTTCTCCTGATTACGGGTCCAAGCGGACAAAATGACATTTTATATTGGTTTTCAGTTTTTTACGCAAGAACTGTCTTTTATTGATGTTTAAAATCTTATTACAGTGTCTTGAATGATTTTGAGATAAGAAGAGAACGACACTCTAAAACCTAGGGTTTGAAATGGGAATCAAAAACTACCCTAATGCTATCATGCATGGATTAACACCTAATGTCTGTCATATTTCTCTCTTGCGCAGAGAGAAACAGAGATCCTAGGGGATAAACGGAAAAGAAACAGCATATATACAGTAAAGCAGTAAAATGCATGAATGCAACAGTACAAGCGAGGCAAGGGAGTCCCACTCAACCTAGAACCTGAAAAACAATAGGCAAAGTGAAACAGCTTCACTTCAAACCTAAGGGAAAATTAACAAACAATACAGCAAAGAAAATAAAACCCCAAAACCAGCTCTGACAGCACACTAGCTCCTACAGCAGCAGCTCTGAACAAACATCAAACTCTGACAGTTGATTAGCAGCAAAACAGTAACATCTTCAAGTGAACCCCAAAATCAACTCTTCAATGATCCCCTACACTCCCAGCAAACCCAAGCTTTAGCAGGCAATGAACCCCAACAGTTGACAGCTTCAGACAACAGTAAAACCCTAATTCAACAGCTGAGAAGCTTTGACAGGCACAAGCTTCTCCTTTATCCATCTTCAATGAAATGAACTTATTATCTCCAATGGCTTCTTTCTTCAAGGTAAGCACTCCAGAAAAGAATCACTTAACAGAACAAGTTGAATGCTAAACAGCTTATTGACAACCAAAGGAAGCCTATAAGTGTTTAACATTATGAGAGACAGGTTCCCTCAAAGTTCTACTTCCAAGATAAGCCACTTATCCCTCCAATGTAGGGACGTGAATATCTTAGAAGGACTTTTAGTCATTAGGAGGAATGGAAGCATAAGATGCTTTCCATGTTTGGGGAAGAATTCAGTCTAACCTAAAGTTCTGCCTATTTTTCCCTATTTTCCTATATCTTCAACAAGCACCTTCAAGCACAAGAATCCCCAAGCTCTAAGTATTGATACTTGCCTTCAATCTTCTCACATGCTTCCCCATGCTCCACAAGCCAAGCTCAAGCCCCACATCCCAGATAAATACCCAAAACCCAAGCAAACAAAGCAATACCCCAAGTGGGAAACACACCAATATCAACCAAATTGCAAAATCAAGTAAAAATAGTAAAACTCATTATAAAATCCTAATTAAATTCCTAAGGGAACCTAACTATATACCCTATACCCCATATAATCCCCAAGACTTAAATAAATTTTAAAATCCCAAAACTATGCCCTAAACTGCACCTAATTGTTGTGAAACCCTAATCCTGATTACCCTAAAATTGATGGCTCAAAACTATCCTAAATTAAATCAAAAAAATGTGATAAATTTCCAGGGGGAACCTAATACTCTAATCTAACCATAGGAAAAAGAATTACGTCAAAATATGAAATACAATGGCCATACTAAATTCAGCAAGTAACATATACCAAGTGTAAATGAAATAAAAGCAATTAAAAGTAAAAATAAACCAAAAAATGAAACAATGCATGAAATGCCAATTTTATTTTCTTATAATTTTCTTGATGTTTTCATGAAAATGAGGGAAAAAATCCCATGCAAAAACAACCATTTTTCAATTTGTTATGATTTATTTACTTTCCTATATGCAAACACAAAATAAAATGAAAATCAATTAAAATGAAAAAATATGAGTGGCAAATAGCAATTTTCTATAGTTCAGAAACTAATTGGGCTCAGGAAGAGAGTGCCAATAGCAGGCACGCTGAGCCCAACACCATTCAGAAAATCACACCCAAGGGAAAACGAAAAACGGGTGCTAAAAGCAATTATTCTCCTTGTTATCCTATTGGGCCCCAGACTGGGGGGTGTGGATAACGAATCCATCTGGGCCCAAAACGCAAAACACATGGGGAGAGGGGGTTCAAGGAAAAAAGGGGAGGTGGTCATCAAACCAACCACAATGGGCCTAAGGCCCGAATCCCATTCAACCTCAGTACTAGCAACAAAACCTAAGTTCTCCTAACATTCCCTCACTACTGTTCATCTTCCTTCTCTCCCAAACCCTAACGACGTTCTCTCCTCTCGCCTCCTCTCTGAATCTCTCAACCTCCATCCAAACTCTCCCACACACTCTGTCACACAAACTCTTCACCAAATTTGTTCAAATTCCATCACCACAAAATCTTCCTAACCTAATCGTGTTTTAATCTCTGCGTACTTCTCTTAACCAAACACACAATCCTAGCTCTACGACCTACGCAACAGCCAGCTAAAGAGTTCGAAAAAGAGACAAAACCTGGTGATGGTGATGAAGATGGCGAAGTCTGGAAGCACTTCTTGAAGATTCCTTGAAGAAAATGAGCTCGTAGGTTAACGAATCTTGAAGCACCGGACAAATGACGATCTTGACGTTTGAGCGCTTGTTGAAGATTCGGAGTAGATCGGAGATAATTTCCGGAGTTCCTCCTTGAAGATGAAGAAACCAACAAGCCTGATGCGTTGATGAGAGTCGTTGAAGGTCTCGATCGGAGGGTGTTGCAGAAAGATCGAAGGTTTTGAAGATTGGTTGAAGAACGAATGGGAAATCTGGAAACGATTGTGTTGATGAATGTTCTTCGCGAATCAAGATGATGATGAAGGTTCTTGATCAGTTTCTGGAAATCTGTCTTGAACAAGTTAACGAGTTGGATGAACGTTATTGCGAATTGCTGGTGAATCTGGAAAAAATGCAGGTTCTGATGAGTTTTCCGGCGAGGTTAACGGACTCCGGCAACAGTTGCGGAGGAGATGCGGTGGTCCAGTGAGTTTTGCATGGCCGGCGGTGGGAATACGTTGGTGGGACGCGTGGCAGTGAGAAGGAGAGAGAGAGAGAGAGACGCGTGGGGCCAGAGAGATTGAGGGGGAGACACGTGGATCAGAGAGAGGGTAGTGGAGTTGATGCACTGGCGAAATTCTGAGTGGAAAAAAGTGAGGTGTCTAGCCTTTGAAGAATACACGTGGGGCTGCTTATATATTGACACTTGGCAAGCTCTGGACCTGGGCCTCTAAAGACTATGGATAATGGCCCATTAATGAATGAACTCTGATTAAGACCTAATTAATCCCTAAACACAAAACGAAATTAATAACAATAAACCCTAATTAACTCCTAAAAAACGAAATTAACCATAACTATCCTATTTAAAACTGAAGAAGATATTTAATATCTAAAAATCTATTTAAAATCCTAATTAAATCTATAAAATCAATTAAACCTATTAAAATCTAGAAAAACTAATAAACCTATTAAATCCTATATAAACTCTGTAAAATCAATACTAAAACTAATAAAACTATATTATTAAAAAAACTATTATCTATTAATATTCTAAAAATCAAATTCAAGTCTATTTTAAAAAAAAAGGGAATATCTATTTAAAAATCTAAACATCTATTAAGAAAATATCTATTAAATTCTACAAATCTATTAAGAAAATACCTATTAAATTCTACAAAGCTATTAAGAAAATACCTATTAAATTCTACAAAGCCATTAAGAAAATACCTATTAAATTCTACAAAGCTATTAAGAAAATACCTATTAAATTCTACAAAGCTATTAAGAAAATACCTATTAAATTCTACAAATCTATTAAAAAACTATTAAAATGCATTAAAAATCTAGGAAATAAAAGAAAAATCTAAAAATTGCCAGAAAGCCGATTAAATCGATTAGGGAACGATTCCGCAACCATAGCGAAACCCGGGCACCGAGATGGCCTAAAACACAGGGAACGAGCACCAATTCTCAAAGTACGCTTATTCGAACCGGCCTGAACTGCCTGAGATACCAGGGGCTGCAATCCCGATAAAAATCAATCTGACTGAGAAAATTGCAATGCCTGCAGTATGCGAATGTGAATGCAAAATGCGTCGAAACATAAACCAGATAGGGGAACCGGTTGGTCAAATTTTGGGGTGCAACACTGATCGGTAGTGTCTCTGCTAGATTCTCTGACTTAGTGATTGTCGGTGAGAGAATTGAAGAAGGTCTAAAGAGCGGAAAGATCCCAGGAGGTTCTAACAACCAAGCCAATGCCAAGAAGCCTTTCAACGGATACGAGAAGAAAGAGGGCGAAACAAATGACATCTCTTTGCAGAAAGGGCAAGCTTCTCAACAAGCTACCGCTCATATGCCTTATCAAGTTCCCTATTATCAGTATACGTATGTTGTTGCTACGCAATATGCTCCAACGCCTTATCTGCCAGCTGTTCAAGCAGTGCAAGCTCAGATGCCACAGCAACAGGCTCCTCAGCAACAAGCCTATAATCAGCAAGGATATCAGTACCCTCCTCAGCAGCAGCAACAACAAGGTGCTCGCCAACAAAGTCAACAGAGAACATGGAGGCCTGATAGAGTATTTGATCGTCTACTAATGACATATGCAAGTATCTTTGCTCAGTTGATGGAGAAGAAAGCTATCGTTCCAAGAGATTTAGCTCCCCTAACTGTCATTCCTCCCGACTACGACGCAAATGCTCATTGTGAATTTCATAAGGGCGCTCCAGGTCACACCATTGAGAACTGCAGGGCTTTCAAGCACAAGGTTCAAGACATGATTGACAAGGATGCTATCAACTTCAATGGAAAGTCTCCAAACGTCATCAACAATCCAATGCCACCGACCAGCTAGTGCCAGCAGCAAATCAGATCAAATTCAGTCAAGTCAAAGTTCATTTCCCCGAAGAAGGTCGTCATGTTGCCATTTGATCTTTCGCATTTCTTATGTTTTTTCTTTGTTTGTTTAAGTATTGTATGCTTTGAACAATTGCCATTTCATATTTGGTTTTCATTAATGTATTGTTTATGCATGTTTTGAATTAATTATGTCGTATTCACTCATTTTTACTTGTCACTTACACTTTTATTTACTTCACTATATCAACTGTTGTTAGCATGATTTGAGGGAGGATGATGAAAACGAGATACCCATAATTGCAAACTGTATGCTTTCAGACAGAATCTCGTCAATGATGTACAGGCATTGTTTCAATTCCCCCAAACACCGGAGATATAAGGAGATAATCCCTAGTAAACCAATTTGAGCTTAGAAGTAGTAGTTTCCTTCGGATATTCAAACCCTTTACACTCAACCTGGGGCAGGGTAGTGTTCAGTTAATCCAACTCCGCACTCGAATCAACAAAGCAAAATCCAGAAGACAGTTGTTCATCAATGATTTATACTATGGCAGTCGCAACCCTCCAACAAAATCCAAAAAAAAAAGTCAAAATCCTGCTAAGTCAGACACCTCAAAGGGGACTTAGGAAAAATTAAGGCAATCCCGATGGATCTGACAAGCAAAGTCAATTCATGCAAAAGTTAGGGATCAAAAAAACAAAAACAAAAGAGGCCCTTAAAACCCTCAACCAAAAATAAAATAAGATTCAGTGGTCACCCAAATCAAAAGGGTCACTGATATCCATCAAAATAAGGTGACTGCCACGACGAGCAAACCTTGAATCATCAAGCTTATACTGTCAAGACAAGTGCAGAATCAACTGAACGTAGGACTGGAGATTATCAAGAAGGGGTGGGTGCAAATCATACTTTGAGCCTAATATCCTTTGTTTCATAACCATTAACCAGACCACGTTACAACCCTCGAAAGACCTAATTGAGGCGAGATTTATTCTGAAAGCATACTATCGCAAGGTTGCGTAACCAGACTCCTCATATATCTGCTAATCATCAATGTTGGTGTCATTATTCTTGTTATATCTTTTTCACGCACTAATCAAAACTAGCATAATGTTTGGGCTAACGGTCCATTCGTTTCACTATCACGACACTTCAATAAAACGATACTTTTTCAAATCTTGCATCAAACTTTGCATTAATATTACTATTTGTGAATGTACAATTTTAATTGCAAATCAGTGCTAGGTATTCAAAGACATTCCAACAAAAGGCAATCAAGGAGGAACTTGACTTTCAGTGGTTGGCACGAAGCAAGGTTACCTCAAAACTCACAGGCTGAGGCAAATCATTCAAGAGCTCGAGCAGGGGCAAACCATTAACAAGTTCAAATTGGGGCAAGACCAGGTCATCCCGACCATCAAGCAGAGTTACAATCTCCTCTGAAACAAGTTCACAAATCACCAAGTATCCCAGACTTGGGGCATCCAAAGCATCTTTGTTTGCTTCAATCATGAAGTCTTCAACCAACTGCGTGTCGAGGAAATCAATCCCTCCCACCACCCAAAGTTTAATCCGTATTGGCAACTACAAAAGCCCACCACGCTGGCGTCTCCACCTACATTTCCAATCACCCGTCTGCATCATATGCATCATAAGCATCACATTCAACATCATAAGCATCTTGCATCGTATGCATACCCAATCATATCATACTTCCCTAGCTCTTACATCTCCACGCGTCAACATTTGCATTTGCACTTCCATTCATTATGGAACATCATTATCATTCAGCATTCGTATATGCAAGTCAAGGTCCAGGATCAATCTCGAAGATTTCCAAGACCGCCATCAGCCGAGTCAGGGGCATCCTCCGCAAGACTGTGGGTTTCTCCCACAAAATTTAAGAGCTTCAAAGTAATCACCAGCCCAGTCAGGGGCATCCTCCGCAAAGCCGTGGGTTTTCCCGCAAAATTCAAAGACATCCAAAGCAAGGTCCAACCCAGTCAGGGGCATCTTTTTCAACACCATGGGTATTTCTCATGACGTATTTCAACCTCGTGGTTGATCAGATCTTCAAATCAATGTACAGCCCAGTCAGGGGCATATCAGTCAAGACCGTGGGCGTTCCCCACGAAGTTGTTCAACCTTTTGTTAGGCAAATCCAAGACCTTCAGTGCAAGATTCAGCCGATTCAGGGGCATCTTCAGCAAATCCGTGAGTGTTCCTCACGAAGTTGTTCAACCTTTGTTGACCAAGACAAAACTTTCAAGACAAACTCAGCCCAACCAGGGGCATCTTCTTCAAATTTCATGGGCGTTCCTCATGAAATCATTTCAACAAAACTGTGACCTCCAAGAAAGACGGTGGGCGTACCCCGTTGATTCATTTCAAGCCAATCTTGCTCTTGGGCGTTCCCCAGTGAGTTGTATCCAGCAAGCGTGACCGTTGTCAATTTCCTTGCTATCATCCTTTTGGTGATAGCCGAACCTGGTTAGTTCAACCTAGCCTGCATACTTTTGGTGTTGGTAACCTTCAATTTTGTGACGTTCTATCATCCTTTTGGTGATAGCAACCTGTGTGCGTCTGTTTCGCTCCGTCATCCTTTTGGTGGGGGGGGTCTGTCACTTGGATTGGTGTCAGATTGTGCGATTGTGTTTATCCTATCATCCTTTTGGTGGTAGTGGCTGGTGTGAGTTTCGCTCCGTCATCCTTTTGGTGGGGGGTCTGTCACTTGGATTGATGTCAGATTGTGCGATAGTGTTTGTCCTATCATCCTTTTGGTGGTAGTGGCCGGTGTGAGTTTCGCTCCGTCATCCTTTTGGTGGGGGGTCTGTCACTTGGATTGGTGTCAGATTGTGCGATAGTGTTTGTCCTATCATCCTTTTGGTGGTAGTGGCCGGTGTGAGTTTCGCTCCGTCATCCTTTCGGTGGGGGGTTTGTCACTTAGATCGGTGTCAGATTGTGCGATGGTGTTTGTCCTATCATCCTTTTGGTGGTAGTGGTCGGTGTGAGTTTTGCTCTGTCATCCTTTTAGTGGGGGGTCTGTCACTTGGATTGGTGCCAGATTGTGCGATAGTGTTTGTCCTATCATCCTTTTGGTGGTAGTGTCCGGTGTGAGTTTTGCTTCGTCTTCCTTTTGGTGGGGGGTCTGTCACTTGGATTGGTGTCAGATTGTGCGATAGTGTTTGTCCTATCATCCTTTTGATGGTAGTGGCCGGTTTGAGTTTCGCTCTGTCATCCATTTGGTGGGGGGTCTGTCACTTGGATTGGTGTCAGATTTTGCGATAGTGTTTGTCCTATCATCCTTTTGGTGGTAGTGGCCGGTGTGAGTTTTGCTCCGTCATCCTTTCGGTGGGGGGTTTGTCACTTGGATCGGTGTCAGATTGTGTGATAGTGTTTGTCCTATCATCCTTTTGGTGGTAGTGGCTGGTGTGAGTTTCGCTCCGTCATCCTTTTGGTGGGGGTCTGTCACTTGGATTGGTGTCAGATTGTGCGATAGTGTTTGTCCTATCATCCTTTTGGTGGTATTGGCCGGTGTGAGTTTCGCTCCGTCATCCTTTTGGTGGGGGGTCTGCCACTTGGATTGGTGTCAGATTGTGCGATAGTGTTTGTCTCATCATCCTTTTGGTGGTAGTGGCCAGTGTGAGTTTCGCTCCGTCATCCTTTTGGTGGGGGTCTGTCACTTGGATTGGTGTCAAATTGTGCGATAGTGTTTGTCCTATTATCCTTTTGGTGGTAGTGGTTGGTGTGAGTTTCGCTCCGTCATCCTTTTGGTGGGGGGGGGGTCTGTCATTTTATTAATGTTAGATTGTGCGAGTGTGTTGTTTTCTCATCCTTTTGGTGATAGTAGCTATGTGTGTTTCATCCCATCATCCTTTTGGTGATGACGACCTTTTGCCTGTTATTTACAATTTACTCAGTGCTTTACATTTATCCAGTATTTCCACTCCCAAGCATTTTTTTTCTTTTCGGACAAATTCAAGGTCTTCTTCATATCTAATTGACTTCTACCTCGGGAGAGTGAATGCTACAACAGTTCATTTCCCTAGGTTTAAGCCAATTAGATAGGGGCATCTGTTATACCCTAAATTTGTCCTACCCTCTTTTAAAATATTTTCGCATTTCAATTCTACTTTCGTTTGTGCATCACCCACTTATTTTTTGTTAATTCTATTTATATTCTTCTTCTTCTTTGCTAAGATTTTTAATAATTAGTAAATATTTTGGTTTTTTTTAAATAGTTTGATTTATAATAATTATAGTAATTAATATTGCCTTCTTATTTAATATAAATTTTAGTTTGTTTTTTATATATTGTAAATGTTTATTTAATGGTTAATGTAAATATTATTATTTTTATATAGTTATATGTTTTAACGTTAACATAATTTTGAAAAGAAAATTAAAAAAAAGAAATTGAAGGAATCAGATGGGAGGCCCACTTCAACGGCCCATTAGGTTTGGTTCAGCATGTTATAAGAAAGGGGAGAATTTCTGATTGAGGGGGGACGGCTACGGTTCATCTCCCTTCTCTATACAAACCCGCCGCCTGGAAATCCCAACCCTAGAAAACCCTAAGATTTATTGTTCATCTCCTTCGTTTAGCTCGAAAGCGGCGCTGCGAAAATCTTCTTCCATACCCTTCACAGCCGCCTCTCCATCAAACCCTTGCTCATCTCCTTTCCACCCCCTTTTTCTCTTTCTTCCCACCGTCACTCGAACCTCCTCATCATCTTCAACGAATTCACAAACCCACCTTCCTCTCCTTCCTTCCGCCTCCATTTCACCCAAAAAAACACCACGCTTCAAATCAAGCATTTCTCTGAAACTTTGTGGTGTTGAATAATCCACGGATGTACGTAGAAGACGTCACCGGCGAAAGATACAGAGATGGCTATCCTGCTGATTTCAATTTGATTTTAGTCCTCGTCGCGTAGCCGCTGTCGAATCCAACCGGGACACTCTTGACTTCAAAAGCTTTATAATTTCGTGATGATGAAATCCATCAAAGATAACCTGTAGCAGCAGCTTTCACGTCTTGTTCTACGGTGTGTCGTCACGCGTCCACAACTTACCTTTCATTCACAAGACTCAACAACAGGTTTGTGAGCAACCAACTCCGCAATTACGGAACGACGTCTTCGTATTCTGTTGGTATTTCCCATGGATTCTATTTCTGTTCAATGTCTTTATGTTAAGTATAAGTGGTGTTGGATTAACACTAGGTAACTACTGTATATTATTTGTGTGTTTGAAATTAGTTTCACGTCCATAATCTATTTTTTCTATGTTGATAGTTACCTGATTCCGATTTGGGCGTACCTACTGTGCATATGTGTTTTGAGTGTGTATTCATTTTGATTGACCTCTAATTACTAATTTGTTTAGTTAATGTTGTTATTAAGCCAATCTCGATTAGATTACGGTTGTATAGTGTTCCGTATTCAAGTTTAAATTTTTATTTCAATTAAATTTAGATATGTCCTGCTGCTATGATTTGTTTGAGTGTAATTTTCAATTGTTGATTGCAATCAAGTTTTGGATATTGTTTACTTTGAGGTTGAATGTTTCATATCAGGAAGATGAAATGTGAATAGAATAATGTGTGTTTGTTTGATTTGCAATGTTTTAAATTGAAACTACATTCAAGTATGCTTTTGTATGAGTGTATTGGTTTAGAGACTTTGACTAAAGGCATCTAAGTTACAGTTTTAGTTTATTACGCAAGATAATTTGTGGCTGAAAAGTTCAGGATAGAGACAAGATGAATGTGAAAAGTGAGTTTGGTCAAGTTTTGTATGTGTATCATTTAACTGTTATGCTTATTGTGAAGCTATCATTTTATATAAATAAGAATGTGATTCTCAAGTGATTATAACTGTATATATGGCTTTACACTAACAAGAAAAAACCAACTTAACTTTTTTATCTTTACTGTTACTATCTTTATAATTATGTTATTACTTAGTCCTAATTATTATAATTTGGATTAAATTAAACTAGAAGAGTTTCTTACGTGATGTTTGAATTAATAAGATTTGTTTTTTTCCATTATTTTTCTTTATTTTATTAATAATATATTAACTATAATGTTGGTTTTTTTTAGGCTCTATCTCAAATTATTTGTCACTAAATGTGAATAAAAACTTCAATTAACATCGATTGAATTTTCTCAATTAATTGGCAAAAAACTTTTTCTTTCCTAAATAATGAAAGTAGTGGATTCTTGGAGTCTAGCATTCCTAGGGTCCTTAAACGACAGCTCTTGAGGCATACGCCTTGAGTTGCGGTCGTTTCGTCGTTCATTTCTAAAATGCTCAATTCTTTTCAAAACCTTTAACCCTTCTAAAAATAATTCTCGACTTGTCGAGCCATTTTCCACCCTTGTAAGTCGGGTGCTTTCAAAGCCTCGCCATCAATCTTTGATCACCATACACAACATTTTAAAGCTTAATCCTGGGCTTCCTTATAGTGACACCTATTTGATCAATTATTTCTAATTGGTCACTTAGAAGCTAGCCCACTTTACTAGTACACACGCTTAAAATTTAAATTCAAACCTCGACTCACCTCGAGTACTTTTTCAAATCAAACTAAATCCTTGAAGTCTAGCACTTCTTGGGATTTTAGACGATTGTTATTGAGGCGTACGCCTTAAGTAATATATTGTTCGACATTTCATCTTTTAGTACGCTATTTTGGACAAAGAAATATCATAGGAATCTAGCATTCTGTGTGATATTTCCATTGTTCATCCAAACATTTTCTGAATGAAAAAGGTGTTGTTAGGATCTAGCATCCAAATGATACCCCGATTAATTAGTTGTGGGGCTGATGTCTCATTTACCAAATAATCATCATTTCTCCTATACTTCTCAAATCCAATCTCGTATTCTCACTTCTCATACCGTAAACTCTTTTCATATCCTCGGTTCGATCCAAAATATTTTCAAAACATCTCCTCGATTCAAACTTCGAAAGAAGGAGGTTCTTAGAATCTAGAATTCCTTGAATCTTCGAGTGAATAATTCTTGAGGCACGCCCTTGAGTTATTATTTATTCAATCTTTTGACTTTTTCAAACTAAAACATTTTCAAACAATCTCCTAAGTCGAGTGCTCGCACGCATTCACAACCATCGACATTTCGCACACACTTCACAATTTCTCTTGGTTTCGATATTAGGGGCACCCTTAGGGACTAATATCGTTTCTCATCATCCTAGCCCTTGACACGTCGTCAAGTCGGTTCTATCTTCTAATCAATTCCTCGACTCGTCGTCGACCCCTTTTTTCAAACCAACTTCCTTTTGCCTCGCATTCCACTTTCGACTCAATCTTCTTACAAACATTTTTTTAAACTTACGAAAGAAGGATATTCTTATAATCTAGAATTATTTGAATATTCGAATGAGTAACTCTTGAGGCATGCCCTTGAGTTGTTATTAGTTCATTCTATCGATTTCAAAATATCCAACCCTTTATCATTTAATCTATTCATCCCGACTTCCGAAAGAATTGAGTTCTTGGAATCTCGCATTCCTTGAATTCTTGAGTGACAAGTTCTTGAGGCACGCCCTTGGGTTGCTTGTCAGTCACTCTTTCGTCTCTCAACTCAGAGTCCAAACCAATTCAAACCTCGTCATTTTCGTGGTTGTTACCATGAACTACGGACGCTCTGATTCTTCATTCGCATATGAATGTAAGATACGTAGGCACAAGATTGCGATGATCTTGGCGAGCACACTTCTATCTTCCTCCATTAATCCGTCCACACATTCCCAACCTTTCCCGTAGTCGAACTACGACGCTCTGATTTCTCATTCTTGTCCGAATGAGTATACGTAGGCACAAGGGCCCCAATCCTTGGCGAGCACCATATTCACTAACCACCTATTTCTCCTTTGTGTCTTTAAACTTTTTATCTTACCAATTCTACCTTTATCATTGAGAAGAAAAACAAGTAAACCTAGACAACACTCTCCACAAAATACCCTAAGAGGTTCCCGTTGAGTACAACAGACGTGAGGGGTGCTAATACCTTCCCCTCGTGTAACCGACTCCCGAACCCGGAACTTGGTTGCGACAACCCTGTTCCTATCCTTTCGTTTTAAGAGGTTTTCTCGATATTTTCCTCTCCCGTTTATTTGGGAAAAATAAAGTTCGGTGGCGACCATGTCGAACCGCATTTCCGCGCCTTTCGCGCGAGGGTCGTTTCTGCGAAATGTCTCAGTGATTTTTCGAGGTGCGACATTTGGCCCACAGATAATTTCTTCCTAGAAATCATTTTATCATGAAAGTGTTTGGTTTTCTCTTTATAAATTCTAGAGCTTTCATAAGCTTCTAGCCTAAGCTCTTCAAGTTGTTCTAATTGGAGTTTTCTTTCAATACCTACTTGTTGCATCTCCAGATTACAACTCTTGACCGCCCAATAAGCACGATGTTCTATCTTAACAGGAAGATGACATGCCTTACCAAAAATAAGTTGATAGGGAGACATTCATATTAGTGTCTTGAAAGTTGTTCTTTGATCCCAGAGTGCATCTTCTAGACAACGACTCCAGTCTTTCCTGTTTGGTTGCACCATTTTCTCTAGAATTTGTTTGATCTTCCTGTTACAGATCTCAGCTTGCCCATTAGTTTGTGGATGATATGCAGTAGAGACTATATGCACAACTCCATACTTCCTAAGCAAAGCTTCCATGGTGCGGTTACAGAAATGAGTGCCTTGGTCACTTATGATAGCTCGTGGTATTATGACCCTGCAAAAGATATTAGACCTAACAAAATCTAGAATCATTAGTCCTAGTGGGGATATCTTCTACCCACTTTGAAACATAATCGACAGCAAGTAAAATATAGAGAAAACAAAATGATACAGGAAAGGGACCCATGAAGTCAATTCCTCATACATCAAACACCTCACAGAAAAGCATAGATTGTTGAGGCATCTCACTCTTACGAGTGATGGTTGTACCTGCTATCTGGAACTCTTTACAAGTGGGTAAGTCTCATAAGCAACCTTAAAAACAATGGTCCAATAGAAACCTGAGTCAAGGACTTTTCTTGCATTCCATTGCGGACCAAAGTGTCCGCCTACTTGAGTGGCATGAGAAAAATTCAAAATGGATTGAATCTCATAGTCAGGGACACACCTCCTAATAACCTGATCACTACCAAAATTCCAAAGATAAAGATCATCCCACACATAGTATTTGGCATCACTCTTGAGTTTGTGAATTCGTGCCTTAGATGCACCTACAGGAAAAACACTAGCAACAAGATAATTAACAATATTAGCAAACCAAGGAGTAACTCAATGTGAAAGTAGCAGCTGCTCTTCAGAAAAGTCATCCTGAATGGAAGAAGGATCTACATCCCGCTCTATTCTGCTCAAGTGGTCAGCTACTAGGTTCTCGGCTCCACTTTTGTTCTTAATCTCTACATTAAACTCTTGGAGAAACAACATCCACCGAATTAATCTCAGTTTTGCTTCTGGTTTCTTTAAAATGTACTTCAAAGTTGCATGGTGTCGCTACTGCGAAAATCGGCGTCGGCTTGACAGGAGAGTCGCCACCGTGCGTTATTTATCCCAACGGAGGGAAAGGAAACGCTCGAAGTAAACCTCGCAAAGACGGGAAAAGGTATGGTCATCGCAACCAAAACCTGGATTCGGGAGTCGGTTACGCAAGGGGAAGGTATTAGCACCCCTCACGTCCATCGTACTCGATGGGATCCACGCTTGGTGTTTATAAGGAAAAGGGTGTGTTTATCTATCTACGTTAATGGCCAGTTTGAAGAGAAAAAGAAAAGGACAGGACTCGACAGAACATACGGTGTTCTGGGCCTACGTACTCCCTCGTGCAATGGGAAAGTCAGAGTCAACGTAGTTCGACTACCTACGTCTAAACGGGGGAAAGGTTGCTCGCCAGGACATCGCATCCTGTGCCTACGTACTTCCACACAGCATGGAAGATCAGAGCAAACGTAGTTCGACTAACTACGGCTAACCTGGGGGTTCTCACACAACAGTGAGAACATAAACTGGTCTCGAAGGTTTGGGAACCTACAACTATGATCTGGTCTCAAATGCACTCGGGCAAGAGAAAAAGGTAACAATCAGTCGTCAGCGGGAAAGTCTCGATCGCACAGCCGCGAGAGAACAAAGGTTAGTTGTTAGTGTGCTCGCTAGGATATCGCATCCTATGCCTACATATCCTCGTCTGGTACGAGGAATCAGAGCAGCTGTAGTTCGGCTAACTACGACACAAGCTACTCAAAAGCTCCTACTGAAAGGAAAGGGAAAAGACACCTTAAAACTATAGCTAAAAAAGGGGAATCTACCTACTGTTATCATGCCTGGTTGGCCATCCTAATGTCTATCATAACGACCCCGCAGCGGAGAAGTTAGAGCTCCTAAGGGATCATGGCAACAGGACTAAACAGCAAACAGGAATCAACTGCAAAGTAAAGAACTACTGGAAATATGCATGAATGCAACAACTAAACAAACAAGGCACAGAGGCCGCGAACCACAGAGGTAAGGGAGCTCAGCTCTACCAAATACCAACAAGCAAAGCCACTCAATAACAAACAAGCAGAAGGAGGACCACCTCAACTTCTCATGCACACAAAGCCTACTTCTAAGATGCACCTACTTCAAAAATATCTGGATGAACCCCTAAGTCTAATGCAGCACCACACAAGTCAAACAACACAAAGAGAAGGCCAACCAGCCTGACAAACCTCTATCCAAAGCTTAAACAAAAACCCTGAGCAGGGCCCCTAAACAAACCTAAAACAAGCTTAATCTATCCCTGAACAAAACTCTATGCAACACCCTAAACAAAACTCTAAACAAAACTCTAATCAAAACCCTAAGCAAGAGGAATCAATCCCAGTCTCCAAGCTTCATAACAAGCTTACCAAAGAAAGGGAGCTAAGCAGACAAACTCATAGTGCCTTCCTCGGGAAAGTACCAAGAGGTTACCACTCAGGAGTCATATCCTATGCGGCTCGACGACTGTGATCAGTTTACATTCCTCCTCAGGAGAAACTAAACTCACATGAAGGCTCCAGCATCATTGGATATTTAGGAAAGCCTATATGAACTAAGGGAACTAAGTGGACAGACCCATAAGACCTTCCTCAGGAAAGTACTAGGAGGCTTCCACTTAGGAGTTGTATCCCATGTGGCTCAACAACTGTGATCAGTTTACATTCCTCCTCAGGAGGAATTAAACTCACAAGTTAGCTCCAACATCATTGGATACTTGAGAAATCCTAGGTAAACTAAGGGAGCTAAGTGAATAGACCCATAGGACCTTCCTCAGGAAAGTACTAGGAGGCTTCCACTTAGGAGTTGTATCCCATGTGGCTCAACAACTGTGATCAGTTTACACTCCTCCTCAGGAGAAACTAAACTCACATGAAGGCTCTGACATCATTGGATACTTACGAAAGAAGCGAGAAGAAAGAATGAAGGTCATTCATAGTGCCTTCCTCAGGAAAGTACCATGAACTTCCCTCAAACTTCAGGATCTCAAACCTCACAAACAGAGGATAATCTCCAAGCTCTGGGTCTCTGAGTCTTGATCCACAATCTTCTCTTCCATCATGCTCTTCACCAAGATCTTCAAAACAAACTAAGCCCCACAACAAACTCCCCAAATGAACCCCAGAGATAAACAGATAACCACAGATCAATCAAAACCATCATCCACTTCAGAAAATACCTAAAAATACTAAAGCAAGAGGGAAAAATCTAACAATTATTCACAAGGGTTTATAACATCCACCCCTAACATCCCTACATACCCCTACCCAAAAATCAAATCAAAACTCTCCACAGAAAATGAATTATTTCACCTATGCATACTTAAACCCTAATTATGGTACCCTAATGCTAACCTAATTAGACTAATCAAATTCTAATCTAAAAATCAGGAATTAAATCCTATGGGGAACTATGATTCAATATCTAATCACACCAAAAAGAATGAATTAAAAAGACTAAGGGAAGGTCCTAAAAGAAATTCTACAAAATGAGATACCAAACTAAACATATTAAAAAGCTATTTAAAAGAATAATATGCTAAAAATATGAAACTAAAAATAAAATGGAATTTTTATTTTTATTAATTTTCTAGACAAAATTATAAACCTATAGAAAAAACAAGGATTGAAAAATATTAATTTTCCTATTTTCTATGAATTTATTAAAATGCTAAAATATTAAAGAAAACAAAGAAATAAAAGAAATGAATAAAAAGGGAGGGGGGTACTAATAGCGACTGCTCCCAGTTGTTTTCCATGTGGGCCAGAAGATGGGTGGTGTGAATAGCAGTGGGCATAGGCCCATGGGAATCAGAAAAAAAACTAATAAAAAAACAGAAAAACAACGCATGGGGGGGTGCAGAACGAGGAATTTCTGGTTATTCTCACTGGGCTTACGCACAAGGGGGGTGCGTTTAGCAGCTCAGGGCAAAGCCCAGCCCACATCACCACTCAACTTCCACACTCAGGGGAGGGGGATGAGCAAAACGGGGGTGACGCTTCAGCAAACGAGATTGGGCCTTGACCCAATCTGAAACCCTAGTCCAACTACTAACAACAAAACCTGAATACCCTTCCCCCAACCCTAAACACTGTTCATCCCCAACCTAACCCTAGCCGTCTCCTTCGTTTCCCCAAATCTCCCTTCTCTGAAACCTATTCTCAAGAAACTTCAACCAACTTTCTCTCAGATCACTCCACAAAACAATCAAACAATTGCTACGAAACCCGAATCTCAACGAAACAATAACATCAAAACTCGTTCGATCAAGCAGAAGAACTAGCGTCACGCTTAGAGAATGCATACCTGGAGAGGAATCAAGCTCGTGGAGTTCTTGAAGCTCTTGCGTTGAGATCTTGCTTGAAGATTTCTGGAAAATCTGGAAAGAATTTGGGAGGAGTGTTACACGTTGATTGTTGTTTATGAGTTCAGATCTGGATTCGGTGTGCGTGTTGATGGTTCAATGTTGATCTGGAGACTCATGAAGACCTATGGATGTAGATGAAGGTTCTTGAAGAACGAATCATGAAGGTGATGAATCTGGATACACGAAGACGAACATCATGAAGATCGATGAAGATCTCAGCGAAATCTGGAAACGATAACGGACGAACGCGAAGAACAGTTGAAAGTCGTATGAATTCTGGAAAAAGGATGATGAACTGATGCAAGTTTGGATGAAGAATCTGGAAAATTACAATGAAACTGATAAAGGTTTCAATGAGGATTCTGGAAATTTGATGAAGACTGTGATGATTGTATGAAGAATCTGGGAAAAAGATGAACGGATGAAGGTTCTATGAACTTTTCGGTGACTGTTGTAAACTCCGGCGACGGTTACGGCGGGATCTTGATAGGTTTGATTTCTCCGATGGGAGGTCCCGGCGGTTTGCATGCGAGCTGTGAGGAGTTGACACCTAGCCAGACGCGTGGCAGTGCATGGGAGAGGGGAGCCTGGTGAAGCCAATTGGCACCGGAGAGAATGTGGTGAGGACGGGTGGCAGAGAGGTGGTTAGTGGGACGCGTGGCACGAGGGAGGGAGTCTTGAGTGGGAGACGTGGCAGCTGGTGGGAGGTTCCGAATTGTGTGTTGGTCACCCCTGAGTGCAACGTGTGGCATCACCTTTATAGTGACAAGTGTCACTTGCAGAATTCTGGACTAAAAAAACAGAAAAAAATTGGTGAATTGGGCCTTCAAAAATGCCCTTTCTGGGCCCACACGAAAACTGAACAAAAAACCTGAAAACTGAAATAAAACTCTAAATTTGATTAAGCCTAATTAACCAATTAAGACCTAATTAAATAATTACCCTAACTAATCCGAAAATTAAACTATCTTAATCCTAATTAGACCTAAACATGATTAAAATCCTAATTAACCTGATTAAACCTAAAAAACAGAATTAACACCTAACTAAATTCTATATTAAACTAATTACCCTAATTAAATCTAAAAAAAAATGATTAAAAATCTAATTACCTCTATTAAAGTTCTATTTAACTCCTATTCTATAAAATGCCTATTAAAATTCTACACTATTATTCATAATATCTATTTAAAAGAAAAACTATATTAAAACATACCCTATTTATTTCTATTTTAAAAAACTATGAAAATCCTTATTAACATAAAAGAAAAATCTATAATATTTTCTATATTATCTAAAACAATTAAAACTATTTAAAATCTTTTATATTCTAAAAATGATTAAAAAACTATTAAATCTATTTTAAAAATTCTACAAAATTCTAAAAGAAAGATTTAAACTATTTAAAAAAGTAAAAATCTATTTAAATCCTAAAAAAATCCTAAAGCCTATTAAAAATCCGCAAAAAGCTATTAAACCCTGAAAATGCAGACAAATGCATATGACCACCATAAAAGAGCGCACGAGACCAGATCGAATCAAACAGAGAACCCCGGGCATCAGAATATCCCAAAGTCACTATGCAAGCTGAAAATCACCAAGGAGTGCACAATTTCCCGAGAATAAAACCCTGATGATCAGGACTGGATCTGCCATATCTGATAGACGAAAACCAAGCTGTAACCCTGATATCCTCCGTCTGTGCACAAATATCATGCGTCTGATTTGCGAATATGAATTTAAACCACGAATCAGATAGGAGAATCGGTTGGTCAAATTTTAGGGTGCAACAGCTGCCCCTATTCAAGCGACTTGGACCTGAAGGGTTTGAAGAGCGCTCAGCCTTCAAACATTCAGAAGTACGAGACGGTTGAATACAAATAAAACCCGAAAATTTGCCAACCGCGAGAATATACTGTAAACTGCTTGGGGAATAAAGTCCTGAGAACCGAGTCCAGTCATTATGGCACCAAACTGATCAGTCATCTGATAAGGAACTCCTGATTTTAACGCCAATTACCTGTGATACCGTATATAACAAACCCTAGGGTTGCAACAAAACACCTGATCCTTTCACCTTGCCTACTGATAGGCGGGAAGAGAAATATACTCACATCGTCCAAAGATGGACGGGAAGACATCCTGATTGAATACTCACCTCGTCTAATGCTAGACGGAAAGACAACATTAATCTCCATACTCACATCGTCTAAGGATAGACGGGAAGAAATAATCTCCATACTCACATCGTCTAAGGGTAGACGGAATCATCCTGATTGATGAAACAAATCAATATTCACATCGTCTAAGGATAGACGGAAAGAAAGCATTAATCTCCATATTCTCATCGTCTAAGGGTAGACGGAAAGACACCATTAATCTCCATATTCTCATCGTCTAAGGGTAGACGGGAAGGCATTCATAATCTCCATACTCACATCGTCTAAGGGTAGACGGAAAGACACCATTAATCTCCATATTCACATCGTCTAAGGATAGACGGAAAGACAAGTCTGCAAACCAATACTCACATCGTCTAAGGATAGACGGGAAGAAATAATCTCCATACTCACATCGTCTAAGGATAGACGGCATCATCCTGATTGATGAACAAATCAATATTCACATCGTCTAAGGATAGACGGGAAGAAAGCATAATCTCCATACTCACATCGTCTAAGGATAGACGGCATCATCCTGATTGATGAACAAATCAATATTCACATCGTCTAAGGATAGACGGGAAGAAAGCATAATCTCCATACTCACACCGTCTAAGGATAGACGGAAAGACACGCAATCGAATACTCACATCGTCTAAGGATAGACGGAAAGAAAGCCAAACGCAATTCAACACCATCCCTCGAATTTCAGAATCCTTCTGTCTACAGGACTTGATGGAAAGAACCAATATCCTTAAAGGGGCCACATCGTCAGTATGGACCGACAGGAAGAAAACCACCTTCAAAGCACCATGTCGTCAATAAGGATTGACAATCACGAAAACTGAACATTCTTCGAAGAGCCTCGACATCAATAAGGATTGACGGTCAGAAAAGTCCCTCTTGAAACGTCATCTCATCCAATAAACAGAAAGAAAACCATTATCCGAAATATCGTTTTGAAACCCACCATCCGTATGTACTGACAATAAGAAACCTGCTGAAAAATCCCCTGCAACTTCACATCGTCTACTGATAGACGGGAAGAAAAGCCACTTGCTAGAGAAACCCCGTCTTGAACTCCACTGAAAATCACCCAAAACTTCACATCGTCTACTGATAGACGGAAAGAAAACACCATATTCAAACCCAAGACGTCTAATGATGGACGGAGAAATCCACTTATTGGGGGAACACATCGTCAATATGAATTGACGGGAAGAAAAGTCTGCCGATACCAGATGACCGACTGATCAAAGCATGACTGTTGTATGATCTGAGATATAAATAAACCGCTGAATCGTCTGAACACTGCTGCTGGATAAATGCCCCTGAACTGATCACAGAGTAATTCACGCGCCATATGAGGCTGGTAGAAAACCTGACTTATGCTTCGTATGCATATGCATATGCCTTAATATTTCTATGGCGCAATGCTCCATTCAGGATGGAAATGCTACGCATTTTGACAATGACATGCAAGTATGATGCAAATATGATAATGCATGCAATATGCTAATGCAGGCTCGAGCTGTCGGAGGAAGCTGGGTACAGAAAACCACTTCAGCAACATAAATGCTGAAGACGAAGCCAACTCCGCTGGGGATAATTGGGAACTTAACCGAACACCTCGACGAAGTAATACCCTGTTGGGGAATATAACTCCGCTGTGAAATAGCAGATGTGCTGAATATGATTGGACTCCTCTGGGGATAGTTTACCCGTGCCACTGACAAATTGGACTTTGCTGGAGAAAAATAGACGGAGTCTTCCCGCGTATTGTCGAAAATTGGATTTGGGAACTGGTGCGCCAACACGGATGGGCCTCACAGTGATTGCCAACATGGATTTGAACTTTTAGGCTATCTGTGATGGGTCAGGTACAACTGACGCTGGAAAACATTCTGCCTGAATACACAGTCTCCTGGTGGAAGAGTCAAAGGATAGTAACACGACTACCCGCATTCGTCTCGCTCTCGAAAATTGGCCGAATCTGCTCGAATAACTCTGAATAACCCTGCGGATACAGAGAAGAATAAACCTTTCGCTTATGATATGCCCCAGCCTGCGGGACCTCTGTGGGGATAGTCCTCGAAAGGAAATCTGCAAATCTGTTCCTTAATGGTCTGATATGACATGCCCTGGCGTTCTGAACTTCGGAGAGATGCTTCACATCAAATGCTCCTCGAATAAAGAACAACCTCTGCGCTCTTAAGATAGCCTGCCCCTGACTGCAATGACCTTGCTCCTGATTATCCGATTCAGAGTAGTGCCCCTGACTACAACACATTTACCTGAATCTCAACCTGATTGTCCCAGGATAACTAACTTCGAAAGGCTGACCTGACTGGGGATCACGATAATATTCGGGTGTTCTGTATTCTATCATGTCCATTCTTTCCACTGTAGGAAAACTTTCCTGCTGTCAAGCGCTTACTCGCAAGTAAAACAAGTTGTTCTGCGTAAAAGATGTATTAATGCAACATATATGACAACTTTGACATCCAATCTGTTCGCTGGGAAAAGGAAAAAAACAGTTTATGGCATAAAATGCACAAAACATTTATCAAGATTAGTACCAACATGGTAAGAGGAACCCTTTTGAGAGTCAGAATCGACGCGACCTTTACCGAAGTATGCTTTCGAAACAACCTGCTTCAATTAGGACTTTTGAAGGTTGTAACGTGGTCAGGTTCGCGGTTTTGAAAGAAAGGATAAAGGCTCAAAGTTTATTTTAACCCACCCACTCTCCTTGATGTTCTCCCATCCTACGTTCAGCTAATTCGACCTTAGCGCTCACCTCTCAGAGGCTAAAAGATAGGAGTGATAGTTCGAGAAATTATGATTGTTGGGAGTGACAGCCACTCTCTCTTCGTCTTTGACACTTGAGGTCGCACGACTCGTATTTCCTTTGGGGATTTTTCTTTTGATCCTTTTCATCTTTTTCTTATTCCTAACTTTTGCCTGGACTGACTCTTTTTGAGTTTCTTTTGATTCCTTTAAGTCCAGCGGGATGCCCTCATCTTTGCCTAAGTCATTTGTTTTGAAGTTTTCTTGATTTAGCGGGCTTTTGATTCTTTTTTCTCTCTTTTTTCTTTCGAACAAGTCGTGTGACACTGGTTGTCTGACTCTTTGGGGAATGATGTGACTGCCCCACTCTTGATTGAACCATTGTGGTTTTTTAGGCACGACCTCTAGGGGTGTGATTGATCCTCGAACGGACACTCCTTTTGCAATTTGGACGCTCGGTCAAATTAGCTAACACCTACCCTGCCCCAGGTTAAGATTGAGGGTTTTTTCGTTTCCAGAAAGAACTCCTACTACTAGGCTCAAAGGGGTTGACAAGGGATTATCTTCCTTATAACTCCGGTGTTTAGGGATTTGAAACAATGCCTGTACATCATCAGCAGGTTTTATTTCAAAAGCATGTAATATCGGAAGTTGCATGTCGTTCATTTTCGTCATCCTCCCCAGATTCTTCTTAACCAAGCGTTGAACATTTGTAAAACAATTAGTGAACACGACTGGATTTAATCAAAACATGCATATTTATTTCATTATCATTGATTGAATGAAAACAACAAGTTTTACAAACAAGTTTGCATTTTAAACAGGAAAGAAACTACAAATGTAAAGACATGACAAGATAAAACAAAGAAAAATGCTAGCTTCCGAGAACCGGGCTTTCACATCTGTCCTGCTGCTGAACCAGATATCTTCGCAATCAGTTATTAGAGACAATTTTGATGCTGTCCTGATCCGCTTTCAACGACCCAACCAAATTATAGAGCCCCTCCTCCTTCATTCAGATGATTTTGGGACTTTCCTGCCCGAAGCTGATTGCTGCGCTATCAAGTAAGTCCTGCACTTTGTGCTTGAAGGACAGACAATCTTCAATGTTGTGCCCCTATGCTCCTGAATGGAAATCACAGCGCTCCTTGTTATCATAAGCTGCTGGAGGTGTACCTGTCAGCGGGGCTAACTTCCTCATTTCAACCAACTGCAATCGTAGCAACGTCTAAAGAAGTTCGGCATACGGCATCGGAGGCACCTTAAATACCCTCAATGGCTTCTGATTCTGAGCTTTTCGCTGATTGGGATACTGCTGTCTTTTCCACTGTTGAGATCGTTGTTGTTGTTGCTGGTATCGGGTTGACTCTTAAACACTCTTCGTAGCAAATACAACATTGGTTTCTTGACTTTCACTGTACTGATCAAGACACTCTTTATGCTTAGCCATTTTATTTCTCAGATCTGCCCCCGGAATAGGCAACAGTTGTGGGCATGGAGATTCTGACACCATGGAGTCCAGGATACGCTTCTGACCCACTGCAGCTTTAGAAACATCTGTTATCTTAGCATCGACTGAGACAGGAGCAATACGTACAGCTACGCCGCTCGGCGTGAATTCAATATCGTGCGAGTCAATCAGGTCTTGAACATTGTGCTTAAAAGCATGACAACCCTCGATGTCATGTCCGAATGCCCCAGAATGAAATTCACATTGCTTGCTGGCATCGTACCCATGAGGAAGCGCTCTCGTGGGTGGTTCCAACGTTCTCTTCTCAACCAGATTAAACCTCAATAAAGTCTGCAAGAGCTCAGCATATGTCGTAGGCGGCGCCTCAAATATTCTCTTTGGCTTCCCTTCCTGGATCCTCCGTTGAGCCAGATGCACCCTCTGTTGCTGCTGCTCATGTTCCACAGGCACAGACGGCACGAGCTTCTTCATTGCGGCTTCAAATAGCTGATCATCCTCTTTCCTAAGCACATTCTTGACTACTTCCATGATCAAGCTCATTTGGGTCTTCAGCTGACTGTTCTCCTCTTTGAGAATCTTCTGTTCCAGACGCATCTCTTGCATGTCTCTCATCATCTGCCTCAGCTGGCTTCGGACTTCAATCAATTCAAACTGATTCTGTTCCATATCTCTGAAGGAATCCCTGCAACAAACTGGACGACGAGGAAATAAGACCCACGGTTCTGATGTACCTGTTAAATGATAACTCAATGCAGAAAGCGAACACATATTCATAACGAGACAAAGAGAAACTCAAGCTATAAGCATACAGACGAACATCTCCCACACATGTACAACCAACAAAAGCAGCACGTAAGCACAAATGAGTACGAATACAATGACCCCAGCCAACGATCCTGGTGGTGGTCGGCAAATACTAATGCACAAAAGCTAAGCGGGCTAGGCAGGGAAAACAGATGCGACCCCCGGTACCGAAACCTCTAGAAACTTCTCCCATATTCAACTGAACTCTCTAATTGACAATCTTCAGAGCACACACTTCCTGAGGAGTCTTCCATGACATTAACTGACGAACCCACACAACTGGATGATGGAGAATCATTAATCTGAACAAAACCTTGAGGCGTGATGCAAATACGGCTAGAGTCTAACAGATCTTGAACCTGGCTTCTAAGCACCTTACACTCATTTGTTGAATGCCCCTGTGCCCCAACATGGTACTCACAGCGGGCGCTGGCATCAAAACCTGGAGGATACGGTGGAATCATCGGCTTAGTCTCTTTTGGCACTATCAATCCACTTCTGACCAGTTCTGGCAACAACTGGCTGTACGACACCGGTAGCCGAGTAAACTGCCTTTCAGGTTTCCTTGGTCTTCGTGGGGCGTGCTGACGCGATCGACGATAGGATGACCGTTGACTTAAAGTGTCTGAAAACCGATCCTGAGATGCTAGGGATTCTGATATGACGTCATTTCTTTCTTCCCACTCTTCTTGAGAACTAGCGACTGATTCATTCTTATCAACTGGGAAATGAGGAACATCTCGAAACTTTCCACTCTTGAGTCCTCTCTCAACAAGCTCTCCCATTCTCATCAGGCCCACAAAGTTGGTACAACTGAACAATTTGTCCAAATAATGGCCTTTCAGCATACCCAAGAAGACGTCAACCATTTCTCTTTCCGGAAGCGGTGGTTGAACACTAGCAGCCAATTCTTTCCATCTTCGCAAATACCCTCTGAATGATTCATTCTCCGCCTGAGATAATTCTTGCAGATGTACGAGACTAGGAGTCAAATCCAGGTTGTAATCGTACTGCTTCAGGAAAGCTCGGGCTAAATCCACCCATGATCGAATCTGATTATTCTCTAATTGCACATACCACCTCAAGGATGCCCCAGTCAGGCTATACTGAAAGCAATGGATCATCAATTTGTCATTTTGCACAAACGAAGTCATCCTTCGACAAAACATCATCAAATGCAGCTTCGGACAGCTATCTCCCGTGTACTTTTCGAACTTCGGCGCTTTGAACTTGTAAGGCAGCACCAGATCAGGAACCAAACACATGTCTGCAGCATCCAGGTTAACAACATCTTTCACTTTCAAGGCTTTCATTCCTTCTTCCAACGCTCAGAGTCTTCTACCATTTTCAAGAGCTCTTGGATCTACCATCCCGGCCATTGGAATATCTCTTCGATAATTCATCACAGGGAAAGCAACACCTTGATTGTTAACAGGAGGATGACGTTCATTTCGGGCAACGAACTGCTCATGTCGATCTCTGTTCTCAACAGTAGGATGTACGACTTGGTCTGCAGTAACGTTGTTCGGGAAGTCTTCCATAGAATCATACCGATGGTTGGACGCCATAATAAACCTTGTCAAAGTGTTCGGAGCCTGGAAATTGCCTTCAGCCATAGCCACCAATTACCTGTAACTGACTACCCTGCTTGATTCTGCTCAAATCTGCTTCAGCCCCTTGATCGTTTTCAACACTCCACTCTTGCCTCAAATAATCCCCGGAGAATCCCCTCTGGCGAAAACAAAGGCTGGATAAGTGCTCTGGCCTGCTAAAGAAATGCTATGCAATATGATTTATGCAGACAGAAATACAAATGCTAACGTGCATGTGTGCATTGGAGATATTTCCCCTCCAATTCCAGTGTCAGTGGTAGCCAGACGAGATAAACCATAAAGACAATATTTAGAAAAACCCTCATATATTTATTGGAATATCAGTCTTGTCAAGATGTTACATAACTATGCTCCATACAACTGATATGATAAAGGAGGATCCCAGCCAACATGCCTGGTGGTGATCTCAACACAACAGAATACAAGAGAGAAATCAAGTGCGGGTACGGTTGCGGAAATCCTCAACCAGCTTCTTCGTCTCTGCGTGATCTGGTCGATAAATCAAGCCTTCTATCAACTGATCCCTTTTTCTGACCGTTCCCTGGATATCTCTGACAAAGTCTTCCCAAGCCTTATCATGGGAAACATCCCCAGGTTTGGGTCTCTTGGCGTCTGCTCTATGCTGAAAATCTTCCAAATTCTTCATGGCATCAATCAGCTTGCGTTCGGCCTCATATCGGCGGCATGCTTCCTCTTCAAGCTCTTCAGTCTTCACTTTGACCTGTTCTTCAAACTGAGCAACATGTGTCTTTAGCTCTTCTTCCCGTCCTTTGCGCTTGGCCATAGTGAGATCCCAGTGCTCTCTGAACTTAGCTAGCTTCGTGTAGGCCCTTTCCAGCTCTTGCTTCTTAGTAGCCAGTACACTGCTAACTGAGTCTACATCTAACTCCAGACGCTTCTTGGTTTCAATCAACTCCAATAACGTGGTCTTCAGATGTTTCAGAGTTTCGGCCTGTTGCTTGGAAAAATATCCTGTTTCAATCTTTTCATGGCGAAGCTGGGCATTCTCTCTCTCTAAAGCTTCTTTAGCCTTGGCTAGCTCTTCTTTCTCCGCCATCAGCTGCTTGTATACCTGTATGTCCACAGTGGTAGGCTCCTCCACAGGAGAAGGATGCAATGGCTGAACCGCTGGATAAGGCATAAGGAATTTCATAGCTCGCTCACGAATCCATTCCACATATGGGCCAGGAACTCGAGTATCCCCTCTGCTACCTGAAGGCTTCCCTCTCTTGTGCAGGTTCTTCCATGCCTTCTCGAGCTTGGTCAACATCTCTTTCCCTATGGCCCCAGTGAGATACAGAGATTCCTGTATCTCCTCGGGCTTCGGCGCTCCCTGAGGTATATACCCAAATTGCCTGATCAATAAGGAAGGATTGTAGTTGACACACCCTTTCCTTCCTATTAACGGGACATTCGGGAATCCTTCGCATTTGAGTATGACCTCAACTCCGAATACCTCTTCGTTGACCCACACCACATTCTCGGCAGTCAATCCCATCAAGTGCTTGGGCCATCCTAGAGAATCAATAGAGGTGACAAAAGGGCCTGACTTAGGCATATGACTGGTGAACCACCTGCACAGGAGAGGTACACAGCAAGACACATTCCTTCCTCGCCGCTTTTCATTTTGGTAGTGAGTTGAATGGTGGATATCTCCCAGCAAAGTAGGAACTGGGTTCTTTGCAGCCAAAATATAGAAGGCATCTGAGTCGACAAAATCAGGAATGTTCGGGAACAACACGATGCCATAAACACATACAGCAAGGATGACGTCAAAAACAACCCAGCCACCTTCCTTGGCATACTCCCGAGCCTTCTCCACCAAGACATCCAACGGAAATCCCCACACATCTCCTCTTTTGATCATCTTCCCGGTCAGCTCAGACTCTCGCAAGTACAGGATGGCAGAAAGCTCAGCCAGATTAGGCTCAGCGTCCGTACGATAGAAAGGCATCTGCTCGCGGATAGGTATATCCAAGAGTGCGGAATACTCCTCCAGGGTAGGAGCCAAAACAAAGTCGGGAAATACGAAACACCTGAGCTCCGCATCATAAAACTGTAACAGGGTATAAATGCCGCTGATCTCGTAGGCCGATGGTTGATAAACATAGGTCAGAATCCTCCCATATCTCTTTCTGAAGTCACCCATTACCCTCTTCTTAGCAATAGTAATCAACTATAACAACAGACTGATATCTGGAGACGGGAACTTGTAGGGTAACACTCTCTTCGTGGCTTCCATGTCTTGCTAGGAACCGGACACCAGAACTGGGAGGGAAAATATGTACCTGCAATACACACACGTTAGTTGGATGCAAATGGTAATGCAATAATGCAGTATGATAAATAATGCAATCAGTGAACACAGGGGCTATGCCGTAGCCTGAAGAGGAACATCTCTGTGATCAAGAACAGAAAACCAACACGGGCACCAGAACCTCATGACACTAACTATCATCTGATACTCAAAATATCAATCCCCTGGTAAGAAAACCACCTGAACCTCTGTATCTGACGAGAAAACCATCTGATAATAGTATCGACCTCAAACAAGAAACCCATCTGATCCAAACAACACACCTGGAGATTAATTAAGAACACCGTCTGATAAACACTGAATCATGGTTTCTGAAGGCCAGTTTTCTTGCAATAACCCAATCCCCCTCACAGGTATGATGGACCTAATCCACGGACAAAGGTACGGCATCCTATGCGGTCATCAGCGTCACAGACTTTCATGAGTGATAATACGATTCCCAGAAGGAGTGGCATCATCAAATCATGAAGAGGCCTCACTTAGCTGACTTCCAAATGATCGGTCCCCAGAGTCGACAATCCCCACGTCTGGACTCCCCTCAGATCCTCAGGACCGAAAAGGAGCACCTCTGCGAGAACCTCGTCTGAGCGCAGATTTCGTAGGGAACTGTGCCTGCTCAGCAGACAGGTTCGTCTACTACTCTCCACAACTATATCTAGGTGCATACTCAAGCCCAGGTCCGGCTTCTCACTCACAGTAACCTCCCTTGCCCACAGCAATAATCACAATAATATAATGCTGGAAAAAAAATGCGGAAAGGTAAAGGTACGGAAACGTAAAGTGCAGAAAGGTAAAACACATATGCACAACACCCAACAGATAAACACCCAAGCGCTAGGATTGACTCGCGTAGGGGATGGGAAACGGTCCTAGCATAAGGGATGGGAAAAGTCCCCAGATGCTATAACTCCCCAGCAGAGTCGCCAGCTGTCGCTACTGCGAAAATCGGCGCCGGCTTGACAGGAGAGTCGCCACCGTGCGTTATTTATCCCAACGGAGGGAAAGGAAACGCTCGAAGTAAACCTCGCAAAGACGGGAAAAGGTATGGTCATCGCAACCAAAACCT
This sequence comes from Lathyrus sativus, assembly GCA_963859935.3. Classification (NCBI taxonomy): domain Eukaryota; kingdom Viridiplantae; phylum Streptophyta; class Magnoliopsida; order Fabales; family Fabaceae; genus Lathyrus; species Lathyrus sativus. The sequence continues at coordinate 397,359,495 of OZ012740.1, forward strand.
GGATTCGGGAGTCGGTTACGCAAGGGGAAGGTATTAGCACCCCTCACGTCCATCGTACTCGATGGGATCCACGCTTGGTGTTTATAAGGAAAAGGGTGTGTTTATCTATCTACGTTAATGGCCAGTCTGAAGAGAAAAAGAAAAGGACAGGACTCGACCGAACATACGGTGTTCTGGGCCTACGTACTCCCTCGTGCAATGGGAAAGTCAGAGTCAACGTAGTTCGACTACCTACGTCTAAACGGGGGAAAGGTTGCTCGCCAGGACATCGCATCCTGTGCCTACGTACTTCCACACAGCATGGAAGATCAGAGCAAACGTAGTTCGACTAACTACGGCTAACCTGGGGGTTCTCACACAACAGTGAGAACATAAACTGGTCTCGAAGGTTTGGGAACCTACAACTATGATCTGGTCTCAAATGCACTCGGGCAAGAGAAAAAGGTAACAATCAGTCGTCAGCGGGAAAGTCTCGATCGCACAGCCGCGAGAGAACAAAGGTTAGTTGTTAGTGTGCTCGCTAGGATATCGCATCCTATGCCTACATATCCTCGTCTGGTACGAGGAATCAGAGCAGCTGTAGTTCGGCTAACTACGACACAAGCTACTCAAAAGCTCCTACTGAAAGGAAAGGGAAAAGACACCTTAAAACTATAGCTAAAAAAGGGGAATCTACCTACTGTTATCATGCCTGGTTGGCCATCCTAATGTCTATCATAACGATCCCGCAGCGGAGAAGTTAGAGCTCCTAAGGGATCATGGCAACAGGACTAAACAGCAAACAGGAATCAACTGCAAAGTAAAGAACTACTGGAAATATGCATGAATGCAACAACTAAACAAACAAGGCACAGAGGCCGCAAACCACAGAGGTAAGGGAGCTCAGCTCTACCAAATACCAACAAGCAAAGCCACTCAATAACAAACAAGCAGAAGGAGGACCACCTCAACTTCTCATGCACACAAAGCCTACTTCTAAGATGCACCTACTTCAAAAATATCTGGATGAACCCCTAAGTCTAATGCAGCACCACACAAGTCAAACAACACAAAGAGAAGGCCAACCAGCCTGACAAACCTCTATCCAAAGCTTAAACAAAAACCCTGAGCAGGGCCCCTAAACAAACCTAAAACAAGCTTAATCTATCCCTGAACAAAACTCTATGCAACACCTTAAACAAAACTCTAAACAAAACTCTAATCAAAACCCTAAGCAAGAGGAATCAATCCTAGTCTCCAAGATTCAGAACAAGCTTACCAAAGAAAGGGAGCTAAGCAGACAAACTCATAGTGCCTTCCTCGGGAAAGTACCAAGAGGTTACCACTCAGGAGTCATATCCTATGCGGCTCGACGACTGTGATCAGTTTACATTCCTCCTCAGGAGAAACTAAACTCACATGAAGGCTCCAGCATCATTGGATATTTAGGAAAGCCTATATGAACTAAGGGAACTAAGTGGACAGACCCATAAGACCTTCCTCAGGAAAGTACTAGGAGGCTTCCACTTAGGAGTTGTATCCCATGTGGCTCAACAACTGTGATCAGTTTACATTCCTCCTCAGGAGGAATTAAACTCACAAGTTAGCTCCAACATCATTGGATACTTGAGAAATCCTAGGTAAACTAAGGGAGCTAAGTGAATAGACCCATAGGACCTTCCTCAGGAAAGTACTAGGAGGCTTCCACTTAGGAGTTGTATCCTATGTGGCTCAACAACTGTGATCAGTTTACATTCCTCCTCAGGAGAAACTAAACTCACATGAAGGCTCCGACATCATTGGATACTTACGAAAGAGGCGAGAAGAAAGAATGAAGGTCATTCATAGTGCCATCCTCAGGAAAGTACCATGAACTTCCCTCAAACTTCAGGATCTCAAACCTCACAAACAGAGGATAATCTCCAAGCTCTGGGTCTCTGAGTCTTGATCCACAATCTTCTCTTCCATCATGCTCTTCACCAAGATCTTCAAAACAAACTAAGCCCCACAACAAACTCCCCAAATGAACCCCAGAGATAAACAGATAACCACAGATCAATCAAAACCATCATCCACTTCAGAAAATACCTAAAAATACTAAAGCAAGAGGGAAAAATCTAACAATTATTCACAAGGGTTTATAACATCCACCCCTAACATCCTTACATACCCCTACCCAAAAATCAAATCAAAACTCTCCACAGAAAATGAATTATTTCACCTATGCATCCTTAAACCCTAATTATGGTACCCTAATGCTAACCTAATTAGACTAATCAAATTCTAATCTAAAAATCAGGAATTAAATCCTATGGAAAACTATGATTCAATATCTAATCACACCAAAAAGAATGAATTAAAAAGACTAAGGGAAGGTCCTAAAAGAAATTCTACAAAATGAGATACCAAACTAAACATATTAAAAAGCTATTTAAAAGAATAATATGCTAAAAATATGAAACTAAAAATAAAATGGAATTTTTATTTTTATTAATTTTCTAGACAAAATTATAAACCTATAGAAAAAACAAGGATTGAAAAATATTAATTTTCCTATTTTCTATGAATTTATTAAAATGCTAAAATATTAAAGAAAACAAAGAAATAAAAGAAATGAATAAAAAGGGAGGGGGGTACTAATAGCGACTGCGCCCAGTTGTTTTCCATGTGGGCCAGAAGATGGGTGGTGCGAATAGCAGTGGGCATAGGCCCATGGGAATCAGAAAAAAAACTAATAAAAAAACAGAAAAACAACGCATGGGGGGGTGCAGAACGAGGAATTTCTGGTTATTCTCACTGGGCTTACGCACAAGGGGGTGCGTTTAGCAGCTCAGGGCAAAGCCCAGCCCACATCACCACTCAACTTCCACACTCAGGGGAGGGGGATGAGCAAAACGGGGGTGACGCTTCAGCAAACGAGATTGGGCCTTGACCCAATCTGAAACCCTAGTCCAACTACTAACAACAAAACCTGAATACCCTTCCCCCAACCCTAAACACTGTTCATCCCCAACCTAACCCTAGCCGTCTCCTTCGTTTCCCCAAATCTCCCTTCTCTGAAACCTATTCTCAAGAAACTTCAACCAACTTTCTCTCGGATCACTCCACAAAACAATCAAACAATTGCTACGAAACCCGAATCTCAACGAAACAATAACATCAAAACTCGTTTGATCAAGCAGAAGAACTAGCGTCACGCTTAGAGAATGCATACCTGGAGAGGAATCAAGCTCGTGGAGTTCTTGAAGCTCTTGCGTTGAGATCTTGCTTGAAGATTTCTGGAAAATCTGGAAAGAATTTGGGAGGAGTGTTACACGTTGATTGTTGTTTATGAGTTCAGATCTGGATTCGGTGTGCGTGTTGATGGTTCAATGTTGATTTGGAGACTCATGAAGACCTATGGATGTAGATGAAGGTTCTTGAAGAACGAATCATGAAGGTGATGAATCTGGATACACGAAGACGAACATCATGAAGATTGATGAAGATCTCAGCGAAATCTGGAAACGATAACGGACGAACGCGAAGAACAGTTGAAAGTCGTATGAATTCTGGAAAAAGGATGATGAACTGATGCAAGTTTGGATGAAGAATCTGGAAAATTACAATGAAACTGATAAAGGTTTCAATGAGGATTCTGGAAATTTGATGAAGACTATGATGATTGTATGAAGAATCTGGGAAAAAGATGAACGGATGAAGGTTCTATGAACTTTCCGGTGACTGTTGTAAACTCCGGCGACGGTTACGGCGGGATCTTGATAGGTTTGATTTCTCCGATGGGAGGTCCCGGCGGTTTGCATGCGAGCTGTGAGGAGTTGACACCTAGCCAGACGCGTGGCAGTGCATGGGAGAGGGGAGCCTGGTGAAGCCAAGTGGCACCGGAGAGAATGTGGTGAGGACGGGTGGCAGAGAGGTGGTTAGTGGGACGCGTGGCACGAGGGAGGGAGTCCTGAGTGGGAGACGTGGCAGCTGGTGGGAGGTTCCGAATTGTGTGTTGGTCACCCCTGAGTGCAACGTGTGGCATCACCTTTATAGTGACAAGTGTCACTTGCAGAATTCTGGACTAAAAAAACAGAAAAAAATTGGTGAATTGGGCCTTCAAAAATGCCCTTTCTGGGCCCACACGAAAACTGAACAAAAAACCTGAAAACTGAAATAAAACTCTAAATCTGATTAAGCCTAATTAACCAATTAAGACCTAATTAACTAATTACCCTAACTAATCCGAAAATTAAACTATCTTAATCCTAATTAGACCTAAACATGATTAAAATCCTAATTAACCTGATTAAACCTAAAAAACAGAATTAACACCTAACTAAATTCTATATTAAACTAATTACCCTAATTAAATCTAAAAAAAATGATTAAAAATCTAATTACCTCTATTAAAGTTCTATTTAACTCCTATTCTATAAAATGCCTATTAAAATTCTACACTATTATTTATAATATCTATTTAAAAGAAAAACTATATTAAAACATACCCTATTTATTTCTATTTTAAAAAACTATTAAAATCCTTATTAACATAAAAGAAAAATCTATAATATTTTCTATATTATCTAAAACAATTAAAACTATTTAAAATCTTTTATATTCTAAAAATGATTAAAAAACTATTAAATCTATTTTAAAAATTCTACAAAATTCTAAAAGAAAGATTTAAACTATTTAAAAAAGTAAAAATCTATTTAAATCCTAAAAAAATCCTAAAGCCTATTAAAAATCCGCAAAAAGCTATTAAACCCTGAAAATGCAGACAAATGCATATGACCACCATAAAAGAGCGCACGAGACCAGATCGAATCGAACAGAGAACCCCGGGCATCAGAATATCCCAAAGTCACTATGCAAGCTGAAAATCACCAAGGAGCGCACAATTTCCCGAGAATAAAACCCTGATGATCTGGACTGGATCTGCCATATCTGATAGACGAAAACCAAGCTGTAACCCTGATATCCTCCGTCTGTGCACAAATATCATGCGTCTGATTTGCGAATATGAATTTAAACCACGAATCAGATAGGAGAATCGGTTGGTCAAATTTTAGGGTGCAACACATGGTCAGTAAAAACAACAACCTTGGAACCTAGCAAATATTGTCTAAACTTGTCAAGAGCAAAAACAACCGCTAAAAGTTCCTTTTCAGTGGTAGTGTAATTAGCTTGTGCAGAATCTAAAGTCCTAGAATCATAGTAAATAACATGGGTAGCCTTGTCCACACTTTGTGCAAGGACCGCTCCAACTGCATAGTTAGATGCATCACGCATAATCTTAAAAGGAAGGTTCCAATCAGGAGGTTGTATGATAGGGGTGAAGGTCAATGCTTTCTTTAAGAAATCAAATGCCTGCTTGCATTTCTTATCAAAATTGAAGGTTACGTCATTCTTCAACAAGTTTGAAAGCAGAAGAGCTATCTTGTTGAAGTCCTTTATGAAGCGCCTGTAAAAACCTACATGACCAAGAAAAGAACGAATCTCGCGAATGCAAGATGGGTAAGGCAATGTAAAAATCACATCAATCTTAGCAGGGTCTACTGAAATTCCTTTTTCAGAAATTATGTGTCCTAAAACAATTCCATGCTCAACCATAAAGTGGCATTTTTCATAATTTAAAACAAGGTCAGTTTCGATGCATCTCTCTAAAACCATATTCAAAATTTTCAAACATGCATCAAAAGAAGAACCATAACCAATGAAATCATCCATAAACACTTCCATGCAATTTTCAATAAAATCAAAGAAAATGCTAATCATGCATCGTTTAAAAGTGCTAGGAGCATTGCAAAGGCCAAAAGGCATCCTCCTGTAGGCAAATGTACCAAAAGGGCACGTGAAAGTGGTCTTTTCTTGATCTTCTGGTGCAATATGGATCTGAAAGTAACCTGAAAAACCATCAAGAAAACAATAATGTGATTTACCAGCGAGCTATTCGAGCATTTGATCAATGAATGGCCAAGGAAAGTGATCCTTTCTAGTCGCCTGGTCCAACCTTTTATAATTAATACAAACCCTCCAGCTATTCTAAACTCTAGTGGGAACAAGTTCATTCTTTTCATTTTTTATCACAGTGAGTCCAGATTTCTTTTGCACAACCTGCACTGAGCTTACCCAGTTACTGTCAAAGATAGGATATATGATACCTGCTTGTCATACCCCAAATTTGTCCTACCCGTATGTAGCCTTCATCCGAGTATCCAGCCACTAACTGTTGTTCGAAAAATTTCAGAGGATGTTGTTTCTACTTGTTGTCCGAACTCTGGATATCATAAGGATAGAATGGAAAGAAATGAGATTCATCTGAGGCTGTCAGGATGTGTGTATATGCAGTAGTGATTGAGGTCCATTAGTTTTTGACCATGTTTTAATCAGAGCAGTCTTTGTTTCATGGTGATTTTCATAGGGGTTGATTTGTGATTCCAGGGTTGAGGTGGACGCATAATTTCGTTTTCAAAGGAAGCCTATCCATCTCCGTATTCATCCATTCATATCCATTTCCTAAAATCCATGGAGATTCCTTTGAATTTTATCCGTTTTCACATCCCTCGTCTACTTTTCGCAAATAAGACTCTAATCCATTTTTAGGCCCGTGTCCAAGTTTAAGTCTTTATCCAATATCCATTTTTTAGCTTTTGTTCCTAAATCTTTTTATTTAACCTCCATTTTTCTAATAATTCACAAAAAAAAAATATTTTTAATTTTTTATATTCATCAAGCCCATTTCAAATGCTACAAAAGGCCATTTTACAAAATTTACCAAAAAATCCTTCAAGTACTTTAAACACAACAAATCTATTTATCATATCCAAAACCATAATTTACACAAAAAAGAAAATGACAAAAAATCCTCAACAATTGGCAAAATGGTTGTTACAATGCCCTTACACCATTAGCTCGTGGGACCACCTGCAACTTGTAGCACATGTTGTACTATATCACAACGCACAAAGAAAATTAAGGATTAAGCTGCTGCAAATACATCAGTCCAAAACACTCCTCTACGCACCATCACCTGTCCAAGATCGCTGCGGACCACACCATAAACATAAAAATGGTGCTAAAAAACCTGCACCCTAAAAAATTTGCTATCAGTAGCTAACCATAAATATGCAAAAAAGGAAAATGGCAACAAAAAGCAACCCATGTGACAGCCTGGTCTTAGTCTGGTTTTGGTAAAAGGGCAAGAGGACCATAACCTGCAGATGACTGGCATCCTGCAAAGGACCTTCATTCGGAAAAAAAGAAAAATTATGAATAACCTCAGTAGGGAGGGATCGAGCCGCTAGCGTGGGGGGATCTTCAAACCATTCTTTTCTAATTAAAAAGAGAAAAAAAATATCTTTTACACTTTTTTAAAAGACTCAATCTTCGGAGCTCAAAAAAAATTTCTTAGACCCAAAAACCTTGGATAACTCTTCTTCACCCACTTCTCAACCTCAAGCTGTAATAACGGCCTCAAAATATCCATAACTTGACTTCGGCTCTCATTTTCATAAAACCATCTCAAATCTTCCCACCATTTCACCATTAAATCACCGAGTCTTTCTTCACACCTTCAACCAACAAAGCAAAAACCCAACCAATACTTAAACCTTCACCCCTCTCTGTTCTTCATCAATAACCAAACCCACACCAAGTTCAGATCAAAGAATAGAAGAGAAGAGATTAAAACTGAAATCCAAAACCAAAAAAATGAATGCACCAAAACTGGAATATGAAGTCAATCAAGTGGGGGAGTAAAATCTAGTTGCGTAAGGGAGAGATGTTTTTCGTGAAAGAAGGTTGAGTAACACGACCTATATTTCTTCCATGGCCGCCTAGTTCAATTCGAAGACAATGTTATTTTTCGCTGCTTTTTGTTCTGAATTTGGGAGGGGCATAATATGATGTGTGGCTTAGTTGTTCACCGTGTTTTGCCTTTGCCATTTCTTTGTTTGTTTTTTTTTTCTTTTCAAAAGAAATACGGGTTTGCCATGTTGGGCTTGGTCATAGGCCATTTCATTTTTATCCACCACACTTTTTTTTGTGGCTTCTATTACCTCTTTGACTTCTTCATAAAGGTGAGTGGGCCTAGGGCCCATAATGATCCTTCCTATTTTTATTATTCTAAACCCCTTTTTCTATTTGTTTGCTTAGATTTTTAGTATAAAAGTTTTTACTAACGATTTTGTCAAGATTTTATTAAGAATTTTGTTAGCATTGGGATTCATTTTTATTCATTTTTCAACTTTTATTGATTTTTGCCATTTTTTCGTCAAATTATTGATGGAAAAACAATAAATCCGAGACCAAACTTTCTTTTCATTTTCATTTTCCATTTTTATTCATTTTTGCCATTTTTTTGGTCGATGACGAGACCACCGAAAATCATCATCGGTCAAATTATTGATAGATGGCGGTTTGTCCGAGACCACCTTCTTTTCTCTTTCGATTTCTTCTTCTCTTTCGATTTTATTTAAACTTTCTCGACCGATGGAGTCTTCGATTCGCAAACATTATTTTTCGAAGTTGTTAAAACCTTCATTATTTCAAATCTATAGAAAATGACCATTTGGGTCATTTTCTCTACTTTGGGATCATGAGAGGTTCCCTTCGATTAGTTAACATGAGTTTATGATTAAGACGAGGTTTAACTTTATTTTCAAATTTTATCTCGGTTTTATTCAATTTTCAAATGGTCAATGAAGTGTTTGCATTCATAAACTTCGGCCTATCGAAGTTGTTAGTCTTCATTATTTCAAATCTATAGAAAATAATCATTTGGATTAGTTTTCTATACTTTGCGATCGTGAGAGATTACCTTCAATTTAATCGACGCGAGTTTATGATTAAGACGAGCTCCCACTCCTTTTGACCTTTTTCATTTCACTAATTACCAACCTCCGACTTTAATTTTCGTTAATATCCCATTGTTTTATATTCCCGCACATATTTTACTGTTTATACTTTATGTTGATATTATTTTGTCCATTATCTTGTTCATATTATCATCATTGTGCATATTTCACCCTGTCATATTGCATATACTGTCATTTAACACTTCTTTTGCTTATTTTCATTCAAAATATCAAAAACACGATAAAATTGTCGAAGCCTCATAAACCCTAATTTGGATATTTTGTCTAAACTCTTTCCCGTTTGCTTAGCTTAGGACACCTCGCACACACACGGCTTTCTCTTGGGCTACCTTACAATGAGACCATTTATTTCTTGCAATCCCTTGTATTTTGTATGTATCCCTCTCCCGTTACCATGTAATAGCTTAGTTCTTTTCATGCTTGCTTGCTAATTGCTAAGAAAGATAAAAGAGAATTAGGTGAGAACACATTTTCAAAATAAAGAATAAACAAGGCTTGACCCAACGTCAAGTCATTTTTCAAACCCCTTTCAAATGAACCACCTATGGGTTTCACCTCTCTTCCACCACATCGTTAAAACTTGTATGTTTGCAACCCTTGTAAGTCGATTGCCACGCGCATCGCCATCAACCTACCATGCTTTATTTACTACCTTTTATTTTCAAAACTTCTTTACAAAACACTTTTCTCCTAAAACCTTGGCCTCGTGACAAGCGCATTTTCAAAATTCTTTTCACAATAAAACTTGAATAATTGTGGAGTGGTTAGGCGTAAGCCTTCTCCTATCCCAAGTGCTTGACATTACCTTTAGGGTTCACTATCGTAAAGCACTTACAATTCAAGATCAAAACATCTTTAATACTTCCTCTCCGAGTATCAGGATACTCATTATAGAGTGTGTGGTCTCGATACTCGTCTTTCAATACAAAGACATACTTGTATTCGCCACACCTTTTCATAATAATTCTTTTGAGATAAAGAATTGGGTACTACCTGCAAGGGGTTCCTATCCGAGGACCTATTTCACTCATAAAAACGATTTCCACAAATCAAACGTGACATCTTGCCTCAAATGGCGAAAATTAATATTTTCAAAAGGATATGTTACGTCCGTTCTACCGCAAACAGATAACGCCTAAAGACTCCATAAGCGAGTTGCAATACACCTAACTACTAGAATGCGTATGTTAGCATCATCCACCAAAAATACCAGTTAACCGTAGGCTAAACTACGGCTGCTCTGATTCTTTACTTATTTTAAGTGAAGATACGTAGGCACAATGACTCCAACCTTTGTCGAGCACACTTCCATCTTTTATTTGTAGTTCTCCGAACTACGTTGACTCTGACTTTCTCATACCCATTGAGAATACGTAGGCATAGGACTGTGAAGTCCTACCGAGTCTCTTCTTCCCCTCTATCTCCCTGTTCCCTCTTTGTAACCTTTCTCTTTATCCCTTGGAACACTCTTTATTGCAATACTCGTTAGCAGATACTTTCATGCATAGACAAACAAATGATTCCCATCGAGTATGATGGATGCGAGGGGTGCTAACACTTTCCCTTTGCATAACTGGCTTCTGAACCCTTGCTCATGGTTCTGAGACCATCTTATTCGTTCCTTTCTTAAGGTTTTCTCGATGTTTTCCTTTCCCCTCATGGGATAAATAAAGTTCAATGGCGACTCTTCTATCTTTCATTTTTTCCTCTCCGTAGTTTCATTTTTGAGTAGTGACAGCTTGGCGACTCTTCTGGGGACTACCTAGCAAGCCAAACCTAGTTTGTTTGTCACATTCATGTTTATTTGCTTTTATTGTTTATTATGCTATGTTCCTTTTACCTGTTGGGTTTATTGGGGATGGTTTGTAAGGATACAAGCTTTCTACCCGAGCTTTCTAGTATACACTAAGTTAGGAGATGGTTTCTTTCTGATTTGTGAGACTTAGCACTCGTTGAGTTGGTTTGAATTCCACCGCTCAGATGAGGCCCCTTTGGGATGATTATGTCTTACGAGTAGTCGTAATGGTGTCTTTATTTCTGACCTGGGAGTCCGTGATTCTGAGGACCTTTTTAGAACCTTATTCCAAAGGTTGCTAAGACATAACTCTGTGTTCATCCTTTGAAAGGACTACCGTCTTATGAATCATCGTTATGATGGAAAACTTTCGAGGTTTAGTGCATGGGACCTTGTTTGAAAACTCTTGGAATTCCTTGTTACAAACCATTAGATTGCCCACCCGAGGTGAGGGATATCTTGTTGCGTTACCTTGCAGGACCTGTGACCTTGATCTTGTTGTTGTTCTGTTCTCATATGCATTCATAAAGCATTGCATTGCATAGCATTATTACATATCAATGGACTTAAGAGACTGTGATTATCTCAGGTATTTGTGAACACAATGACTGATCAAAGAAAAAGAAGCACAAATTCCTTGAAGTTTAGAGAACCAAAGTTGGGACTGATCTAAGATCTTTTGATTGACATGCCGAAGACTATCAAGATCAATTTTCAACGGAAGCATGGGAAACTACTTGATCTTCTCTATTCTAGAGTGGACACTTGGGATTTGTTTTCTATGGCTCAATTTTATGATGCTCTGCTCAGATGCTTTACCTTCCAAAATTATCAGTTGGCTCCTACTCTTGAAGAATATTCTCACCTGTTGAATATTAAGATTAAGGATCAACCTATCTATACAGGTCTGGAAGAAGAACCTAAGTCTCTTACCATTGCTCTTGCTCTCTATATGACTAAGGAAGAAGTCGAAGATGGTCTAGCCAATAAGGGAGGTACTCAAGGATTTCCTTTGAAGTTTCTACTCGACAAAGTAATCCAATACAAGACTGTTGAGGATTGGGAAAGGTTTCGTGTTGTTGTTGCTCTGATGATCTATGGGATTGTTCTCTTCCCAAACATAGACAATTTCATAGACATCACTGCCATACTCTCTTTACGCAGAAGAATCCCATTCTTACTTTCCTTGCTGATACTTACCACTCTATTCATTGGAGGAGTGAGAAGAAGAGGAATGGTCCAGTGTTGTTCTCATTTACTGTTCAAATGGTATGCCTCTCATCTGCCGAAGGAACCACCGTTTATGGAAAACGAGGAGAAACTGAAATGGTCTCGATGCATTATGTCTCTAGTAGCCGATGATATTGCTTGGTATTCCATGAATACTACGATGTGGAGATCATTTTTAGATGTGGAGAGTTTGGTAATATGCCTCTGATTAGTAGGGTTTGTTGCATCAACTACAACCCGGTGATGGCATTACGTCAGGTGAGCTATGTTATGGAGGATGAGCCCGAAGCGGAGAAAGTTCAAAGTTTCTTTTTACTCACCACAACAGAAGATCCTGCATTTGTCAAGAAAATTTCCAAAGCATGGACCAAGATCCATACGAAAGGGAGGAGAGAGCTGAAAGCGAAGAATTGTGTGGCTAAAGAGCCATACAATAGATGGTTGCTAGCTAGAGTGGCTGAAAAGTTGTTACCATTTCCTCCAGAACTATCCATGCAAGAAAAACATCCTGCTCCCACTCACGTATCCATAGAAGAGTATGAGAAGCTGAAGCTAGTGGTAGAAAGATTGACCAAAGAGAACCAAGACCTTCAGGCTGAAATTCACCAAGCAGGTGCGGAGAGTGGCCAATACAAAAGGAAAATGGAGGTTGAACAAGACCAAGTGGCTGAAAGCAGCAAAAAGTTGAAGCTGGAGATGGATTTGAGGGTCATGTATCAGAATGGTTTCGAAGAGGCTGATGCATTAGTGAAGACTCTCCGAAAATGCTTGAAGGAAGCTAAGGACTCTTGTGATAGAGCGTGGCATTTTTTCGAGCTAGCTTTTGCTGGAAAAAAAGAAGACGAGGAAGAAGCTCGAGCCTGACATTGATGGTCTCGAGGAACAATTGAGAAGTTCTTTGACCCTAGCCGAAGATGAATGACAGATCAAGGAAGAAGCATTAAGAGCTTCATATGTCACTCCTGGCATGTGGAATAACAAATTCTTAGAGTTGGAAACCACTCAGGAAACAGCCACTCTGTGGAAGGATCGTTTCGATGCCCTAAGAAGGGATAGTTCACAGTGGCTCAAGAAAGAAGCTCAACTCAACAAGTTGTTGGATACACATGTGGATTCTCTCCGATATTATCAGTCAACTCTAGACATGTGTCGTGCTAAGTACAATGATCTAGTGGAGCACTGTAACCTCATGATCCGTGATATCCCATGGAGGTTGGAAAGTGCGGTTCAAGACTTGGAAGGGAACAATGTCCCTCCTTCTGTCCATCATTTTATCCAAATTTGCAATCAGATGGTTAGCAAATTCATGTTCAAGTCGAAGAAGCTTGAAGAGCGTCTTCGAAAGAAGGCTTTTTAGTTATTTAGTTCTTTCACTTATTACATGAACTGTTGTAGTCAGCTTATTGAGCAATTACTAGATCTTCTCTCAAAATTAACGAAAGTTGCTTTTTAGTCTCAATTGTGTATTCTTTACTATTCATTTGCGGTTCTATAATACCGACGATAATCATAAGTCTCGAAAGTCTCTTGAACATTGCATATTGTAGCACCCCAAAATTTGTCTTTCATTTTAACCGTAGCTGGCTTTTGTTTCCTTGCATTTCTGCATTTTTGCATTGCATAGCATTTGTTCTCGAGGCATGGAATCAAGGCGTTCCTGTGACTCAAGTTCATTTCGGAGCAAAAGACTGAACAGCAAATAACGAGCATCAGAGGCTCGGGCATTTATTTTGCCCGGCGGTCAGGCGGCCGATTTTATTTTGCAGGTTAATTTCAGACCAGAAAGCATCACTCAGGCTCATAACAAGTATTTTCATAGTGACAACGATAAAAAATGAGGCTCAACAGCTAAATAGAGCTCCCAAACAGTTGAAACAGGGCAACTGGACAGATTTCCCTCCAAAAGGTGCCAGAATTCAAAATTTGAAGGTGTTAATCGGTTAACCTATATGGTTAACCGATTAACCAAAGGGAAATTAGCCCAGATTTGAAGTTTTAACAGTGTTAACCGGTTAACCATAGCAGATTTTGCCATGTACGTGATTTTGCAAGCCAATTGCACTTGGGGTCCAATTTTGATCACCTTGGAATTCAAATTTTCACTTGGGAAGGATCTAGAACATCTTTAAATTTCAGAGTTCCCTCCAAAATCCCATTCCACATTCCAAGCCTTAATTTCCAATCCAAATTCCAATCCTTGATTTGGATCCCAAACCTAAGTCATATTTAAGTGATCCGCTCCTAACCTCACCATCCAATTTTTATTTCTCACATTCATTTTTCAGAATTGATCAGAATTCTCTCTCAAATTCTCTCAACTTCTCCATTTCCAAAACTCAATCAAAGCTCTTTTTCATTGGAATTCTCGATTCTTCATTGGAATCAATGGATTCTTGAGCATAAACCTCCATTTACCATCATCATTGGATCAATTTTCATCTTCAATTTTCGTGCAAGCTTGGATCTGAATCTGGAGTTAGATCTAGAAGTGATTATTTGAAGTTTTTTGACTCAAATTTGGTGGATCTTCATTCATACAACAACAATTATTGTGGATCTTGAAGTTTTTCGGATCTCTAGCATTTGATATGTTCAAATTCAGTTGATCAACACTCACCGAAGCAAATCTCCGCTTTGAAGGTTGGAATTCTCGATCCGATTTAATTTGTTGAGCTTATCATGTTAATCTTCATATTCGATTGAATTTTGTTGATTTCGATCCGTTCGATTTGTGATATTGCTGCGTAATTGTGTATCCATGCTGTTGGATCTCTGTTTTCTGTTGTTGATTTCGTGCTTAATTGATAAGTTGATCTGTTGGAATCTTGGATAAGCTGTTTTGATGCTAGAAGTGATTCTGTTTGCTGTTTTTGGCTTCTGGTACAGTGTTAACCGCTTAACGTATATGGTTAACCGGTTAACCAATTCAAATATTCAAATTTTTCAAAGTTTTCAGGGTGTTAACCGGTTAACGCCTGGTGTTAACCGATTAACACCTATGAATTTCCAGATTTTCACTTGTTTTACACAGGTTAACTGATTAACAGTATGTGTTAACCGATTAACACTGTGCCAGAATGCCATATTTGCTGTTTTGCTTGCATGTTTGCATACCGTTTCGATTTGAATCATCATAGATCAGTGTGATGCATTAGGATTGAATTGTTTTGGATATTTGTCACTATTTGTGGTTGATTAATCATGATGTTGTTGACATGTATGATCATTTTTCAATTGCTTGCATGCTAGTGTATGTGGTTCGAATTGAGTTTTTGTTTGCATGTTCATTTGCTTTCATATCTTGCTTTTCTCCACATGTTTGCATCATTCTTGCATCGCTGTTGAGGTCGAGATTCACTTGTGGTGGCTGCTACCCCACAAACTTTTCCTCCCTCCCACCATTCTAGATGTGCATTTTCATGTTTGCATTCTCTACTTGTGATTGATCCTTCCTTTGTTCTTCTTGTGCTTTTTGCCATGATCCCCATAGGATTCCTAGTCCCTCCGTTTAGGATGGGAGTAGGAGAGACATTAGGTGCTCAATCCAAGTATGCTAACATTAGGGTAGATGTTTCCCCTTTTCATCCAAACTTTAGGATCACTTTGCATGACAACGTTAGGGCCGAGTTTCCCTTAGACCTTCCGCGCGTCTCTCTTTCTCATCTCAAAATCATGCTAACTCATCTAATAAAGGCGATAAACGTTGCGCGCTCCGAGTCTTAAGCCACATGGGGAATGATGAGTGAGGGTTCTCCTCTCGCTTATCTAGGGTGTTTAGTATACTTCCCGTTTGGGGGCGATATACGACGCATTCGCCTCCATGTCATAGTCTTTAGTGCAACGTGAATCACAAAACGAATTAATTCACTTCACTAAAAAACACAAAAAAAAATTCAAACCTTTTTCCTTCGAGATTAATCGGAAACTTTCAGAAAAGAGTGTTGTTAAACTTCGGTTATACCACAAACATGCGTAGTCCCTAACTGCTGGAACAGAGGTTTAACCCTACTAGGTTAAAACACTTAATCAACCTGTGGTTTCGTGTCCACCCGAACTATGTTTGCTCTGATCTTTCATACCAGATGAAAGTACGTAGGCACAAGACGCGACGTCTTGGCGAGCAACCTTCCCCCCTCTCTCCCATAGTTAGTTGAACTGCGTTGACTCTAACTTTCCCATTGCACGAGGGAATACGTAGGCACAGAGCGGCGATGCTCTGCCGAGTCTCTTTTCTTTTCTTTTGTCCCGCAAGCCTGTAGCGTAGATAGTTAAACACACCCTTAAATAGACAACAAGCGTGAATCCCATCGAGTACGACGAACGTGAGGGGTGCTCATACCTTCCCCTTGCGTAACCGACTCCCGAATCCAGGACTTGGTTGCAATGACCTTGTCTTTCCCTTTTTCGTTAGGTTTTTCCGATCGTTTCATTTCCCTCTCTGTGGGATAAATAATGAAAGGTGACGACTCTTCTGTTTTTCGCCGGGTGTTTTTCGCAGTTGCAACACATACCTGCGCATCATTTTTTGCATTCCCCAAAACTCGACCTTACACGCCGCTTGCCCTTTCGCAATAAAGCAATGGGACTTCCCGACATCCGTACAACATAAGGAATAATCAGAAGAGAGTCATGGATCAGCTAGAGCAAAACCAGACTGCTATGAGGGAAGAAATGCAAAGTATAAAGACGCAGATGAATCAACTCATGGAGGTGATCCATAACATGGCCAGAAATCAAGAGGAGATGAGGCTAGCAGTAGATAGGAATGCTAATCAAACCCAGGCTGGCGTGGTTCCAAATGCAGGTGGCGCAGTTCCAACCCCTGCTAGTGCAATTCCAACCCCTATTGGTGCAGTTCCTACTCCTGCAGGTGCAGTACCTATTAGCACAGTCCATCCACCAGCTGGTTTAGTCCATCCTCCCGGTGCTACAGTCCTACCACCAGTCCACTACAACGATCACGAAGGCTTCTACGAAGATTTAGCTGATGTGTTCGTACCACAGAACGCTGAATTAGAGAAGAAATTTAATGCTCTACAAGAAGTAGTGAGGGCAATGCACGGCCCCGACGTTTTGGGATCAAATGCTGCAGAAATATGTCTTGTGCTAGGGGTTAAGATACCTCTGAAGTTTACTATCCCGACTTTTGAGAAATACAAAGGTAGCAGCTGTCCCAAGACCCATATAAGGTCTTACTGCAGGAAGATGGCCGCTTATTCCGACGATGAAAAGCTCTTAATCCATTTCTTGTGTTGTACTATTTAACCGAGGCCTCACTTGAATGGTACATGCAGCTCGAGCGCTCTAATGTGAAAAGCTGGAAAGAGTTAGCAGACGCTTTCGTAAAGCATTATCAGTATAACATTGACATGGAGGCGGGGGCCGGTGTGTTACATGGAGGCGGGTGTGGGTGCGGGTATAATTAAACTCGCCCTGCCCTGCCTCGTTGCCATCTTTATGTGCAAGTGTGTGCGTTAGGTTGGTGGCGGTGCTAATGAGCAATCGACTTACGATGGGTGTTTGAAAATGACTCGACGACGAATTAAGAATTAGTTTGAAAGTGGTTTAGTCTATGCTAGTCCCTAGGGGTGCTCCTAGTAAACAAACCACAATCAAAGCAAAATGAATGCGTACATCGTAATGGGAGTGAGGTACATGTATGTTACACGGGATTGCACAAATTAAAAGGGTTCGTCGTGAGGTAGCCTAAGAGGAAGTTGTGAGTGTGTGAGGTGTCCTAAACTAAGCCACGAGCGAGAGTTGGACGAAATCTCCTTTGATTCGGGTTTTGTACATAGTCCAAGTTTCGTTGCTCGGTAAAGTAGCCACAGTCCACCAATTTAGGCTTTTAGGGTTTCGATAATCATTAGTGTGTTTTTTGAATGGTATGAACAGAGTATGAACAAGGTATGAATAATATGATTATGATATGAACAATATGAACATATGAATAATATGAGAAAGATAATATTGACAATAATATATGAACAAAAACATAATCAATAGTATATGAACAGTGATATATTGACGGAAAAATAAATCAAGAATATATTGACAAAAATTAAAGCAAGAGTATATTGACAAAAAATAAAGTTAGTGGTTAGTGATTAATCGGATGAATCGGGCCGACTATAGCGATAAACCATTGTAGCATGATATATGATGAATATCATACTATAGGAGGTCTCGCAAGAATGATATTTGTGCTAAAACACGATAGAGAGATTATATTGAGGATTATTCTCAAAGAAAATCGTGCCACACGAAAAGAAAAGTGGATGGTCTCATCTTAAACATAAACTCTTCGTCGATTAATCGAAGATAACCTATTACAAACCCAAAGTTTAGAAAATGATCTCAATGATCATTCACTACGGATTTGAAATAATGAAGGTTAAACAACCTCAACAATCAACATTTTAGATATTGAAGACTTCATCGACCAAAAATAGAAAAATAAAATCGAAGATGAGAATCAAGGTAGAAATGAAAGAATAAATCAATAAATAAACAAAAAAATTAATAAATTTTTTAAACAAAATAACTAATAAAGATGGTTAACAACATTAATTATCAAAGAAAATTAGCAATAAATTATCAACATAGTAACAAAAATTATTAAACTAAATAACAATAATTAAATAAATAAAAAATGATTAAAGTCTGGGGGTGCAGAATGGAAAGGTGGGTGAACTTGTGGAAAACCAACATGGCATATGCATCATGTTGGTTTAGAAAAACAAAAGGTGATAACGTGGGTGTTGATTTAGAAAAACAAAAGGGCTCCACGACTCATTCCCTCAAAACCGTTCAAAATAAATAAATAAAAATGGCATATGCATCATGTTAAACAAAACCAAGTCACACTCCTCTTATTAGAACCAACAATCATAAACAAAATAAGAAGAAAAAGGTTCTATCCTTAAAACGAAATGAATGAACAGGGCCATCAATGCGACCGACCTTCGCTCCTCCGATCTACTTCTTGCGTGCGGATCGTTATCGGTCTTTTTCTCCGTTTTCGTCCTCTCGTTTACCTTCGATCCAAGTTCGTTTGGTGTCGTTCAACCTCCTTAAGGTTCGTGCTCGCAATCGTATTCGAGTTCTATTTTCAATCTCTCTTCATCTCTTTCTGGGTCGATTTGGTTCTTGTATGGTGTGTGGTTTATGTGTTCTGAGTTTATGAGTTGTTTTGGGTTTGGTTGATTTTGAGTTTTTTGGGTTGAGAATGGAGGAAGGTTCGTTCAATGAAGGTTAATGAAGGGTGATACAAACATAGGTGCTGAAGAGAGGATTTGAGTTAATTTGAGCAGCGTTTGATTGGCTTTTTAAGCTTGGGGAGAATGAATGAAGGTGAGCTCTATTTATAATGTGAAGGTGAGGGATGAAGGCTACAATTTGTTGCCGTTTTGAATTATTTTTTTTGTCGTTTTGTGCTGTGTGTTTGCTGACTCTCACGTTTTTGTGACTTTGCATGGTATTATTTGGTGGTGAGTGAAATTGTGTGCGTTATTGTTGCTAGCTCGCGTGAATTTCGGTGGTTTGGGCTTGTGTGGTGCGTTATGGCAGGGTTACTACGAGGTAACGAAAAAGGTTTTGGTTATTGGGTTGTGGAAAGTTGTGTTGTATGTAACCTGCTGTTGGTGTAGGAAAAAAATGGCTTGAGGCTTGTACTGTGTAAAGGAAAGGCATGTTTATGTGTGTATTGTGAAGGCATCAGTGTAGTCATTGAGAGTGAGTGGCCTATGAGAGTATATTAAGAAAATGAAGATTAGTGTTATGTGGCACGTGGTTCATGTAAAAGTATGAGTGCGGTGGTTACTTGTTGTATTGATGAAAATTCTTTGAATGTGACAAAGGGATGGGCCGTATGGGTTTCTTATGAGTTTCTTTTAAATATTTTTGTGTGTGTGTATGTGGGCTTTAAAAAGAATGGGCTTTGAAAAACTTGTAATTGGACCTTGTATTGTTATTTACGCATGTATTGCATGCTGCTACATTGCCTTGCCATTGTACTTTTCAATTCCTTTCTAGTCTTTGTCTTTGGATTGTCATTGCAACTTGTTATTTCATTAAATAAATTTTGGTGAAGTGATTCATTTGGGCCATAAATTTCTATTTGCACCTTGGATTTGAAACCTCTTGAAATTGGCTAATTGAAATATGCTTGGATGGTATAACCATGAATTGCAAACTTGATTAAAAAGATACCACAAAAATTGAGACTTGAATTGCCAATTAGAACTAACTTCCAACATTCTTGAAATCTCCCTCGAAATAACTAAAACTTGAATCGCTTCTTGAGAAGTAAAACAATCATGAATCGACCCTAGACTTGGAATAAACTGGAACCTTCAATAAAAAATAAACGATGAATCAATCCTGAACTTGGCCATTTGAATCTGGATGAAACAAAATCTTCACTATGGATCAAACAAATAGACCTTGAAATTAGAGGGATGATGCATTGAGATATGAACTCATAAAACCTGCATAAAACCCTAATTGAACCCCGATGTTTCTCAACCATGAAGCACTTGCTTTAGTATAGCCTGAGAATTTGATCCATCCAAAACAGACTTAAATTGACATACAACCCTAATTAGATCCTCACGCACACATCACCTGAGTTGATGCACCTTGACCTTGATCACGAAACAAAATCCTTCTTAACTAAGATTAGGTTAAACTAAGACGAATTTCCATCCATACTACACACATTCCTGACTGGATACCCACGAATGAAACACATACTTAGGCAACAGGAAAACAACATATTTTTGGATTTTTTTGAATAATTGTCAGTGGATGGATGTACAGATGAAAATTATATACAAGTAGAAACAATTCGGGGTATGACAACACCATCAACTTCTATAGTAATACCTTTTTTAAGGATATTATATAGACCTTCAACAACCCTTTATCAAGTCCAATGAGTTAAAAATATGTTTAGCTTTTCCATCATTTAAATTCAATGGAATCACCCATTTGAATATGGTAGGAAAATTCGTATGATATTTTTCATGTGGCTTAAGCAAAATCAGACTTTCACAGCTCAAGGACTTAAGTAATGAGACTTAAGTGGCTTAAGCATCTTGGATCAAAACTTGTTGCTTGAATCTGAATGAGGCAAAACTTTTTGCTCTAGCACAGAGCAGGAGACTTAATCTAAATTACTGAAGGCTAAGCAAAATAGAGAACAAGGTGTATATGATGCAAGCATTAGAGGTACGGGAGATCACCATAACAAAGACCTACATCACTTAAGATTTCTAAATATATATATATGTATAAGAAATCTTAAGGCTTTTACAATTCCAACCTACAACAGAAAATATGCCTATTACATAGAGTTGATAATTGCTTTATCTTGCTACTCCTTTAACAGAAGAATCCTTGTTAGAAATTCGGGCTTGAATCTTCAGCCATATATATAGCCTTTCTAGAAACTAGCCGTTGAGAATGTGACTTGATCAAGTGTCTTTTCTTTTGCTCCATAGTACAAGAGATCTTGAAGATGGATGCACATTAGATTTATGAATCCTTTGTGTAACACATTTAACCTTTAAGTCGTCAAGAGGTTCTGTACTAATAGAGCCGTTGAGAGCAGACGTCTATAGAATGTACTAGCTTTTCTTGAGTCTTGCAATCTTGTAGACTCGAGTTGGCAGGCTGATAAGAATACAACATGTTTTCAGTAGTATGGATAATCCACAACTTTAACACCAACTTTGAATGGTACCAGAAGTTGATATACAATTACTAAGTGTAAAAACTCATTTGAATGCTGAGGCCTTCAGTTCAGAGTCTTCGTCAAGCCACATTAGAATTTGTTCGTTAGACTCTGCCACCAGAAGCTAGCAATGAAGCAACTCCAAGTGTGTCTTAGATAAACAGACTCTGATAATTTATGAACAAGAATAAGAACCTACATAAATAAAACACACATCAAATAAACCATTGTTCTTTTAATAATTTTGTTATCATCAAAAATAAAAGAGAATACATCAAAAATAAATCTTGTTCTAACAAATCGGATCATTGACTATTGTTTCCCATAATTCGCTATTTAAAATTTAAAGAAATATTTTGAATCTTGCTTGCCATATTTTAAAACTGCTAATTTCCGCAAAATGGTGGTGCATTTAGAAAAGATCTTATGATGGAAGTCATCTTCCTCTTGAGACGATTAGTCCTTAAACGAAAGTTAGGCTTTGATACCGCTTGTTGACTTGAGACTTCACACACAAGAAGAGGGGTGAATTGTGTGGTTTGGAAAAACGTGGTTTTTAATAACTTTGCGAAATAAAATTAGAGTTTAAAAATATTTTTGAAAACTTAGCAGTGGAAAATAAATTGCATAAATTTAAATGAGTTAAGGGAAGAAGAAGAACACTAAGAATTATACAGGTTCATTAAAAAAATGACTTATTCTTGTGCCCAAGAATTGATCTTGAGTGTTTCTAGTAAATGTTTAGAACTTTTAGTAGAAAAAACTCATGAACCTCCTTATACAAGAAAATGATGGTTGATCTTCAACCATGAAATAAAAGATTGATAGATATAGGCATTTGCGTCTTTTCTTCAGAATAAACTTTGGAGTGAAGTGGCAAATCTTCCTTCCCAAATGTGGATTGAAGAGGTTTGCCTTCTTTCCCCAAACACGGACCTTGGTGCAGTTAGCCTTCAAGTTTTAAACCTTTGAGCTTAAAACCATGGTTTTGCACGAGAAAACTAACAACCTTTGAGATTTTAACACCGGGTTGATCTCAAACCTGCTAAGCTTTTAATACCAGGTTGAGCTATAACTTATCTTAGTTTTAATACAGGCTTGACCAAGAACCTAGAAGATTTTATCATGGGTTGATCTCCAACCTAAACTAGGACTGAATCACACAATCCTAAACAAAAGCTTTATATTGGTTTAGCTTATAACCTAAACAAATCCCTAAATGGATAATATTTAACCAAGGTATATACATAATATTCCCTTGGTGAATTTACAATTCTACCTTTTCAAGAATTACAAATGTAACTTCACTCACAAAAGCACTTAGGCTGAAACATTAGTGAGAGAAAGTTAAAGAAAAGAATAGAGACAGTGACAAAGAGAGTGAGAGATGAAACTGTCAAAACAAAATTGTGGATGGTTTGGAATGAGAAATGGAACCTCAATATATAGGCCCGAGGTTGGCTCAAAAAGGAATTTAAATTTAATGTGTTTTAAGGCAATATAATCAATTGAAGGTTTTAGCTAACTGATTAGATGGTTAAAATATTCATTTGTAAATTCTCAAAAAGGAAGATTAAGATATATAGCCATTTCACATAATCAAAGCGCATTCAAAATAGCTTAGGCCTTTAGTTTGTGCATTTTTAACTAATTAGACAAATGTTCTAATCGATTAGAAAATATCTATTTTGACCGCTCCTAATTCATCTGACACAACTTCCAAATGTTTTTCAAAATATTTTCCTTTGGTAAATCAGTTTGAAAATAGTTTTTTTTTGTGCACGCGTGCTTTAGCCATTCACTTTTACGATAAATTCCTTTTACCTTACAATTGTTCACTCATTACTAGATTAGAAGATTACCACATTACTTCAAGACTTTGCCAGACACTTTGCTTTTTGTTGACACACACTTGAGTAGCTTGAGATGAGTATTTAGTTATATTCCATTTGATTTCCACCATCGGATAGTCAAGTCCATCAAACCCTAATGATGAGTTTT
Source organism: Lathyrus sativus (assembly GCA_963859935.3). NCBI lineage: Eukaryota > Viridiplantae > Streptophyta > Magnoliopsida > Fabales > Fabaceae > Lathyrus > Lathyrus sativus. The sequence continues at coordinate 397,383,100 of OZ012740.1, forward strand.
ACAGCTTCATCTACATAATCATTCATGTTTCGCTTATCATAATACATTAGTTGTCATCATTAAAAGCAAATGTCCTTGTTGAAAGCATATCACCTACAAAACAAGGTTCCACAAATGTGTGTGAGGTTTTGAAGGAGAAGCCTAGCTTGTTGTATCAAGAAAGGGAGGACCATGGATGTATGACACTAATAGGTCTTAGTGTTCCTAATGAGTGAAACTAGTATGACCTACAAAGTGATCACTTCAAAAGAGATCATTTCATTCATCTTATTGTGTACTTATAGGATACGCGCAATAACCATTGTATCACATAGGGCTAATCACTTGAGTACATGGATCTAGAGGCTGGACCTACGTAGGTGTACTAGATGCATATGGCACCAGAGTATCTTATCTGAACATGGGATAAGTGAGTTATGCTTTTGGAAAAAAATAGGATTGTGATAATCCTAGTTCCAATGTGTAATTCAAATTATATGCTCACGAGATGTGGGTAGGATTATGATTAAGTAAGGTAGGATGGTCAATTATTCGTATGTCTCACCTTACAATTGAAAACTACGTGTGCAGCCCATGACCTACGAGCTACTATGAAGGTGATTTCCACTTCCGACTCATTTCTAGGTAAGGGATTGTGTTTAGCATAGCTCCTACGGATGTGGCGTTAGGATAGATCAGGTTCCAAGGCTATACTTATGGGACGATGGTCATGACTTTATGGGGAATATAATAATTATACAAATGCAAAAAACTACTCTTGTCTCAATATGGCATGAATAGATGGGGTTTACGTGTAGTCGTTACATTTTTATCGACTGGCCATGTAGCTTTTCTGTTTCCAATTAGTGATGACCATTTGCATGGGAAGATTTTCTTTCAAGCGCGTTTAACGCAAAATATCCATAATACAAGTCATTGCGGACCTCTCAAGGAAGAAGCAGTAGTGACTTTAGAAAGATCAAGGATACGTCTGATTTTGGAGAGTTGTGGTTCCTTTAAGGAGAATTACCTGGAGCTTAACCTGGAAGTTATCATGTTTTGGTTACACCAAATGTATGAGAAGTGTCATAGTGAGAATCAGATATCAAGCTATTATATTAACTTGAATGACAAAACATTTAGTGTTCACCACCAAACATTAATTTATCCAAAGGAAAGGGAAAATATCGAATAAACCCCTAATTATGCAATGTAAAAACAATGCAAAGAGATCTAAAGGTTTGGGGGTTGATTATACAAAGGGAAGGTATTAGAATCCTAAGTATCTGTAGTACTCTATAGGAACCTCTTGAAAGTATTTGTGTTATAGTAATTTGCTTGCTAATGTTTAGAAATGTTCTATTTTTAGGTTTTATGAGATAGGGGACATAACGAGATTTATTGCTAGTGTGCTTGCAAAGACTTCACAATCTTATACCTATGTATCCTAACAAGGATGGAATTAGAGATGTTAGTTCCATGATTCTATGATTGTCCATGGTTTTATGATTGGCTAAATTTTGGTAAAACATGATTCGACACTGATGTTAAGCAAGATGTTATAACATCTCCATCTGCTGTGGTGACAGAAATGTTGTCATGTGCTTTAATCAAGATGTCAAGACAGATGTCGTGACATCCTTCTGGTACAGCAAGAGCTGCTATTTTATATCCCTTGACAGAGGTGGTTTGGTTTGATGAGATCCTGTTGGATATATCTCATTAGTGTGTGCAGATCAAAGAGACTTATTAGGAACAAAGTGCAGATTTAATTGGTATTCATAAAAAGGATCTTTGAGACTTTTTAGGAAACTATAATATATTTGTTTCTACTGTTATCAAGAAGATTCTGCAAGAGTGTTCTGCAGGGTAAGTTGGGATAGCTAAGAGCAAGTTAAGTTGGATGTCATGTTGGATGTTATGACATCAAGCGTATGACATCAGGGCGCGAGTTTATGATTTCTAGTATTAGCTCAGGCTATACTTCAGGAAACATTTTAGGAAGCCTAGTTATATCAGGCGACAGGTCAGGCATTGCTGAGGATAACATGGAATGCCCCTGACCTAATTGGATGTGTGCAGCTTCATGAAGAGAGGTTTATCTTGGGTAAACCTAATTTCTACACCTAGGCCCAAGGACTGTATGTTGCTTATATATACATAAGTAGCAATCCTAATTCGTAGAGGCTTTTAGATAGAGACTGATAGATTGTGTGGTGAAGAATTTTGTGTGTGTAACTTAATCTTCACGTGTGGTTTTGTGTTTTAGGGGTTTGAGAGTCTCTTGTATGTGTGACTTTGTAAGTCATCCTTTGTATCTTTGGATGCATCGTGGTAGACATATTTAGGTTGTTATTTGTACAGTGTTAATTGTTCACTCAAAGCTTTTAAGCAAAAGTGTATTGTTCTTGATTGAAGCTGTTAAACAAAATCAAGCATTGTGACTTTGAAGAGTGTCTTCTAAAGTCTTCTTTTTGTATTGAATTGTTTATCACTGCTGTGATTGTGGGGAGTGAGAGGTGTCTCTAGTCTAATGGGTTCTAGGCAGAAATTGCATTGGGTAGAGATTAAATGAGGAGTTGTAAACTGGGAGTTTAGCTCTGAATTAATTATGCTAATAGTGGATTTCCTTCCTGGCTTGGTAGCTCCCAGATGTAGGTGATATTGCACCGAACTGGGTTAACAATTTCCTGTGTTCTTTACTGCTTTCGTGACTTGTTTACTACTAAGTTTAATAGTCTGTCCAAAAGTGGATGTCATAACATCCACTATAACATCGACTGTCTATTACTGCATTTACAATTCTGCACAATTTAAATGGTTAGATAAACAGGTCTGTCAGTCTGCAAATGTTACAACAGATGTCATGACACTGTTAATTTTTAAAGTAAACTTAAAATGGTCATGTTTTGTCATTATTTTGTATTAGCAGAGATCAATGTCTTAACATCACTTGGGACATCTGAAATCTGCATACCAGAATTTCGATTGGTATCAGAGCAGGCATCCTGTCTGTTCTGGATGAGATCTTGGGACATACTTTCTGGTGTTTTTGAACAAGGAGAAGTGGTAGCTGATTTGCTGATCTTGCCAAATGTTTGAGCTGCTGCTTATGGAGTTAAGGGGGAGTTTGTGCTTACTCCTGTTTTTGAAGGATTCTGTGTATCTGCTGCTATGCTCTTTGATATAGGAGTGTCTACAACAACTGCAGAAGGAGTGGTTGTTTCTTCTATATGATGTCCTATACGATGTTATGACATCTTAGTTAGGGCATGTTGAAGATGTTCTTTTGGTGGTTCCGCTGCATATTTTTCTGATGGAAGAACTTTGATAGACCTGCTATTCTTAAAGATATTAATGTTTCTGAAAACTCTAATCATTCCAACATCGGGAGAAATGGAATGAAGAGAGTTGTTTGTTAATATATGTCATTTTTGACTTTGTACTTGGAAATTTGGATTTATCATATACCTTGAAGTCAATTTGAAGAGAAGAGCTCTTTCAGGGAGATAATCTAGTTCTCATGTTGAAAATGGACTTCTGAAGATCCCTGGTACTGATAGATGATATAATGGGAGGTGATTTATTTTCATCATTCATGTTTTGAAAGAGCTGTATTAGCAAGAGGAAGTCATAGGCAAGTTGAGTCAAGGGTGTCAGCCTTGATGTTTCAACATTAGAGATACTTATACTAAAGAATACTTCTGGTATTACTGAAGATAGTCTTCTCAACAAGTTGTGTGGATTTAAAATCAGTTGCTATTTGTGGATTACAAGCGTATTTAACTGGTTATCCATGAAGTTTAGAGAAAGATTTATTTTAAGGATTTAAGATTCATTGCTATTTGAGATATTCTCAAATTTTTAATGGATTATCCTTAGTTGATGATCAAGTTGTCTCATTAGGTGCTGCACAAGTGTCAGGCCTATGATTTGGTTGGTCTACTTCAAGGATCTGATGTTCAACCAGATGTTGAGACATTCCATCAGCAGAGATTTTGCTGAAGGAGTGAATCACTATACCAAAGGAGATATAGTTGGATCTGTCCTTATTCTAGTAAGGTTCTTGGCAAGAAACTAAGGCTAGAATGTATTGCTGATGGAAGTGAAGATGAAGACATTTTTCTTAGATCTGTTTATTTCTAATCTAGGAGTATTGGAGTGCAGCAGGTGTGTTCTAGTTTCTACTAGAAGCATCTGATCTTTATCTAGAAAGTTTCCTTGCAAGAAACTTGTCTAAAATATGGTGCTGGTGATAGCACTGCTTGGGTCAGTTTATTTGTGATCTAAGTGCATGTGATCTTGCTCATCTTGGAGGCAGATATCTTGGATTTTCTGAAGAAGTCTCTAGTCCTTTTATAAAGATCTTTTGTGACTAATCCTCTATGAAGGATCAAGCCTTGGCATGTTTGTGTTCTCTAAAGAGGAGTTTTTGAAGCAAATGAATTTGTGGTGGTACAGTAAAAGCAGAATACAGGATGTCTATTCAAAACTAATATCATTAGTCTAGTCTATGTGAACATGGAACTCTTGATGAGGTTCTTCTAAATGGCATAATGAAGGATTGAATTCACCAGCAGGATGTCTTATCCGATGTTGTGACATCAAGCAGAAAATTCAGTTTGCAGGAGCTGTGTGAAGGAGTAGATGTTACAGGTCTAAGTCTTGGTGTATCTAAGGTGCCTTGGAGCATGTAGGATATAAAGATCAAGCTTACTTAGATTTTCTAGAGCTCTGAAAGAAGGTGAGTTAACCAAATAGTGGCATTTGGTTAGTTTCTAATGTGATTCCAAGCAGAGAGCTTGGAACTAATTACTCTTGTGTAGAAGGGTAGTTTGTTGATGATAAAAGGAGGTTCTGGTTCTGTTTATAAATTGGTGCTTGTGATTACCTTCTTTTGGAGATGTATTTGATCAAATGGTGGAGTTGTGTTCTCTGAAGATCTTCAGTTGGATTACTAGGCAGTAGTAAGTCCAGTTATGGGCATATAAAGAACCATTGGATGGTGTGTCTGTGATATGCATCTAGTTTATTTTTCCTTGGAGAAGGACTTGAAGATATGTTGTGGAACTTGTGATTTACATCTTGACTAAGAAGTACTTTATCTTGTCATACGGGAGAATGATGAGGTAAAAGGACTGTCTTGGAGTATGATATGAAATATTGTACAAGACTGGGGTGGATCATTGGTTGATTACATGAAACTCTGGATCATGATGTGTTATATGGTAGTGAATATTCACCAGTTAAACCATAAGTGTTCTAACTTATCATATGGGAGAATGATGAGGAAAGAATGTCTTGGATTATGGGGTGTCTATCTTGTTCTCTGACTCAGGCTGAGGTCATAATACTTGTGGAGAAGTGGTAACTCTAGTAAGAAGTAGAGCAGTTTGGTACCTTCTCACTGTATGAGCATGGAGTTGGTATTGAGATATAATATGGTGATCTTGGAGTAGCTTTTATAGAAGATATGGGGAGAGCTTATGTCTGATGGGTCTACTAGTTGCCTGTGGTTCAAGTAGTGAGTGAATGAGTTCAGCAGGTGTGTTGAACAAGGAATGCGCTCTTGAAGACATGAAGATGAGTCTTATGTTTTCCATTCACGTGCTTCTGGAAAAAGAGCACTCGTTATCCTTGATACGAGAAGTTATACTTCTATCTAGGATCTGTTACTACAATAGTATAATTATTCCTCAAGATTGTTTGTGGTTTCAAGCAGTTTATGATTGTATGTCTCTAGGAGGATGGAATGTCATACCAGATGTTGTGACATTATGTTACTGCTCTAACTCATGGGGTATCAATGGATCAAGTCAGGTATTTGGGCCTATATCCAAGTGTTTTGTATTATATGACTGGTGAAGATGAAGATCAAGACATCATCAGCCTTGATCTTGTGCATATGTAAGGACTTTAACCCTGACACTTTGGAGATGTTTCTTGTCTTTCAAAGCTGAATCTGAGAAATCTTCCAAATAGTAATCCTGCAACTACTTCTGCTATTTGTTCTAGTATGGGTGTGAATCAAGGGGTGCAGAGTTGCATGTGTTTCCATTGTGTGAATATGAAGATGTTGAAGTAAGTCTTCATGTGTTTGGGTTCTCTCTTTCAGGGGGAGTACTGAGTATGCATGACAGGGGGAGCTGTGTACCTGTCTGGTGTATAGCTGCATTGTTGTAGCCTGTATAGAGCTTGCTGATTCCCTGGCAATCTTGTGTTCTTGGACCACTGGTGAGGTTGTAATGACATTGTGATGTCTACTGTACCTTTCTACCTTGACAAGGTGTTTATGGGGTAAAGTTACATGAGAGTTTATTTCTCTCTGTGATGTTTTGATGTTTCTGATGATCTGTTAAGCTGCTGCTGTTGTGGCCTTCTAAGATCTTCATGTGGATTTATGTGGAAATGATAAGTTATGTGGTTGGTATCTTAAGAACCAAGGATGTATTCTCCAGGAGCTATGGTATCTGGATCTGTACGAATTAGGATTGGGTTTTATTGTGTTTGAGTGAGATCAACAGGGGGTGATTTGAAAGCTAGAGTTCCGTTGTGGCTTAAATCCTTGTCCATGGATTGTTGCTGAAGTGGTGCAGTCTTTTTTTAATAGAGATCAAGCAGCTTGTGTATCTGATTCAGTTTGTGTTTATCTCATGGGAGATTGTAAGATGGCAGTCTGAAGATTTGGACACCATGTGCAGGTTGTCAGCTGAGTCTTACTTTAAAGTATGGTGATTAGGATTCAGTTTTTGGGTTGGCTCTGATTGATGTTGGTACATTGACTCCAATTGTTGTCAATTTTTGGCTAAACAAAGGGGAGGAAAGTACCACTATGGAAAGAGCAATGTTGTTACATGCTGAATGCAACTATTAAGGGGGAGCATGGAAGTTTGTGAGGCTGGATGTATTTGAGGAAACTAAAGTTGTTGCTACCCTGATAAGATTGTTTGGTTGTTTTAGCCAAAATTTTCCAAAGGGGGATATTGTTAGTTCCATGATTCTATGATTGTCCATGGTTCTATGATTGGCTAAATTTTGGTAAAACATGATTCAGCACTGATGTTAAGCAAAATGTTATAAGATCTCCATCTGTTGTGGTGACAGAACTGCTGTCATGTGCTTTAATCAAGATGTCAAGACAGATGTCGTGACATCCTTCTCGTACAACAAGAGCTGCTATTTTATATCCTTTGAGAGATGTGGTTTGGTTTGATGAGATCCTTTGGATATATCTCATCAGTGTGTGGAGATCAAAGAGACTTATTAGGGACAAAGTGCAGATTTAATTGGTGTTCATAAAAAGGATCTTTGAGACTTTTTAGGAAACTATAATATATTTGTTTCTACTGTTATGAAGAAGATTTTACAAGTGTGTTCTGCAGGGTAAGTTGGGATAGCTAAGAGGAAGTTAAATTGGATGTCATGTTGTTATTTGTACAGTGTTAGTTATTCACTTAAAGCTTTTAAGCAAGAGTGTATTGTTCTTGATTGAAGCTGTTAAGCAAAATCAACCATTGTGACTTTGAAGAGTGTCTTCTAAAGTTTTCCTTTTGTATTGAATTTTTTATCACTACTGTGATTGTGGGGAGTGAGAGGTGTCTCTTGTCTAGTGGGTTCTAGGCAGAAATTGCATTGGGTAGAGATTAAGTGAGGAGTTGTAAACTAGTATTTTAGCTCTGAATTAATTCTGCTAATAGTGGATTTCCTTTCTGGCTTGGTAGCCCCCAGATGTAGGTGATGTTGCACCGAACTGGGTTAACAATTTCCTGTGTTCTTTACTGCTTTCGTGACTTGTTTACTACTAAGTTTAATAGTCTGTCCAGAAGTGGATGTCATAACATCCACTGTAACATCGACTATCTGTTACTGCATTTACAATTCTGCACAATTTAAATGGTTAGATAAATAAGTCTGTCAGTCTGTAGATGTTAAAACAAATGTCATGACACTGTTAATTTTTAGAGTAAATTTAAAATGGTCATGTTCTGTCCTTGTTCTGTATTAGCAGAGATCAATGTCTTAACATCGCTTGGGACATCTGAAATCTACATACCAGAATTTCAAGAGAAATCATATTTAACCTAACTACGATTGAAGAACACTTGATAGTGATCAAGGTTCCAAAGGGGAAGTAAGTGTTTATAACAATAACACTTACATGACTTAACAAAGTCAAAGAATTTACAAACTCTATCCTAAGGCTATGTTGAAAGGTTAATGACTTAACAAAGTCAAAAAGGGTAGTTGAGGGAGTTCTATACTACCTATGACATGGAGTCAACAAAATAATTTGTTCCTTTGGATATAGGCAACAAAATAAAAGATAAGAAAGAAAGCTAACAAGCTAACAACACTAGGGGGTGACTTGAAAAAGTCAAAATAAACATGAGTATATGAGTGATTATGGATGAGATGAACAAGAGTGATATTCAAATATGATATCAACTATGAGATGTAATGAGATATAACAAAGTTAAAGTTAATATGGTAACCACCATATACATGAAGGTAGATGTGATAACATCTAAGGAAAGACTTTAACAAAGTCACAAATAGGCATGGCAACAACCAAGGTAAAGATAGATATAAAAACATCAAGATAAAACATTAACAAAATCAAGCATGGTAACAACCAAGGGTGAACACACAAGCATGGATTATACATAATCAAAGGTGCATGTGAAATGTGTTTCAAACAAGAATGAGGTGCCATGGCATATTAAGATGTTCATTCAAGGAATGTTCCTAAACACTTGAATTTTTCCTTGAATATTCCTTTGATTACATGCTTGTATGCTTGAACTCTTGTGGTGTTTCCTACTTGTTTAAGACCATGATTGAACTCATAACATGTATGTTTGGTTGTTACCTACTTTTCTTAACAAGTTCAACTTGTATCCATGCTTAAATGTTAAAGTTATGCCTTAACTTGTTCATATGATGTTTGAACTTTAACTTTTCATCTTTAAGTTTTCTCACATGTCATCCATTGTATGTTTTCATCTTCATCTAAATGTTATTATCATAAACATGTTCCTTTTTCTTAAGTATGCTTGATTGTTACCTTTACTTGTCTTTAAATTGTATTCATGATTATGTGATGTTTTAACTTATACATGTTTACTTTGAACTTTGTAAGATAACATTTTAAGTAATTCCTTGACTTATACATTCCTTATTTAATCTTTGAACCTTGTCCTTATCCATGTTTAAGTATGGTTATAACTTTTACATGTTAACTTTGAACTTTTTTTCATCCATGTTAAGTATTGTTATAACTTATACATGTCATACCTGAATCTTGAATCTAACCATGCTTAAGTATTGTGATGACTTATCCATGTTGAAATGTTTAAATTGTATTCATGATTAAGTGTTGTTATAACTTATTCATACTTGTATTGTATTCATGATTAAGTGGTGTTTGTAAGCCCTAATACATGCTTTCCTTAATTTTGAACCTAACTTGTTATCCATGATGCTTTAGTCTTGTTAGAACTATTATGATTGTTTAGATGTTGTAACATATTTGTTTATCTTGGTTGTCACCATGTTGTCTTAAACTTCTCCAAACTTTTAATGTGCTTGGTTGTTACCTTGTTTCCTTTATGACTTTGTCATGTATTTACTTTAAATGTTGTCAAACTTATCCTTATACCTTGGTTGTAACCATGTTTTATATGCTTTAACTTTAACATCATGTTTAAATTTTACTTTGAATACTTTCAATTGATATCATATTTGAATATCATACTTGTTAATAATGTTCATATTTTCCATACTTCTTTAACTTTGTCAAGTTAGTCGCCCAAGGGATGTTAGCTTGTTAACTCCCATCCTTAAGTTGCCTTTTATTCCATAATCCAAGAGAAATTCTCTCTATTGACTCAATGTTATATGTAGCTTAGCAATACCCATTCCCTTTGACCTTGTTAGAGTCATTGAGTTTTTTAAGTTAGACTTAGGGTAGAATTACAACTCTTTTGACTTTGTTAAGTCAAGTAAGTGTTAAGACATGAAATTTACCTCCACTTTGAACCTTGATCATGATCAAGTGTCCATCCATCCATAGTGAGGTGAACTACAAATGCTCTAATTCCATCTTTGTAAGGATATGTAGGCAGAAGACTATGAAGTTTTGGCGAGCATACTTATTGACTAAAACCCTTAGGTTCCTATCCTCACCCATAAAACTCTAACACAAGACAAAAAAATAGGAAACAATAACACAGATACTAGCAAGAGGTTCCTATAGAGTACTATAAATGCATAGGATGCTAAAACATTCCCTAGGTATAACCAACCCCCGAACCCCAAAATCTCTCAGCATTGTTGTTACATTGCAAACATAGGGTTTTTTTTACGATCTTTACCCTTTCCCTTGGATAAATCAAATTTTGATGGTGAATCTTAAAGATTTGTGATTCAAGTTAATCAATAACTTGATATTCAATTCTCACCGTAACACCTTTTCAGATTTTCGACTTAGCGGGTTTTATTTAGGCATAGTATTTTCTGACTGCATCAGAATTTACGGGGTGCACAAGCTCTTCATCATCCATTGCTGTAAGCCTTAGTGAACCTTCGAAGAAGGTTGTCATCACAACAAATAGGCCTTCATAATTGGATGTCAACTTTCCATGCGTGTCTTTGTGAACTGGAAAGATTTTCTTAAGTACGAGTTCTCCTTCTTTGAATTCTCTAAGACGGACCTTCTTGTCAAACGCCTTCTTGACTCGCTTGTAATATAAGTGACCATGGCACATTGCAGTCATGCGCTTCTCATTAATGAGGTTTAGCTGATCAAATTTATCTTTGATCCATTATGCTTTGTCCAATTTGGTTTCCATTAAGACCCTCATGGATGGTATCTCTACTTCAATTGGGAGAACTACATCCATCCCATACACCAAAGAGAAAGGGGTTGCCTTGTTGATTTTCGGTATATGTGCAAATTAAATGGTAACATTTCATGCCAATCTTTGTAATTTTTCACCATCTTTTGCAAGATTTTCTTAATGTTTTTGTTTCCGGCTTTAACAACTCCACTCATTTTTGGACAGTAAGGGGAACAGCGCGATGCTCAATCTTGAAACTCTCACTCAGATCTTTCATGGTTTTGTTGTTTAGGTTTGTCTCATTATCTGTAATGATTCGACTTGGGATCCCATAACGGCAGATAATCTCTTTTTTGAGGAAGCGGGCAACCACTCGCTTTGTCACGTTAGTATAGGAGGAAGCTTCTACCCATTTAGTAAAGTATTCAATCGCAGTAAGGATGAAACGGTGACATTTAGAAGCTTTGGGCTCAATTTCCCCAATCATGTCAATGCCTCACATATAGAAATGCCAATGTGATGATAGAACATTCAGCAGTGTTGGAGGCACGTGCACCTTGTCATCCTAAATTTGTCATTTGTGGCATTTTCTAGATATTGGAAATAATCAGACTCCATGGTTAACTAGTAGTATCCAGCTCTCAAGATCTTTTTAGACATAGCATGCCCATTGGCATGAGTTCCAAAAGATCCTTCGTGAATTTCTTTGATCAACAGGTCTACTTCACATCTATCCACACATCTAAGCAGAACCATATCATGGTTTCTTTTGTATAACACGTCATCACTAATGAAGAATTTGGATGTCAATCTTCTCAGAGTCTTCTTATCAAGAGTTGTTGCATTTGTTGGATATTCCTAATTTTGCAAGTAGTTCTTGATGTCATAGAACCATGGTTTCCCATCAGTTTCTTCTTTAACTAACTGACAGTAGGTTGGCTCAGTCTTTCGTTCAATCCTAATAAGTGGTGCTTCATTAAGGAGTTTGACTTTCCACATAGAGGCTAACATAGCCACAACATCAAGTATATGATTTTCCGTTCTTGGGACATGGCAGAAGGTGACTTCATTAAAGTACCTTATCAATTTCACAATGTAAGCGCGATATGAAATAAATTTTTTATCACGTGTTTCCCATTCACCTTTGACTTGGTAGATTACCAAAGTTAAGTCTCTACATACCTCAAGGATCTTGATTCGGAGATCAATGACAGCTTCAATACCTAAGATACACGCTTCATATTCTGCAATGTTATTAGTACATTAAAAACATAACCTGGCATTGAAAAGTAAATCCACAATTAGGATTCATTAGAATAACTTCTATACCATGCCCACTATAATTAGAGGAACCATCAAACATCAGCTTCCAACGGGAGCCTGACTCAAAACCTTCGTCAGGATTTGGTTCTTCACAATGTTTTACCAACATGATGTCTTCGTCATGGAAATTAAACTTCAGAGGCTCGTAGTCTTTGACAAGTTGATCTGCAGAGTAGTTGGACAAAACACTTCCTTTGACGGACTTCTGGGTTACATACTAGATGTCGTACTCAGATAACATATGCCAACATGAAAGTCTTCCAGTATGAGTAGGTTTCTCAAAGATGTACTTTATTGAATCCATTTTAAAGATCAACAAAGTAGTGTGATAAATCATGTACTGCCTAAGACGTTTGACAGCCCATGCTAGAGCGGAACAAGTCTTCTCCAAAAGTGAATATCTTCTTTCACAATTAGTAAACTTCTTGCTCAAGTAGTAAATGGCGTGTTCTTTTTGTCCAGTTTTGTCATATTGGCCCAATACGCAACCCATAGATCCTTTGAGCACAATCAAATATATGAAGAAAGGCTTCACTGGAAGAGGTGGAACCAAGATGGGAGGTTCTTGCAGATAACATTTAATCTTCTCAAAATCTTATTGAAATTCAGAATTCCAATCAATGATTTGATCCTTGTGTAGTAACTTAAAGATACGATCACATGTAGCGCTCATATTGGAGATAAATCTAGAAATGTAATTCAATCGTCCAAGAAAACCTCTAACTTGCTTTTTACTTTGTGGGGCTGGCATCTCTTGGATTTCTCTGACCTTGTCGGGATCTACTTCAATTCCTCTCCAACTAACAATAAACCCAAGTAACTTTCCAGATCGGACACCAAACATGCACTTAGCAAGATTCAAACGCAATTGGATTTTTCTGAGTCGCTCAAACAACTTCAACAAATGGTCCATGTGGTCCTCTTCAATATGAGATTTTGCAATCATATTATCAATGTAAACGTCAATCTCTTTATTCATCTTGTCATGAAAAAGAGCGACCATTTCCCTTTGGTAGGTTGCCCTTGCGTTCTTGAGACCGAAAGACATGACCTTATAGCAATATGTTCCCCATGGGGTAATGAACATGGTCTTTTCCATATCATCAGGATCCACCTTGATCTTGTTGTAGCCTAAAAACCCATCCATGAAAGAGAAAATAGTAAAATGAGCAGTGTTGTCCACCAGCGTATTAATATGTGGTAGAGAGAAGTCGTCCTTTGGACCAGCTTTGTTTAAATCACTGTAATCTACGCACATTTTGACCTTGCCATCCTTTTTCAGTATTAGCACAATATTAGCTACCCAGTGAGGATACTTTGCAACCGCTAAGAACCCTGCATCTAACTGCCTCTTGACTTCTTCTCAAATCTTCAAAGCCATGTCTGGTCTTGTCCTTCGGAGTTTCTTCTTTGTTGGCGGGAAATCTGGTCGAAGTGGGAACTTGTGACAACAATGTCTGAATCTAATCCTGTCATATCCTGATATGACCATGCAAATACATCAACATACTCTTGTAGAAGCTTGACCAATCTTTCTCTGATGTCTTCCCCAAGCGTTGGACCAATCTTGACTTCTTTCTTCTCTTCGTCTATGCCAAGGTTTATTGTCTCTACCTACTCTTGATGTGGTTGGATATCAGTGTACTCATACTTAAGCATTCTTGCTAGTTCATCAGGAATTGCACAATCTTACTCACCCTCTTCTCCCGCTTAGTAGATTGGTGAATCAAAGTTAGGAGTGGAAGTGGAGTCATTGGATTCAACAGGGTTTTTGATTATTCTGTATGTTTGAATAATTTGATTTTATTAAAAGAGCAAAGAAATGCAAATGGAAAATGTTTTTTTGTAGTTTTGAAAAGGTTCCATTTTCTTTAAAAGTAAAAATAAAAAAATAATAAATGAACAAATGAGAATTTAACAAAGTGACTTCATTGATAATAATTTTGAAAGTGCATAGGTGGCCATACAAAATAATCCAATAGCCTTGGGGAGAGCTATGGATCTTTGAAAACAACAGAAAAACAACAAATTACTTTCACATGGGAATGATCTCAAGGATCTCAATTACCTCTAAATTGTTCAAGGTAGCTTCACACTAAAACACCAAGTTGTTCATATCCTCATCTTTATAATCTTGATCAATTTCATTGACTTGAAAGCCTGCACTGACAAACACTTCTTGGATGCTCTTCAGACGACCCTTGGTAGAAGTTGATGCTTCTTTATCAGCGGTTGGTTTGTAACCCAACCCAAAATGGTCCATCTTTACCTTGACATCAATAACCTCCCCCCAATCTTTAGGGCTACCTTCTTGAATGGTTGACCTCGTGCTGTTCAAAGATGCAAAGGATGGTATAACCTTCCCCACATGTTCTTCAACTTCCAAAAGGAAAACATTGGATATTTTAAGAGCTTGGAAAGAAGTTTCCAAAGCATCCTCATTAGCCTCAATATATCAGAACAAAGAGAGATGGCTCACCATAAGGTCTCCCTCATCAGAAATAATCACCAATTTTTCGTCAACAACGAACTTCGTCTTTTTGTGCAAAGTAGAGGTCATTTCCCCAACAATGTGTATCCATGGTCTTCCTAGAAAACAATTGTATGCGGGATTGATGTCCATGACTTGAAAGGTAATATCTAACACATGCGGGCCAATTAAAATAAGTGGCTCCACCTCCCCAGCCACTGTCCTACACGATCCATCAAATGCCTTAACAATCAAAGAGCTAGGCCTCATCTCTTCCCCTTGGAAAGCTAACTTAGCAAGTGTCCTCTTGGGTAAAACATTAATAGAGGAACCACTTTCCACAAGGACTCTTTCTAAAAAATCATCTTGACATTTCATAGATACATGCAACACACGATTATGGTTCTGGCCTTCTTTTGGTAAATATTCTCTACTAAAGTTGAGAGTGTTACAAGCTATGATATTGGAAATTACTCCATAAAATTGGCCAATAGTGATGTCATGAGTGACATGAGCTTGAGCTAGTAACTTCTGCAAGGCATTCCTGTGAGCTGGAGAGCTCATTAAAAGAGACAAGATATATATCTTTGACGGGGTTTGATGTAGCTGATCAATGATCTTGTAGTCACTCTTCCTTATGATTCTCAGAAACTCAGTGTCTTCATCAGTTGGAATCACTTCTTTGTCTTTGGCGGGTACTGTGGTAGTAGTCTCTTTTGATGGGACCTCCTTGAATTAGGGATTGTAGATGTGACCGCTACGGGTCATTTTACTCGCCCCTACAATATTAGTTATGTCTCCCTTAGTAACCTTCAAACCTTCTTTTTGATTAACTTTACCAGATTCTTGGTCAATAACAGTCACATCATGTTTCCAAGGTACTTCTCTAGTACTTTCAAAAGGGAACGAACTAGGCTTTTGGATAACCACTTGCTTCAGCTGACTAGCTGGTTGAACAACGACAAGTTCTGGAATATTGAAGATTGGCTTTGGTAGATTGAAAACTGGTACTTTGTCATTGAACTCTAGAAAATTGAAGATAGGCTCAATTAGTGCTACTTCATCTTTCTTCACTTGGCTACTCATTTGCAAAAACCTTTCATCAATCAAATTATGGATGTCCTTTTGGACCAACTCACATCATTTAGGACAGACATCATAATCTTCACATTTTTCATGGAAAACCTTGACCAATCCTGCTTCTACTAACTCTGCATGGAAAGCTCACAGAGGAATCTTGATTTCAGCAACATCTAGGAACAAATTTTCATCAGACACTTCATCAATGGAATTGACAGCCCTATGAGCTAGAAAATGGTTGTTTTTGACATTTGGTCCCGAATCTCCAAATGAGAGGATCTTCTTTTCCATCAGCTCTCTCACAATGTGTTTCAGAGCAAAACAACCTTCTAAATCGTATCCTAGTGCACCTTCATGGAATGGACAGTGGGCATTGGGGTTGTAGTATGGTGGAAGAGAATCCGGTGGTGGACCCAAAGGTCTTGGAGTCACCAACCCTCTCTGCAATAATGAAGGGAATAATTTTGTGTAAGTCATTTGAATGGGGGAAATAGGAGGTCTTCCACCCTTCCTTCTATTTTGAACGGGAGCATTTTGATGTGGAGCTTGAGTCCTTTGTTGTTGATAAGATAGACCGTTGGGCGCTTGTTGATATGTTGGTGCAACTTGAATTAGCAGGTAAGTAGAAGCTGGTTGCTGATGAGTGCTAAATTAGAGTGATATTGAGCATGAATAATTTGCACTTATTGGCTTAATTCAACCAATAAACCTCAACTTTTGTGCATATCTTATATAATTTATATTATAGTGTATATATCGCGTTATTGTGTAAATATGATTGAGTTTAATAGTTTTTCTCTAAGTTTTTTAGGTATTCAAGCAAGGATATTTTTTCATATTCATATAGAGCATTGAATAAGCTTTCTGACACTTCCCATCGGGCCTGAATCAGAGTTACGATTCAAAATATATGAATAAAACAAGTGCAAGATTTTGTTGCACTGTCAGCTCTCGCCCCAAGCTCGCGAGGCGAAGCTGAGGCGAACCAGAAGAGTCAGAAATGCACTAGAGGCAGTATAAGGTGCAGTCTTTGTTCGTCGGGCTTCGCTGGGAGATTTTTCCTGGGCAGAAACACATTAAAAAGGGCTAAAAACACAATTTTTTAGGTATGGGTTAGGTATTTTTGGTCCCAACTCATTCAAACTTCATTTCTTCATAGTTTTAGTGCTTAGGAAACAACATTTGTTGCTTGTAATTGGATGGTCTGGAGTCGGGAGCTTGGTTGATCGTGTTTGAAGTCGCGAGAAATTTGGTTTCTTCTCCATTTTTTCCCTTTGTAAGTACCATTTGTCGGGGTTTGTTTGTAAGTATGCTTTATTTATATGTATATTTATTACTCATGGTGTTGTATGAAGCTTTCTTTACAAACTAATGTTGATGATTGCTTTCTTGATTTGGGTTTGAGTTGTAGCAGAAATGTACGGCTTAAATATGGGTTTAGGATGAACATTTATTGGGCTTAGACTCTAGAGATAGATTTAGGTTTAATATTCATGTGGGTATCAACTCTTAATACCTCTGTGTTGTTCGTGTTGTACTGAGAGAACGTCGATGCGAGTGATACGTTTGATATTTCAACTCTGTGTTAGAAATAACCTTGTTGTGAGTGGTACGTGATAATGTTGATGACTGATGTAAGTTGAATACAACTGGGTAGTAAGTTTAACTATTTAACGGGTGTTGCTACTCGAAAAAATGCAACGACGGAGAGGCAAAAGTGGAAGAACAGAAGAGTCTCCGTCGAACTTTATTTACCCCAAAAGGGGAAGGGAAAACATCAAGAAAACGCCAAGGAGAAAAAATGGATAAGATAGTCTCGCAACCAAGAGAAAGGGTTCGAAAGCCGGTTATGCGAAGGGAAGGCATTAGCATCCCTCACATCCATTGTACTCGATATGAACCATTTTCTTGTCTATGTGTGAAGATGTTGCTAAGGGATTGCTTTCTAGTAGTGTTCCAAGGGGAGATAGAAGGGTATGAAACAAAAATAGAGAGAAAAGAGAAGTTGAAAAGGGGGAAAAGACTCGGTAGGACTTTGCGGTCCTATGCCTACCAATTCTCAACAGATATGAGAAAGTCAGAGTCAACATTGTTCGGAGGACTATAGATGAAAGATGGAAGTGTGCTAACCAAGGGTTGGGGCCCTTGTGCCTACGTATCTTCACTTAAAACAAGTGAAGAATCTGAGTGTCCATAGTTTGGACTACGGTTTGTCGGTGTTTTTTATGAACGATGTTAACGTGTGCATTCTAGCAGTTAGGTGTATTGCAGCTCGCTTGTGGAGTCTTAGACGTTACCTATTTGCAATAGAACACAACATGTACTTTTGAAAAGATTATTTTTCGCCATCAAGCCAAGATGTCACATTTGATTTGTGAAATTAATTTTTAAGGGTGAAATAAGTCCTCAGATAGTAACCCCTTGCGGGTAGTACCCAATTCTTTATCTCAAAAGATTTATTGTGAAAATGGTGTGGCGAGTATAGTCACGTCTTCATATTGGAAGACGAGTATCAATACCGCACACTCTAAAGTGAGTATCCTAATATTCAGAGAGGAAGAAGTTTTCACTTAATCCTCTCTCTTTAATTCAATACAAAGAGAATCTTATTCTCTTATCAAAGATGTTTTGATTTTGGATGGTAAGTGCTTTATGACTGTGAACCCTAAAGGTAATGTCAAGCACTCAGGATAGGAAAAGGCCTTCGCCTAACCATTCCGTAACCATCCAAGTTTATTAAGAAAAGAAGTTTGAAAATGCATTTGGTATAAGACCAAAGTTTTTAGACTCAAGAAGACAAAAAGAAATAGAAAAAAGTTTTGAAAAGAATGGGTGGTGAATAGATCAAGGTAGGTTGATGGTGATGCACGGAGCAATTGACTTACAAAGGTGGAATACATACAAGGTTAGTGTGGGGTTAATGGAAGAGATAGGAAATAAGAAGGAGAAACCTTAAGGTGTAAACCAAGTTTATGGGTTTTGAAAAATGACTTGACATTGGATCAAGCCTTATTTGTTCTTTATTTTGAAAAGGGTGTTCTAGTCTAATTCAATTTTATCTTTCTTAACAAGCAAAAAGGAAGCATAAAAGCAAAAGGAACTAGACTATTAAATTGTAACGGGGGAAAGGGATACATAATGCCCACCAAGGGGAAATGAGATGCAATGTATGAAGGAGTAATAGAAATGTATCAATTAGGGAAGGAAAGGATTATCAAGAATTCATTTCAATCAACCAAAGCAAAAGACACAATCAAAGCAATTAGGATGAAACAAACAAGTATGCAAGATAAAACATGCTTCAAACTTGAATAAAAGACAATAAGAGATATACAAATGAATACTCATACACATTAAAATCATCTAAACAAGCTCAAAGAAGTCACACAACACAACTCAAGTAATTAGACTAAGTCAAATAGCTAAGGCACCAACACATATGCCTTAGAAAGTTAACCACATATCCATAAATGAACAAACCAAAGAAATATGAATCAATCAAGATGAAAGACAATTGAGGTCAGAACCTATATCATGTCATGATTAACATATCTCAAAGATGAAGGAAGAGGCATCAAAGCATTCAACATGACCACAAACAAAGACTAAGCATTTGTCAACAAATATCTCTTAGAAATAAAGCAACGGTGGTCAACATTATGCAATTAGAACATGTGAACATGGGAAGTCAGAAGCAAACACAAACATTTCAATACATATTGAACACCAAGACATCAAATAAACTCAATAGGAATCATCCTCAAAACATGAGCAAAGGACTAGGCATGCATCATTCATATCAACCTCAAAAAGATTCAAACATCCATATATGACATAGGAGTTCAAAAGGCAAGTCATACACAATTATTAAAAGTAAATCGCGAGCTTAAACATAGCCTTTCATGTCAATTAAGATCGATAAAAATCAAATGGAATTATGCAAGAACACAATTTCAAGAACTAGGTCAAGAGCATCAAAGAAGCATGGTCAAAATATCATCAACTTTATATAGCATCCAAAAATAGAAAAATGATCAAATAAACTCCAATAAAAGACTCAAGCTCATGTCAACATACTCAAGTGTGTGTGTGTGTGTGTGTGTGTGTGTTTTTGTGTGTGTGTATGTGTGTTTTTTTTTTTTTTTTTTTGTGTGTGTGTGTGTGTGTGTGTGTGTGTGTGTGTGTGTGTGTGTAAAAGGTAGCTAAAAGCTAGGCACAAGAACTTGCACCAAAGCAACCAACAGGCTATGGTACTCCACAAGTTAAACATAAATCGAGGGTCACAAGTAATCAAGTGAAAAGCATACCAAACCATATTATCAAATCTCAACAAACGCATCCAAACGTCCTCTCATTGTATGCCAAAACATAGCAAAAAATTAGCCCAAGCAAAAGTGTTTAAGGCATCAAAACTTAAAACCCTAATCTAAGGGTACTTTAGGAGACACATCTTACAAATAAATCAAAATAAAATGTTAAAAATCAATAAAAATAAAAATAAAAATAGTCAAAAATAATTTTACATGTCAAAGTATCTGTTCTGGTCTGGGCCCAACCTCGGTCCAGCCCAATACCACGCACGGCCCAACAAGTGAACTGGCAACACCGGGCACGCGCGTCCCACAGGACGGGCAGGGCACGCCCCCAGCCATAGGCGACGCGTCCGACAGCATCTCAACATCCTCTCTTATCGGCCGAACAGGACACACCCCGGTGCGTCGAAGCAAGACCTTTGGTTCCTCCACATCCTCGCGTTCCCCTCACAGAGAACAAACGCACCTCCGGGGAACCCCCCGAGCTCCCCTCCACGGGGAGAACAATGTGCCCGGCGCACGTTCTCCACGTGCTCCCCTCCACGGAGACACGTCATCTCCCAACTGCCCACCTCCGAAAGAGCGGGTCAAACCCACTTTCCAGAGATCACGGGACAGTTGGACTATGGCGAAGACCACGTTCTGGTCTTCACTACGCCACGTAAGCCCTAGCAGTCATTAGGGTTGGGCCTGGTCATCCAGCCCATCCCAAATGACCGTTGGCCCAGCGCTGGGGTCTCTCTATAAATACCCTCTTCCTCAAGAGGGTCAGGTAACACACTTCTTACCCATTTTCTGTACTTCGCCATCGCTCTGCCCAACTTCTCACTTTGGCATCAGAGTGTTTTGCAGGTACACCCCCTTCTCTTCCTCATCACCGGCGAGCAAGCGGCAGTCCAACAGAGTGTGGCCAGCCCGTGATCCCCTTTTGATCAGGTCAGATCAGTGGCGCCGTCTGTGGGAACAGAAACTTCCCCGTTACTCCGAGAAGAAACCAAAGTTTCACCAACACTCCACGATCATGGCTAGCCCACACCGCGACGGCACTCCGCACGACCTCGCGCTCAACGTCGCCACCAACGGAAACAAGCAGGCGGAAACAACGCGTCCGGCAGAAACCGACGAGAGGGACGACCAAACTGCCTCGCCGTCATCCGCAGAGCGGCCCCTTCAGGCCGACCACCGGCCCCCAGGCCCGCCAGCATTCCAACCCGTTCCCATCCTGGCAGGAGCGGACCCGACGGTGGCCGCCCTCTTCACGGTCATCAACCAGACGAACCAGCTGCTGGCCCAGCAAAACGCGAGAATTGGAGCATTGGAACGCGTCGACCCTCCGAGGTACCCCCCGTGGGAAGACCAGAACGGAGGTTCGAGGAGCCCCTCACCTCGACCCAAAAATCGCCGGCTGCGGCTGGAGAGGCACCGCCCACAGGTAGCGCGAGAACGCACCAGGTCCCCAGCAAGACAAGTTCGCGAGAGGAACCAGGGCACCGCGGCGATCCCGACCGGGGACCCCCGAGGCGAAAACTCAGGCAGGAGGTCGAGAACCCGAAACCAGGGCCCTATTCTGAACGGCTCGTCTCCCCATCGGTCCCCGGCACCCAGCGAAGAGGACGATTACCGCACCCCGCTGTCCCGAGAAATCATGGCTGCCCCCATACCCCAAGGGATGGAGAAGCCCCCGACGCTGTCGACGTATGACGGCACATCCGACCCGGACGATCACCTGGAGGACATCGAGGCCATGCTCGATTACCGAAACGTCCGAGGGGCTATCAAGTGCAGGCTCTTCCCGACGACTCTGAGGAAGGGCGCCATGACCTGGTATAAAAGTCTGGAGCCCGAATCAGTTACGTCGTGGAGAGTCTTGAAGGACCTGTTCTCCAAACACTTTACGGCGTCCCGACGCCACCCGAAGACGGAAGCAGTCCTCGGGGCGATCATCCAGGGCCCCGACGAACCTCTCCGAAAGTACATCGAAAGATTCACTCAGGAAGCAGTGCAGGTGACGACGTCAGAAGAGATGAAGCGCTACTTAATGGAACAGGGTCTACGCCACGACTCCAAGTTCTACGAGGCCGTAGGCATACACCGGCCAACGTCCCTCCAAGATTTCCTCGACAGAGCCGCGCATTATATCCGATTCGAAGAAACACAAGCGGCCAACTCCGCTCGAGACACCTGAGACAGGGAGGCCCCCCGCGGGCACCGAGACGATGGAGCCTCGAGCCATCGACGGGGAGGAGACCGCCGTCGCGAAGACCGCCCCCGCGAGCCCCGCGAACAACGCGAGCCGCGCGGCCCTGCCGGCCGATTCACAGAGTACACGGCCTTAGTCGCTTCCCGCGAGCGCATACTGGCCGAATGCGCCAAAACCGAATTCGTACAGGGAGGTGTCCGTTTTCCGCGACCAACACCCCCCAAACCCAACGTGGACAAATCGAAATACTGCCGATTCCACAGGAGCCGCGGGCACGTGACAGAAGACCGCATCCATCTCAAAGACGCGATTGAAATTCTGATCAAAGACGGTCACCTGAAAAGATACACCCGAGGAGGCGAACCACCGAGGCAAGAGGCCCCAGAATCCAAGAAATTCGAGGAACTTCCCTCTCCAGAGGACAACAGCAGGCTCCAGGTCGCACTGTGTGTCAGCCGCCCCGAGGATTGGTTCGCGGACAGAGAATTCGGTCTTCCCGAAGAACCCGACCTAATCGACGAGCCAATCCGACCAACCAGCCGATGGGAGTACTTCGCCAGAGCCATGGTCATCTCTGATGGAGCCACGAGGAGCCTGTCCATAGGATCCGTAAAGAGAAAATTCGACGAACTCATCGCGAACAACTCCGGCAAAATGAGCACGCTCGAGAAATTCCAAGGCCGATCCAATCCGATCACATTTTACCTCGAGGAACTCCCCGGGGGATCCCCCAACTCCAACATTCCCCTGCTCATCCGTGCAAGGATGGAGAACTTCGACGTCAGACGCCTCCTCGTCGACGGCAGAAGCTCGGTTGACATCATGTACGCACACCTGTTCACAACTCTCCAGCTCGACGAATCCAACCTTTCCCCCTACGTAGGCTCTGACCTTCAGGGGTTCAACGGGATGACGACGAGACCCTGGGGGTACGTGGAACTGAAAGTCACCTTTGGAGAAGAGGAAACAACTAGGGAAATCAGCATTCGCTTCTTAGTCATCGAGTGCCCATCCCTCTATAACTGCATCCTGGGCAGGACAACGATAGCAGAACTCACCGCGGTACCCTCCACCTGAAGATGAAATACTACACAAGACGGGGGGCCGTGGTGACCCTTAACGGAGACATCGAGGCCGCCCGAAGGTGTTTTGAGGCCGCGCTGAAAGGCCTAGACTCCATCGCTCCAGCGACCAAGAGGACAACTTCAAACACAACACCAAAAGGCGAACCAACGAAGCTAGTCGGATCCGTGGAACTCGACAGTCGCTTCACCGACGAGCTCAACCCCGAAACAAAGACCAGCAAAGTTAACGGGCAGCCCTCACACCCAGCGCGCCCCATCCCGGACGGAGAATTCGAACTCATCCCCCTCGGGGAAGACACGAGCAGAACCGTGAGGATAGGTGCCGGACTCCTAGACCTTGCGAAACGACAGCTCCAAGCCTGCCTCCGCGAGAACGCCGACCTCTTCACCTGGAGCGCCGCGGAAATGCCCGGACTCGACCCCGAGGTCTCCTGCCACCAGCTATCCATCAACCCGACCGCAAAGGCCGTTGTACAACGCCGGCATCGTCAGTCCCCCGAAAAATCGGCGGCAGCCGAAAAAGCTGTAAAAGACCTCCTAGAGGAAAACTTTATTTCAGAAGCCCGGTATTCAACCTGGCTGTCCAATGTTGTACTCGTTAAAAAGAATAATGGAAAATGGCGCATGTGTGTTAACTATACTGATCTCAATCGGGCATGTCCTAAGGACGCCTACCCTCTCCCCAACATCGACAAGCTCGTCGACAACTCCGCGGGCTTCAAGCTCTTGTCCTTCATAGATGCATACTCGGGGTACAATCAGATCCCGATGGCCGAACACGATAAACAGAGCACGGCCTTCATGACGGCGTCGGGCAATTACTATTATAACGTGATGCCCTTCGGCCTCAAAAACACCGGGGCCACGTACCAGCGGATGATGAACAGTGTCTTCCACGACGAAATCGGCGACATGCTCGAAGTATACATGGACGACATGATCGTCAAATCTTGCACGGAAGACGACCACATGGCACACCTCCGGAAGGTCTTCGAGACCGCAAGGTCGTGCCGCATGCGCTTCAACCCGGAGAAATGCACCTTCGGCATCTGCGCCGGTAAATTCCTCGGCTACTACTTGACCGAACAGGGGATCGAAGCCAATCCGGAAAAATTCCAAGCCTTCTCAAATATCACCACGCCCACCACGATGAAGTCCATCCAATCCCTCAACGGCGTACTCGCCTCCCTTTCCCAGTTCATTGCCAAATCCGCCCAGCACGCCCTCCCATTCTTCAAACTGCTCAGGAAGGAGACCAAGTTCGAGTGGACGAACGAATGTGAGCAAGCCCTTTGCCACCTCAAACGCGTCTTGGCCGAACCACCAGTGCTGACGCGTCCCGTGACGGGCGAAACCTTATACTTATATATGGTCGTGGCTAACAAAGCCGTCAGCGCCGTCCTCGTGAGCGAAGCCGGGGAGGGCCAAAAGCCCATCTACTTTACTACCAAGGCCCTCCACGGCCCCGAAATCCGATACCAGCTGATCGAGAAGGTCGCCCTAGCCCTCATCACAGCAGCGCGCCGACTCCGGCATTATTTCCTCGCACACGCCATCGTGCTCCGCACCGATCAGCCCATCCGCCAGCTCCTCGGCCGCCCCGACATGGCCGGACGCATGCTAAAATGGTCACTAGAACTCTCTGAGTTCGACATCACCTACGAGGGCCGGCACGCCATCAAAGCTCAAGCCTTGGCCGACTTCGTCGCCGAGATGACCCCACCACCCGACCCCACCGCCAGGAACCACATCTGGACCATTTTTGTGGATGGCTCCTCCAACTCCACGGGGAGCGGTGCCGACATCGTCCTCGACAACGACGAAGGCACCCTCATTGAAGTCTCTCTCACGCTGGCCTTCCTGACGACCAACAACCAGGCCGAATACGAAGCGTTTCTGGCCGGCCTTCGCTTGGCATCCGACCTAGGAGCCAGGGACATCCGAATCTACACAGATTCCCAGCTAGTCGCCTCGCAAGTCCGAGGAGAATATCAAGCGAAGAACGACAACCTCGCCGAATACCTCGCGCTCATCACCGAAAAACTGCGAGGTTTCGACACAGCAGAGATTCAGCACGTCCCTCCCGAGCAGAACACCCGCGCCGACATCCTCTCCAAACTGGCAAGCACCAAAAAGCGAAGCGGCCACAAGTCGATCATCCAAGAAGTCTTGTCGCAACCGAGTACCAGCACGACCACTACCCCCCTCGACATCAATGTCGTCGGGGATACTGACTGCTGGATGACCCTGCTCCACGCCTACCTCAACACCGGCCACCTTCCGGCCAACCCTGGAGAGGCCAGCGCAACCAGACGACGCGCCTGCTCGTACGTTCTCCTCGAAGGAAGGCTGTACCGCCGAGGCTTCGCAATCCCACTCCTCAAATGCATAGATAAGTCCCAGAGCGCAACCGTTCTAGAGGAAATCCACGAAGGCATCAACGCGCAGCACCTCGGCGGAAGATCCCTAGCACGAAAGGCCCTACGAGCAGGCTATTACTGGCCATCAATGCAATCGGACGCGAAGGAACACATCAAACGATGTGACAAATGTCAACGACACGGGGACATGCACCTCGCCCCCCAGCCGACCTCACATTCCTCTCATCTCCATGGCCATTCGCCTGGTGGGGGCTGGACATCCTCGGGCCCTTCCCCTTAGGATCCTACCAAAACAAGTACCTCATCGTGGGCGTCGACTACTTCACCAAATGGATCGAGGCCGAAGCTCTGGCCAAAATCACGGCCCACAACATACTCCGATTCTACAAACGCAACATCCTCTCCAGATTCGGGGTCCTACTCACCATCGTCACCGACAATGCACACAATTCACGGACAAAAACTTCCGCGACTTCGTCACCAAACTCGGAACCAAACACCACTTCGCCTCGGTCGAACACCCTCAGACAAACAGCCAGGCAGAATCCGCGAACAGGGTCATACTCAGGGGACTCAAACGACGACTCGGCGACGCCAAGCGAGCATGGGTCGAATAGCTCCACAGTGTCCTCTGGGCATACCGCCCGCGACTTTCAAACGGGTGACTTAGTTCTGCGCAGAAACCAGAAAGACTCCTGCGAGGGCAAACTGGCTGCGAATTGGGAAGGCCCCTACCGAGTCCGAGACAAAATGGAGCACGGGGCCTATTACCTCGAAAACCTGCACGGTGAACAACTAGCTCGACCATGGAACGCCGCGAAGCTTAAGCGGTACTACAGTTAGAACATTGCCCGCGACGACCCATCGTCCCGGCCACTGGGGGGCGACATGGTACCACCGCACTCCCACGCGTCCACTAGCGACCAAAGAAAAGCAAGCCCTGCCTCTTGTGTGCGCGGGCAGAAGGCCTCGCTCGACAGGGAACACCTCGACTGAGATCCCCTTTCGCCGTACCAAAATCGGCAGGACACCCAGCTCGCGATGGGACGTCCACGCCACGGGGAAAACTACCCCCGAAACGGCCCGGCCACTCCGCCGGCCAAACCGGCCGGTTCCCTTCACCACCGGTAACAAGTTTGTCGAGCTAACACCCGGACAGGCCCAGAGCATATCGAGACATGCACATCAAACATCATTCAAGTAAACAAATAAATACGAAAAACGAGCATAAACATCATGCAAATACCGAGCGCACACTTAGAAAATTCACAAAAATATATATTAAGCAAAAAGTGGGCACCAGCCCAGTAGTAATATTACACAAACGGGGCGCGCAGGCCCAAAGGAAAGCAAGTTATAAAATATCGGCACGCAGGCCATAAAAACAACGAGCACGCAGGCCCGGGAACCTATGCTACTCCACCCTCCTGATCAGCAACCACGAGGACCTCCTTGGGAACGAAAAGCTCGGGGTCGACCACCGTCCCGCCGACGATCTCGTGATACGGCCCGATCCCATCCACGAGCAGCGCGACGCCGGGGTTGACAACTTGGATCTGCGCGACGGCGCTCTTGAACCCGACCTCGACAGCCTCCAAACAATCACCTTCCAGCACCCGAATCCGGGCAACCAGATCAGCACGGGTGATTAACCGCTGATCCTCCTCTGTCTCATCCTCGGTCGGACGAAGCACGCTGTCCAGGACTTCCATACGAACTTTCAGCGCCTGCACCTCGGTCGTTGCCGCCCCCAGCTTCTCCTCCAGCGAGGTCACTTTCCGTTCAGCGCCCTCCGCTCGTTTGCGTTGGTTAGCAACATCTTTCTGACTCTTCTCCAGTTCCTCAGTAAGCTTGGCCAGATGCGACTGCATAAAGGTAAGGTCCCCCTGCAATTTGGACAACTCGGCGGCGGAGCAGCCCTCCTCGTTCAGCACAAGGGCCGTCGTGAACGTTCGCATCATTGCGGCCAAATCCTCCGCCAGGATACGTCGGCGAGACTCTCGATCGGCCTCGCGGACAACCTTCACCTCCCCAGCAGAGACGGTAGGAGATCAGGCACAATGAAAATAGCCCAGATGCTGATGGCAAGGCGGGACGATGTAACCCTTCTCGGCCGAGCCGGCCGTCAGATCAATCAAACCGCTGGGCTCCTTGGATCTCGGCCACTTCGCTGCTCCCTGAGACGTAGGAGACTGACTCCCTTGAGGTGAAGAAGACGAACTCTGGCCTCCCGGCGTCACAGCCTCCTGCCTGACCAATTGGCTCACTCGCGTCTTCGGGACCACGACGTTCCTTGAAGCGCGCAGCTTCTTCACTCGCTCCTCGACAGAAGACATGTTCACTGCAAAAACAAAGAAAGAGTTAGCAACGGCCAGAACGCCCGATCACGGGGAAAAAATAAACATCCCTACCTAGATAGTCCAGAGCGGCCGCCCCAGTGGCGCAATCGAGCAGGGTCTTAGTGTTAATCAGCCGCTTCTTGGTTTGCACGTTCCCCTGCGCGTCGAAGATGTACCGACCATCGGGCGTCACTAATTTCGACGGGGGAAGAGCCCGCACAAAGGCAACTATTTTCATATAGGCGGCCATATCCTTCTCGTCGAGGGTCCCCGCTCGTACAATATACCTATCCGTGCCACGGTTGAAGTGCTCCGCGGTCCATAACAGATGTATCTTGGGAAGCCACGCGAGGAACCGCTGGCCGTCCACCATTCGCTCGCCCTCGGCAAAAAGAGTATCCGAGCCTTGCTGAGTGATCTGTTTCACGAGGAAGAACCGCCCTTTGAAATCATTAACGGAATCGCTGTACGTCTTGAAGAGCTTGGTCGGCTGCTTAAACGAGACCCATCCCTGACGGCCGTTCACCGACTGCCGCTGTAAGTGGAAGATGCGAAAAAACAACGGCACCGTGGGCTCCACCTCGAGATAGAAGCACACCACCTCGAAGGCACGGATAAAGGCCAGAGCGTTGGGGTGCAGTTGGGACGGGGCCAAGCATAACCAATCGAAGAGCCCCAGGTGGAAGGCAGAGAACGACAACCTGAGCCGAGCCTCTTTGAAGTAGAACTCGTGCATGGGGAACATCCGCCGCCCATATCGCGAACAGATGCGATGGTGCTCCTTCGGGCGGTACACCTGCCAATGTTGCGGATCCCCTTCAGGCGTGTCCTCGATGGTGGCATAGACGTCGGACGCATCGGCCACGAAGCAGGACGGGGTGGACAGCGGTTCTTCGGCCACCCATTCCTCGACCGGGACGACATGCTCGTCAAAATCCGGGACCTCGGGTTCGTTATCTTCGACCATCGTCCCCGGTACCAAGGCCGACATCTACACCTGAAAAGCAGAGGACAACGGTGAATTCGATAGCCAAGATCAAATCCACTCTTCCACCGCAGGTCAAGTGAAAGGGCGACAAAGGCCAGAGAACGGCGAGCAAACAGGCGCTCCCCGCCGATCCTCCTCGGGGCGTCTAAGGGCCAACCCACCATCCCTCCTCGGGATGTTCATCGGAAAAAGCGAGCATCCCCGGGGCATTCATCGGAGAAAGCCCCCGTGCTCGGGACATTCATCGGAACAACCGACTCTCCCCAGGGCATTCATCACAAAATCGCCAGATACGGCGGATCTTGCGTCCCTCCTCGGGGCATTCATCATGCCCCGACCACACATTCTAATCAAACGACGGAAGTAAAAGGAGAAGAGAAAGAAAAACTCACTTGTAACGGCGGCGAACGGGAGGAAGAACCAAACGGTGCGGCGGCGATCGACGGCAACGGCGGACGGGCAAGAATCTCAGAGCTTCGCAGGTAAAACAGCAAAATGAAAAGTAGAAAAATGAGCGGGGACCCCCATATTTATAACCCGGTGTGGGATTCGAAGCGACGCTAGGCTCATTAATGGCATAGGGTAGCCGCCCCTACGACCGCTTAACGCGCGACACGTGGCGGCAACCTAACAGTCGCGCCCCTTCACCTGCTTTCACCCTGCTCCGCCGGCGACGGGAGACCCCCGTGCAAGCGCCCGTTCCACCGTGCACAAAACCCCGACGAACCTCCCGTTTCGCTATCTCTCTCCCCGACACAGCGATCTTAAGTCCTCGCTCTTTCCCAGAGCTTCGACTTGGGGGGCTCCTGTTCTGGTCTAGGCCCAACCTCGGTCCAGCCCAATACCACGCACGGCCAAACAAGTGAACTGGCCACACCGGGCACGCGCGTCCCACAGGACGGGCAGGGCACGCCCCCAGCCATAGGCGACGCGTTCGACAGCATCTCAACGTCCTTTCTTATCGGCCGAATAGGACACACCCCGGTGCGTCGAAGCAAGACCGTTGGTTCCTCCACATCCTCGCGTTCCCCTCACGGAGAACAAACGCACCTCCGGGGAACCCCCCGAGCTCCCCTCCGCGGGGAGAACAACGTGCCCGGTGCACGTTTTCCACGTGCTCCCCTCTACGGAGACACGTCATCTCCCAACTGCCCACCTCCGAAAGAGCGGGTCAAACCCACTTTCCGGAGATCACGGGATAGTTGGACTAGGTCGAAGACCACGTTCTGGTCTTCACTACGCCACGTAAGCCCTAGCAGTCATTAGGGTTCGGCCTGGTCATCCAGCCCATCCCAAATGACCGTTGGCCCAGCGCTGGGGTCTCTCTATAAATACCCTCTTCCTCAAGAGGGTCAGGTAACACACTTCTTACCCCTTTTCTGTACTTCGCCATCGCTCTACCCAACTTCTCACTTTGGCATCGGAGTGTTTTGCAGGTACACCCCCCTTCTCTTCCTCATCACCGGCGAGCAAGCGGCAGTCCAACAGAGTGTGGCCAGCCCGTGATCCCCTTCTGATCAGGTCAGATCAGTATCTAAGAAATATTTTTGGGAACTTTTAAAGTGACTTTAACTATTAAAAAGAAAATCAAATGAAAAAGAACAAAAACAAAATAAAAATAGAATAAAAGAGAGAGGGGTATGGTCAGCAAAACAGAAACAAAATCATACAAGTGCAGACACGTTTTGGGCCCAAATCCTAGGAGTGTGAAAAGAAAAAGATCACAGAGCCCAATCCACTTCAAACCTGACACCAACAAAAACAACATGTGTGGCATCCATCTCAGCCTTATTAATTGAGGTGGCATCCAATCAGCAACACGAATGGCTTAGATCAAGTCACCTCAAAGAATTTGAATTCAAAAAGTGGCGCCATATGCCACATAAGCTCAACCCTGACCCTGAGACGTCGGAGCCCTAACTCCGGTCATCTTCTCCGGCGAGCAAGTCACCGGAGTTCTCCCAAAATCCCCAGAAATAAAAAACAAGGACATGATCCCAGACAAAATTTCATGGTGATTCCAAATCCAACATTTATTTTACAAACTAAGCTCAATATCATGGTGAATCTAAGAGAATAAAATTTGGAGACGCAAACTTGAATTCAATAAAACTGCACAACACTCACTCAATCATGTTCAACAATGTCATAGTAACTCAAAAACACTAGACACAGGTTCAGAATGCACATGAACTAAAAGAAAAGAGTTAATGAAGTTACTGAGTGGAGAAAGGTCCACTGCTTCTTGTAATCCTTGTAGGAACTTAAGGAAAAATTCACTAACAACTTCAGAAAACCTTGAGGATGGTGATTCTAGCCAGCAAATGTACAAAATGCCTTTGAGGAATGAGCATCAAAGATAGTGAAAAATGAGAGAGTGGGAGCTTAGGGTTCTGATTCTGAGGAGAAAATGAAAGGTCATCTGCTAGGGTTTTGTTTTTAGCTTATATGTGAAGTGGTTTTGTGGTTAAAACTAACAATTACTGAGGTAAAACAGCTGGTTGGTGATTTTCAAAAAATTTGAAATGAAGGGTGGATGACGAGGAATGGCACAAGTTGATCCTCATGTGAGGTAGAGTTTGATGTCCTTGTGAGTGGAATCAAAGGGAGGAAATCAAAATTGGTGTGTGGAGCATCCTTATTGAGCCAGTTTTGCTCTTTTCTTCTTTATGGCAAAAATGTGTAAAATGGTACAAGTGGTACACATGAGTGGTTTAGTTGTTTATGGTAATGTTTTGGAAAGACTTTGGAACTAAACTTAATGATTCATGCGCATGAAATTGGTAAGATTAACTTGCTGCATGAAAATGTGACATGGTATGCTTGAAACATATACTTATGGAACCAACTTTAATCAACCATATCTCCATGCATATTGCTCCAAATGGTGAGCTTCTTGGCATAATGAAAATTAGGGAGACCATGATCAAATTCCATGTTAAAATTGAACTGAGACATGACTTGGATCCATGAGAAAATTGAAGTTGAAATCATGTCTAAAATTCTTCCCCAAAGTAACTTAGAAAAATTCTAAGTTATGAACTTTTGGCAACTTTGACACCCTATGTTTGAAGCCACATAGCATGAGCTTTATCGATTCAATGAAAGTGATCTTGTTATGGATGGAAAGCTTGAAGAATAATATTCAAATTTCATGTTTTGGGAAAATTCATTTGGTATCAAGAGCTTAGTGAAAAATGCCTTAAAAGTTTGGTCGAAAAATCTGCCTAGCCACTTGCCAATTTTGACACCTTTGAAACCCTAATTTGGGAGCTTCATAACTTGAGCTCTACACATCCAATGAAGATGATCTAGTACTCAAAAGAAAGCTTGGAGGATGCTCTACAACTGTCATGTTCAAGGAAAAATCATTTGAAGCTTAAATAATCAGGTAAAATGGGCTTGAAAGTAGGTATCTCAAACTGATTTTTTATACTTAGAAAAATTTCTAAGTGTTGAAATGTCATATTCTCCTTTTTTCCAACTTTAGCTCATCATATCTCCTAAACCATGAATCTTTTGGACATGCTTCCTTCCACAAACTTGTAGTTCATGATGTCCTCTTTAATTTGGTAGCAAGCTTGCCCTCATTGGATCCAAAGTGAGAAAGTTATGAAAGTTGCAAGATGGCTAGAATTAGGGTTTTTCTACACTTAAATTTTTTTCCATCAAAACACTAATTTAGTCAAACTCTTGATTTTATGTTTCTCCTTGACTCTTCTTGTTCCAAACAAATGAAATCACTTAAAAAAAACTATCATTCCCTTGCTTGACCTTGACATCCAAGATTTTTACCTAATTGAATCACAATTGACTTTTGTTGACCAGATGAAACCCTCAGACCATTTCTATTGACTAAAGCTCTTAGGATGACACATAATCCATGTAAGGAACCCTCAAGGTATGTGTTGAGCTTTGGAATCATGTCTTGCCCAAGGAACTAGCCACGAGTCTCCTTTGAACCAAAATCTTAACTTGTTATCCATGAGATAGGAGGAGAAGAATCAATGCTTGTATTCTTGATTCAAGTGGTTGAGTGACATGCCTTGATGATGAAGAACTTGTAACTTGATATTGCCATAAAGTTGAGCTTGAGTTCTTGGTTGATATGTGAAGATGAAGCTCTTCTCTTGATTGTTAGATAAGATGCCTTGATTCCTTGACTAAGATCCATGCTAGGTGCAAATGCTAATGATATGGAGGTTAAAAGTTAGGGTGAAAAAGAGGGTGTGACAGATGCCCCTATTTAATCTCCTTGGAATTGAAAGTGAGTATGACAAAGACCTTCTTAGAGTCAAGGTACAAGGAAATTAAATACAAGAATACCTAAAGTTTTCAGCCAACTTGTCAAATATATCAAGATGGAATAAACAGGGTGGCTTTGTAAAAAGCATCTGTCAAAAGATAAAAGGTAGTTTGATGAATTAGTTGGTTATGAGGGATATATGATGATATGCTCGAGATTCAATGCAAAAGAAAAACAAGTGCCTCGCCAGTCCTGAAAGGGGAAGCATCCTTACAGTAACAGATGATAATTAAGGTTTAAGAGATATTCCTTCTACGAAAGGCAGGGAGGACTCAAGCCGTATATAGTGAGATATTCCTTCCACAAAAGGTAGCAAGGATTCAGGGGATATAATGAAATGACTCTTACCAAAGGTAGAGCTCTTAGCAAATAAAAAAAGTGAAATATTCCTCCTACAAAAGGTAGAGAGGACCCCAGAACGAAAGGTTTAGAGAAAAGATTCCTTTCTACAAAGGCAGAGAAGACCCCAGAACGAAAGGTTTGGAGAAAAGATTCCTTACGCGAAGGGGAAAAGTGTTGCACCCTAAAATTTGCCCAACCTTATTCCTGGGTTTATGTTTCATTATCATTAGCATTAGCATATAGAGTCATGTACATAGACTAACCATCTGCATAGCATAAGCATAGCAAGTCATTCAACAGGGGACCAATCATGATTCTCATCTCTAGAGACCTATCAAGAGGCTATTATCTCAATCCAATCTTATTCCAGTCATCAGGAGAATTTGAAAGCAAAGAGTTCAGCAGATCAAGCCTTGAGTCCACCTCCTAGCTGAGGGTATCTGAGGATCAACAAGAGGATTGTGAGCTGTGAGTGAAGGCATGGAGAGCATCTAGACATTATGAGAGACCTAGAAAGTCATTTGGAGAAGGAGACAAGTCATTGATGAGAGCACAAGAGCTACAGTTGAAGACAGTCAACTAGGGTTTCATCTGGGTCAACCCTAGGTCAATTGACTTATTTAAAGGGCATTCAAGTCTATTGGAGAGATGTGGGGTTCATCATTGGACATATAAAGAAGGATATGGAGATATGACAAGGAGAATTCAAGAGAAATCAAGGAGAAGAGGAGTTACTAAATTAGGGTTTCTCTGTAAAATCCCCTAGTTTAGGTCAAATTTCCAAGCAAGATAAGTCAAAATGCTAACTTCAAATGGCTTCTTGGCCAACATGAAACTTGTAGAGGATCTCAATACCTTTAATTTGAGTGGTGGAAGACATCAAGGAGATTTATAGAACTCAAGTTATGGTCCTTACAAGTTACAGGTCATCTGGGGTATCTGAATTTTTGTCTGTGAAAGTGACTTGACTTCCAAGCAATTTTTGCCCCTCAAGGAGATTTCAAATGAATTCTTGGTCAACATAAGAATTGTTCCTCATTGTCTTAGCTTTCTAGAATGGTATGGCATGCCTTCATATGATGTGGAGAACTCAACTTATGGTCTTGGCAAGCAAAGGGTATTTTGGGCATTTGTGAATTACAGGTCATTTTAACCTATGTCCACAACTCATACAAGGAGGCCTCAAATGGAAAAACTTACAACATCAAACTTGTTCCAAATGGGATTTTAAGTCTAGAAAGAAGGTCACAAATTATTGGAGAAGCTCATAGCATGAAGTTACATAATTGGTCAAAATATGAACTAAAAAGGCTTATAAAGTGAATAAATTCAAAGTGAAAAATGGTTTGGGAGATTTATGAGTCCAAATGGAGACTTCCAATATATGATTTTGAATGGAAAATCAATTCTAAGAACAATGGTTCAAACACTTTTTTGAGTTTAGAAGGAAAAAAGAAAGTTATCTTTGGTTACTTGTAATTGAAGAAACATGATCAAAATGGATCAAAGTTGGAAAACAAGGGAATGTGCAAGATGGATCTAGAATGTACCATTGGGGTCTATATATTCATGAAATGAGAATTTGGCAAGGGTTGGCTTCATTTTCACCAAGCATTTCACAAAATTTCTCATTCTTTTACATTGAAGTTTCATTCCAATTCTCTCAAAACCTTCATCAACTTTCATCCACATCAATTCAATCTCATTCAATCATCATCACAGATCATAATTCAATCAAGAATCAAGTGTGAATCATCCATTTTCGAGCATTTTCTTCATCATCATCAAAATTGAAGTTTCCATTGGACAGCATAATTCAAGCTAGGAATCACCAAAATATTGCATACAGAATCACATACATCAAGGATTGATCAAGATCCAACACCTAGAAGCTTCAGATCCACGAGTTCCATAGCTGTTTTCAAGCTTTTTTACACCAGGTATGTTTTCATTCGATTTGCTTGATTCAGTTAGTTTAATATGTTGTGGTTAGTTTAGATGCAATGTAGGTGGTTAGGAGAACAAGTAGGATGAATTTGGAGAGGTTTGGTGATGTTGATTAGCAGGTACCACAAACTGCTAGGGCTTGAATCTCCTAGGTTAGTGCATCATAATTGTAGCTTGATAGCGCAGGTTGATTACCATTAGCTGTAGGTTAGCTTAGTGTAAGTTTGAGGGAGAACTATCATGATGCATATCAGTGTAATTCCATGGTGACCAGAACTTGATGCCATCGGGTTGAGTGATATATGGGATTTCAGACTGAATTGAAACCACAGGATTGTAGAGGGAGAGATTTAGCATGATTTTCATGTTTACAGCATGTGGATTCGTGGATTGTAGAGTGAGAACAGAGGAGGTGAAGTTTACTCGTGCATGGCTGCCATGGGAGGTTAAAACCCTAGGTTCAGATCAATTGAAGAAGAGATAATCGTGGCCGTGTATTGGGCGTTGGACTTTTGACTTCCCAGGCAATCCAATGGCTCATATTTAATCTGATTTGTGGAGGGAAATGATTTGGCCAAAACGCACCGTTTCATTAATTGAAACGGGCGGGCCTCAGAACCTTATGCTATCCCCACCCCCAATGTTAGGCCCATTCCATTTTTGAACGTGATATCTGTTACTTTTCGTACCCCCAGCTCGTTTTTATTTTCATCAACTCTGAGTTGTTTCTGGGCCTTAACCAGAATGCTAAGCGCACCCCCCATTGTTGGCCCATCCTCTGATTATAACTGGGCGTGGTTTCTTTTAACACCCCTCCCTCATTTAATTCCAATTTTATTTTTTAATTCCATTTTAATTTTTCATCAACTTCAAAAATTCATAATAAATTCATAGAAAATGCATTTTAATTCATTCTTTTTACATCTTTTTCATTAAAATGTCTAGAAAATTATAGAGAAATAAAATTGCATTTTTATTTTTATTTCATATTTTTTCCATATTTTCTAAATAAATGTCATATTAAATAGATTCATCTCATGCATCATTTTAATAATTTTTGTTCTCTTACATGCTTTAATATTTTTTGGTCATTCTTTTTATATTGTTTAGATGAGATATTAAGCTTGTAGAAATATTTTAGTTCCCATTTTTAGGAGTTAATTTTAGGTGATTAATGAATGCTTGAACATCATGAACAAAACTAGGGTTTTAGGTGACAACTTAAGAAGTTTGATTTCATTCCCCTTAGGACTTAGGGTTTAAATAGATTAGTTATGGGACTATAGGGGCTATGGGTAGCTATTAGATCCCTTAGAAAAGTCAGGATTCCCCTACTGCTATTAATACTGTCTGTATATCTGTTGTCTGGTGTGGTGTGCCCTCTGGGGATTGTTGCTTGTTTGTTTGGGTATTGGGTTTGTCTGGGGCCCTGGGGAGCTGAAGTCTTGTGAAGATGAAGACCATTGGAGATCCAAAGATTGAAGACCAACTGTCAGAGTTGATGAGGAGGAGTTTCTTGCTAGCAGATGCTGAGGAGACTAGGGTTTAGGAGCTAGGCAGAGCTCTAGGTTAGAAAGTTTGTTTCTCAAACATGGATTGCCTTGTCTGCATCCATTCTTCTCTGTGATTCAGAGTCTCTCTAAGACACTCACCCCCTTCCTTTGGAAGGCTTGGTGATAGTGTCTATGAGATAGAACTCTTGAGAGAAAATGTCTCTTGTGTTAGAAGCAGTTTGTTCACCACCCTTGGTAGTCAACTGATTGCTTAACACCCAATTCACTCTTATGACTAATCCCTCATCCTGGAGGTTTGAGCATGAAGAAAAGCCATTGCAAATAGAAGACTGATGATCAAAGCCCTTGCCTGAAGGCCATGAAGATGGAGATTGAGGCTTGTTGAAGCCTGTAGATGATTGGAGATTACTTGAAGCCAGATCTTGATTCAGAGCTGCTGATGCTGTTTCTTTTGCTGTTGTATTTCATTGCTGATGTATTGATTGGTTTTCTGAACTGTATTGTTTGCTGTTTACCCTGTTGGGTTGAAAGTGAAGTCTGTTCACTTTTGCCTATTGTTTTCTAGGTTCTAGGTTGAGTGGGACTCCCTTGCCTCGCTTGTATTGTTGCATCCATGCATTTTACTGTTTTACTGTATATACCTGATATTGTTTCTGTTTCTGCCTATCCCGTAGGATCTCTGTTTCTCTCTGTGCAAGAGAGGAGCATGATAGACACTAGGTCTTAACCCATGCATGATAACATTAGGTTAGTTTGATTCCCTTCGCAACCGTAGGTTAGAGTTCTGTCTCTTCTTCCTCAAAACAAACAGAAAAACACGTAAAGATTTCAAACTCAATAAAAGACACTTCTTTCGTAAAAGAATGTGAACTCATCAAAACGTCATTTTTGTCCGCTTGGACCGCTAATCAAGAAAACCTTTTTCAGAAGGAATAAAATCAATCAAGGACAGGCTTGTGTCGTACGTGGCCCGAACTACGTTTGCTCTGATCTTTCATGCTGTATGAAAGTACGTAGGCATAGGATGCGATATCC
Organism: Lathyrus sativus; assembly: GCA_963859935.3. NCBI lineage: Eukaryota > Viridiplantae > Streptophyta > Magnoliopsida > Fabales > Fabaceae > Lathyrus > Lathyrus sativus. Next base: position 397,421,240 of record OZ012740.1, read on the forward strand.
TAGCGAGCAACCTTCCCCTCCTTTCCCGTAGGTAGGCGAACTACGTTGACTCTGATTTCTCGTTCCAGTCGAGAATACGTAGGCATAAAGTGCGATACTTTGCCGAGTCATTTTATTTTCATTTTATTTTCTTTTTAACCCTTGACCTATAGTTTAGATAGAATAACAATCCATACCCGAAAACAAGCGTGGATCCCGTCGAGTACGACGGACGTGAGGGGTGCTAATACCTTCCCCTTGCGTAACCGACTCCCGAATCCAGGTTTTGGTTGCGACGACCATACCTTTCCCGTGTTGTGCGAGGTTTACTCTGAGCGTTTCCTTTCCCTCCCGTGGGATAAATAACGCACGGTGGCGACTCTTCTGTTCAGCCGGCGCCGATTTTCGCAGTAGCGACAGCTGGCGACTCTGCTGGGGATCCAACGTCCCCTGGCTGCTAAGGACTGCGATGGTTCTTATGCATTTGGGATCCAACGTCCCTTTGAGAGAGTCAATCCTAGCGCTTGTTTTCCCGTCGCGGATTTTGTATGGAGTTATTGTATATTTCTAATCTTGTATTTTCAGCTTTATATATTGATTATTATTGCTGTATTTGGGGTGTGACGGGTATTCTGATATTGAGAGATAAGCCGGACCTGGGCTTGAGTGCACCTAGAATTAGAGTAGAAATTAGTGGGCGCCCGCTTGCTTTGCTTGCTTTGGTGTCCCATGAAATCTACACTCAGACGAGGTTCCTCTGGTTGGCCTCCTGCCCCTTCCTTTGGTTGGCGTGGGTTGCTGGTTAGTTGGATTGTCGACTCTGGGGACCGATCATTTGGAAGTTGGCTAAGTGAGGCCTCTTCAGGAATTGATGATGCCACTCCTTCTGGGAATCGTATCATCAACCCTGAAAGTCTGTGACGCCGACGACCGCATAGGATGCCGTACCTTGTGCCAGTTATAGGGCCACCCACCTGTGAGGGGATTTGGGGGTTATGCAGGTAACCAGACCTTTAGATACCGGTTTGTTCTTGATCAGAGATCCTGGTTATTTATGGAGAGTTATGAGGTCTGTCAGAGACCAATTGGAGATGTATTCTGAGGTCTGTCAGAGACCAATTAGAGATGAGATCTGAGGTCTGTCAGAGACCAGTTGGGGATGTATTCTGAGGTCTGTCAGAGACCAATTATAGATGTGATTTGAGGTCTATCAGAGACCAGTCGGAGTTATGATTTGAGGTCTGTCAGAGACCAGTGTTGGAGTTTTATTGTAGGTCTATCTGAGACCAGGGTTTGATGACTTCTGGATGGTCTATCTGAGACCTTTCTTGATTGGGTTTAGGCTATTCAGCTGCAGCTTTGGTCCCTGTTGAATGTTACTTGCATTGCATTGCCTGCATATCCATTATCATTTGCATTTCACTAATGTGTGTCTGTGCTGCAGGTGCATTTGCATTTCCCTAGTTCTAGTGCCCAGACTTCTGAGTGTTTGATCATGACTAGCTTAAGGAGAACGGTTGCTTACAAATTGCCTACGCCTGATATTGTTCCTTTAATGGGGGTGATCTCTCTTGCTGATGAGGGTGTTCGTAGGAGTTTCCGGATGAGCTATGGTAGATTACTGAGATTGGTGTGCAAACCTACAGAGGTAGAGTTAGATGGGCTGTATGCTTTGATGCAATTCTACGACCCTGCCTTGAGATGCTTTACGTTCTCTGACTTTATTATGGGACCAACCCTGGAGGAATACGCTGAGTATGTTGAGCTGCCCGTGCAGAACCAGGTTCCATTCATCCATTATGATGCCAAACCTAAGCCTGAGGAATTGGCAAGAGCCTTGCATGTTGATGCTTCTGAACTTGTGACTACTGTTTCCCGTGGAGTTCCAGGATTCTCATTTCAGTTCTTAGTTGGTAAAGCCCAAGAGTATGCCAAGAGCGGGTGCTGGGTTGCTTTCAATGCTGTGTTGGCCTTGTGCATTTATGGCATAGTACTGTTCCCCAATATCCCAGATTTTGTGGACTTTGATGCCTTCTACTTGTTTGCTGCTGGTAATCCTGTACCTACCTTACTCGGAGATCTCTACCACTCACTGCATTACAAGAATGAGAAGGGCAGAGGGAAGAATGTTCACCTGTGTGTGCCCTTGTTGAGTATGTGGTTTGAGAGTCACCTTCCTAAGAGAGGATCTGCTGCAGAGACTACAGTTCCAGTTGGTTGGCCAGAGCGTCTGATGAGGCTATCGTCGGAAGGTATGGAGTGGTTTGATAGAGACCTGCTAGGATCTGAGCTTATATTCAGTTGTGCTGGGTACCCTAATGTACCGTTGATAGGAAGAAAAGGGTGTATCAATTACAACCCTTCTCTATTCATTCGCCAGTTCGGATATGCGCTGAAGAATCCACCGCAGGAGGAGGAAGTACAGGAATCTCTGTACTTCACTGGAGATTTGAAGGGGGAATTGTTAGCCAAGTTGCAACGTGCTTGGACGCGTATTAACCGCAAAGGGAAGCCACTGTTAGGAAAGAATGACTGTCAGGCCTATGCACCTTATAGAGTTTGGATTCAGGAAAGGGCTAGTCAGTTGAGGATGCCGTTTCCAGATGCACCAATTCTCGTTCCCGTCCCAGTAGCAGAGCCAACTACTGTTTCTAGAGAAGCCTATGAACAGGTTGTGAAGGAGAAAGAAGTCTTGATGAAGATTAATGAAGGGTTGGAGCAAGAGCTAGCCCAGGCACGCAGTGAGAAAAACAAGGCCGTATATGCTTTCCAACAACAGATCGAGCTGGTAAACAGGTTAGGAGCTGAGTTGACTGAGGAAAAGAAAAAGCGTGAACGTCTGGGGCAAGAGTTCAGAAGTTCCCATGACATGCTTGAATCCAAGAAGAAAGCGCTTGACATCGCTCACCGAGAGATCTCTTCTTGCAATAAGACTTGGAATGCTACGCTCACCAACAACAAGAAGAGGGAAGATAAGCTGAAGCAGCAAATTTCCGACCTCGAGGAGAAGTTGAAGTCTAGCATCAAGAAGTGTGAGGAAGAAGTGATGAACCGGTATAGTGTCCAGCATGCACTGAACAAGGCAATCAAATCCAGAGATGAAGCAGTGTCTCAGAAACGAAAGCTAGAAGATTGCTTCGGGGAAGCAACATGGGAAGAAACTGCTGAAGACGTACGCCGTGTCCTTAAGAGGAGAAACCAGCTTGTTGAAGGTCTGCTTGATCGACCAAGCCATCCGGAGACCAGGAAGTTGATAGAGGAGTACCAGACTTTTGGGAGGATTTGATCATTTCATATTCGCTTGTATGCTTTATTTGCATAGTGCTGACCATCACCAGGATTGTTGGTTGAGGTCATGCCTTCTTTATATTCTCAGTGATATTGTACTCTGGGCTTATTGATCCTCCTTGCAATATATGAGGCTTTATATGATTCAGCTCCGATATTCCTATTGTCAACACTGTCACTGCACCGGCACCTTCGCACTAGAACTGGGGGAATGAACTTCCCTAATGCACAGACACATTGCATTGCATTCATACTCATATTGCATAACAGGTAATCTTTGAATGGTGTCTTATTTCTGCTCTGTATCAGGTACTTAACAGGATTCCAGATCAACATCCGCACCGCTATTCTACACGCTCCAACTGTTGGAAAGTCATGGACCAAATTCAGAACGAGATGCAGGATGTGCGCGAGAAGCTCGCCCTCTTCATGCAGACCATGGAAGCTATAGCAAAAGGGCAAGAGAATTTGCAGGCCATGGTCCAGCCTCTGTTGGCTCGCAACGCTGGTCATGGTAACGAAGATCATCAGTCTGTCCGGGTTGATACTGCTCATGGAGACGGCACTCCCACGCCAGTGGCTCCGCCTGTCGTCAATATACCCGCTGCTAATGTCAACAACGCTACCGCTGCTGTGAATGGTAACGTCGGAGTAGGGAATGAGACGGCTGTCCATAACGCTGGGCTGGGTGATGTCAATTTGGGAGATAATCTCGGAGGCAATGGCTTTGTCAATAATGGGTTCGGATTCAACGATCAGGGATTCGACAACACTGGCAAGTATGGCTTTAATGCTCAAGGCTTTGGGCAAGATGGTTATGGTATGGTCAATCAGGGTTACGGAGGCTTTGGAAACGGAAACGGTACTGGATTTATGGCTGGAGGTCCTGCTGGAGGTGTTCAAGGGTACGGCAACAGAGGCCGAGGTCCCGGGATGAATCAGATCAGAGCTGGACGTAATAATGCATATGATGGATACGGGGCTGGAAATGGTATGTGGCAAGAGGATCAACAGGAGGACGCCTTCTCTGGAGGAGGTTTTGAAGGGCCGATGGATGATTCTCAAAAGATTAGAATGCTGGAAGAGCAAATGAAGGGAGTCCTAAATCAGAGTGCTGTGGGACTGGACATGGCAACTATGGGCTTGGTACCTGGCTTGAGGGTGCCCATTAAATTCAAAGCCCCTGCGTTCGATAAATACAAAGGAGACACATGTCCGAAAGTGCATGTGCGAGCTTATTACAGAAAGATGTCTGCATACTCCACTGATGAAAGAATGCTCATGCATTTCTTTCAGGATAGTCTATCGGGTCCTTCCCTAGAGTGGTACATGGGGTTGGAGCCAACTGATATCAAGACTTGGAAGCAATTAGCGGAGGCATTTGTAGCCCATTACAAGTATAACAGCGACCTGGCGCCCAATCGGGTCCAGTTGGCCGGGCTTTCGCAGAAGAAGGGGGAGAGTTTTAAAGAATACGCGCAAAGGTGGCGCGATATGGCTGCCAGGGTCCGTCCCCCTGTGGAAGATAAAGAAATGAATGATATGTTTGTCGGCACATTCACAGGGTTGTTTCATGATATGTTGTTTCACACGTCTCTGGCTAGTTTTTCAGACCTGATTCTGATGGGTGAAAAGATTGAGCGGAACATTAAGCAAGGAAAGTTCCAAGTCGATGAATCAACTGCATCTGGCAGTAATAGGAAAGCTTATGGTGGGCGCCGTCAGGGCGAAGCTAGCGCTGTATTTGGAGGCCGAGGCCGAGGCCGAGGCAGGGGAAGAAATCAATATCGTCAGCCGCAGCAGGTATCGAGTGTTACAATCCCGTATCAACAACAACCAATCCAGCAACAACAACCGGTTCAGCAGCAACCAATGCCACAGCAGCAGCAGCCTCAGCAGGGGGCACAGCAAGCTCAACGAAGATTCCAGGGTGGCAAGCCGAGAAGAGTATTTGAGAAGCCTCCCTCTACCTATGCCGATTTATTGCAGACATTGTTGGGATTGAATCTAGTAGAGAAAAGAACCTTGGCACCGATAACGGGAACTCCCCCGTTCGGCTACGATGCAAATAGACACTGTGAGTTTCATTCTGGGGCCCCGGGCCACGATATAGAAGGTTGTCATGCTTTTAAGCACGTTGTGCAGGATCTTTTGGACAACAAGTCTATCAACTTCGGAACGGCAGTTCCGAATATAGTCCAGAAACCCATGCCTAATCATGGGGCGAATGCCGTGCTGACTGAGGAAGGTCTGAATCTGATTATGAATGTTGAAGATTTAAAGACGCCGCTGAGCAAGATAAAGAGCCGACTGTTGCAAGGAGGTGTTTACCCGGGTTGTAATGAGTACTGCTTAGATTGTTGGGCCCTGTCTGGGGGATGTGAGGATTTGAAGAAAGGCATTCAGGCCTTAATTGATGATGGCGTATTGCAGTTTGACAGAACAGCAACTGATGAGCCTGCAGGGGCAGTGGTGGATGATCGGGGTGATGTGGCTACAGTGACAATTCCTCGGAAGACGATCACTATTGCAGCACCAGCTCAGCGACCACCGTTTATCATAACTAAAGCCGGGCCAATCCCGTATGAGAGCACGAAAGCCGTCCCATGGTCATATGGGATAGAGGTGTATTGTGACGGGATAAAGATCGATGTCAACAAGCAGCCAGTGGAAATTGTGGATAATGTTGTTGGTTCAGGAGGTATGACGAGGAGTGGTAGGATCTTTATATCTCCTGAAGTGGAGGCTGAAAGGATAGCGAAAGGAAAAGGGAAAGCGGTTGAGAATGTTCCGGTACAAGCAAATGAAAAAGAAGCAGCATCTAAGGATGTGGAAGAATTCATGCGCTTGATTCGGAAAAGTGATTATAAAATTGTGGAGCATCTGCAGCAAACACCGTCCAAAATATCTATCCTGTCATTGCTATTGTGTTCGGAAGCTCACCGAAATGCTTTGCTGAAAGTCTTGGACACTTCTTTTGTACCACAGGACGTCTCCGTAAATCAGCTAGAAGGAGTATTGGCACATGTAAATGCAGGCCACAGTCTGGGCTTTACTGATTTTGACTTGACTCCGAAAGGGAGGAATCATAATATGGCATTACATGTATCTGTTGAGTGTAGGGGATCGACAATGTCGCACGTATTGGTTGACACCGGATCATCTTTGAATGTGCTGCCTAAGAAGGCGATGATGAAGCTGGATGTTCGAGGGATTTTGTGTACACCCAGTGATTTGGTAGTCAGAGCGTTTGACGGCACGCGGAGAACAGTCTTCGGATCGATTACTTTGCCTCTGCAAGTGGGGCCGGAAGTGTTTGCAACGGAGTTTTATATCATGGATATACAGCCTGCGTACAGCTGCTTGCTGGGAAGACCCTGGATTCATGGGGCAGGGGCAGTCACATCCACCCTGCACCAGAAGTTAAAGTATATGGTCGGAGACAGCGTAGTCACCGTGTGCGGAGAAGAAGACATCCTGGTCAGCCATCTATCCTCGTTTAAATATGTGGAAGTCGACGGAGAGATCCACGAGACGCCATGCCAGGCATTCGAAGGTTTGCGCATCAAGGACAAGGGTCCCGGGCCGAGCAAAGTGCCAGAGATAGCTGTCTCATCGTATAAAGAAGCTCAAGCGCTAGTGGAAGCAGGAGAAGCCAAAGGCTGGGGCAAAGTACTGGACATTCCTGTGAAGATGGACCGGTTCGGGCTGGGGTACAGACCGTCGTCATCAACTCCTTCCATGGGGGCCCCTCATTTCAGAAAGTCAATCACCATCTCTGCCAGTGGAGTATGCCATGAATCTGTCAATGCTGCTTCAGAGTCTGATGAAGGGGACAGCGACTGTGATATGGATGCCTGGATTCAGCCAAGCACGCCAGGACAAGGACTGTGCAACTGGTCTATTCAGGAGCTTGTTCCTGTGACATTTAAACAGTAATGCTTTGCTTTATTAATTGTTGACTAATCTGATGTCTTGCCCGGGGCATCAGGATTTGCTTAGGGCTGTGTTGTTATAAACATTGCGTGTTAATCATTAAATAAATGGCGTTTTTTTCATGTGCAAATACTGTAATCCCTGTCTTTCCTGTTTGTACTTTTCAATAAAATGGCAATATGGTTATTCGCTTTATACGCATTTTGAAGCACTTAACCATTCCTTTTGCAGGATAACATTTTTAGATGACATCCTTGAACCACCTATGACTCGTCCCGACTTCGAGCACCCGGTATTCCAGACCGAAGAAGAGGTTGTCGAAGATAGCGACGTTCCTGAAGAACTGTCTTGGTTGGTGAAGCAAGAGGAAAGAGCCATTCTGCCTCACGACGAGGTTATCGAAACTATCAATTTGGGGTCGGAAAGGGTTGAGAAGAATATTCGTATCGGAGCCGCACTGCAGAGTGATATCAAGCGAAAACTGGTTGAAATGCTCCGAGAGTATAATGATGTATTCGCTTGGTCGTATCAAGATATGCCAGGGCTCGATACAGATATGGTTGTGCATCGCCTGCCACTGAAAGAAGACTGCCCGCCTGTCAAACAAAAGCTTCGCAGAACTCGACCAGATATGGCAATGAAGATCAAAGAGGAGGTTCAGAAACAGTGGGACGCTGGGTTCCTGGCTGTGACGAAGTATCCCTCATGGGTTGCCAACATCGTACCAGTGCCAAAGAAAGATGGCAAGGTTCGAATGTGCGTGGATTATAGAGATTTGAATAAAGCAAGCCCAAAAGACGATTTTCCGCTTCCTCACATTGACGTGTTGGTCGATAATACCGCTCAATACTCCGTATTCTCCTTCATGGATGGCTTTTCAGGCTATAATCAGATTAAAATGGCGCCAGAGGATATGGAGAAGACTACTTTCATAACGCCTTGGGGAACATTTTGCTACAAAGTGATGCCCTTTGGTTTGAAGAATGCTGGGGCAACATATCAGCGTGCGATGACGACTCTTTTTCATGACATGATGCACAAAGAGATCGAAGTTTATGTTGACGATATGATTGCCAAATCCCAGACGGAGGAAGAGCATCTGGTGAATCTGTTGAAGTTGTTTAGAAGGCTTAGGAAGTTCAGGCTGAGGCTGAACCCTAATAAATGCACCTTCGGGGTGAGATCGGGTAAACTGCTGGGGTTTATCGTAAGCGAAAGAGGAATAGAGGTCGATCCTGCTAAAATAAAAGCTATTCAAGAAATGCCGACGCCTAAAACAGAGAAAGAGGTGCGCGGGTTTCTAGGGAGATTGAACTACATTGCCCGGTTCATATCTCACCTAACTGCCACGTGTGAACCATTATTCAAGCTCTTGAAGAAAGATCAAGCTGTAACGTGGAACGAAAATTGTCAAAAGGCGTTCGACAAAATAAAGAAGTATCTGCAGGAGCCTCCTATTTTGATACCCCCAGTGGCAGGTAGACCCTTGATAATGTATTTGACGGTTCTTGAGGGAAGCATGGGTTGCGTTCTCGGTCAACACGACGAGACAGGAAGAAAAGAGCATGCAATCTATTACCTGAGTAAGAAATTTACAGACTGTGAATCTCGGTACTCAATGCTGGAGAAAACTTGTTGCGCGCTAGCCTGGGCCGCCAAGCGTTTGATGCAGTACATGCTGAATCATACAACCATGCTCATCTCGAAGATGGATCCTATCAAATATATATTCGAAAAGCAGGCGTTGTCAGGTAGAATTGCCCGATGGCAGATGGTCTTGACTGAATACGATATTCAATACGTCTCGCAAAAGGCTATAAAGGGGAGTGTGCTGTCTGAGTATCTGGCGGAGCAGCCTATTGAAGAATACCAATCGATGAGATTTGATTTTCCTGACGAGGATATCATGTATCTCAAGATGAAGGATTGTGAAGAGCCGTTACCAGACGAAGGACCAGAGCCGGGGTCCAAATGGCAGATGATATTTGACGGAGCTGTGAATGCTTATGGTAGCGGAATAGGGGCAATTATCACCACGCCGCACGGGTCGCACATCCCGTTTACTGCCCGATTGACCTTTGCCGTTACCAACAATGAGGCAGAATACGAAGCTTGTATAATGGGGCTTGAAGAAGCCATTGATTTGCGAATCAAACATCTAGACGTATACGGAGACTCAGCTCTGGTGGTGAATCAGATCAAAGGGGAATGGGAGACACGGCAGCCTAATTTGATACATTATATGAATTATGCAAGGAGATTGTTGCCTTTCTTCGACAAGGTTGAATTGCATCACGTGCCGCGGGCAGAAAATCAAATGGCTGACGCCCTTGCCACTTTGTCTTCCATGTACAAGGTCAATTTCTGGAACGAAGCTCCCCAAATCACTATCTCTCGGTTGGACAGGCCAGCTTATGTATTTGCTATTGATGAAGCATCTGATGACAAACCGTGGTATTTTGATATCCTTAATTTCCTGAAGAATAAAGAGTATCCGGCTGGGGCATCCAGTCAAGATCAGAAGACTCTCAGGAGATTAGCAGGCAATTTCTATTTGAACCCGGATGGCGTCTTATACAGAAGAAACCACGATTTGGTGTTGTTGCGTTGTGTAGACGAAAAAGAGGCAAAACTTCTCATGGAGGAAATTCACGAAGGTGCATTTGGTACGCATGCTGGTGGGCATGCTATGACGAGAAAGCTGCTGCGGGCAGGTTATTTTTGGCTGACGATGGAAACTGACTGTTTTAAGTTCGCGAGGAAGTGCCACAAGTGCCAAATCTATGCTGACAAAATACACGTGCCTCCGAGTCCTCTAAATGTGATGTCATCTCCATGGCCATTTTCGATGTGGGGAATCGATATGATTGGAAAGATCGAGCCGACGGCTTCTAACGGGCATCGGTTCATCCTAGTAGCAATCGATTATTTCACCAAGTGGGTGGAAGCGGCGTCTTACGCGAATGTAACGAAGCAAGTGGTGGCTAGATTCATCAAGAGAGATATCATTTGCCGATATGGGATCCCCGAGCGGATAATCACGGATAATGGTTCTAACCTGAACAACAAAATGATGAAGGAGCTCTGTCAGAATTTCAAGATCGAACATCACAACTCCTCCCCTTACCGACCCAAGATGAATGGCGCTGTCGAAGCGGCCAATAAGAATATCAAGAAGATCGTCCAGAAAATGGTGGTGACTTATAAAGATTGGCATGAAATGCTACCTTTCGCTTTGCACGGTTATCGTACGACGGTACGCACATCAACCGGGGCAACTCCGTTCTCGTTGGTATACGGAATGGAGGCGGTACTACCATTAGAAGTTGAGATCCCTTCTCTGAGGGTATTGCGAGACGTTCAGCTGGACGAGGCAGAATGGGTAACGAATAGATTGAATCAACTAAGTTTGATGGATGAGAAGAGGCTAGCTTCTCTGGCATACGGTCGTTTGTACCAAAGACGAATGAAGAAAGCGTACGACAAGAAGATACTTCCGCGAAGCTTTCAGACGGGCGACCTTGTGCTGAAAAGGATTCTCCCGCCGCAGGCAGATCACAGGAGCAAGTGGACCCCCAACTACGAAGGGCCATACGTTGTCAGTAAGGTCTTTTCAGGAGGAGCGTTATTGTTGTCCACCATGGACGGAGAAGACTTTGCGTCACCTATGAATTCGGACGCAGTTAAAAAATACTTTGCTTGAAATAGACCCGCTGGACAGAAAAAAGAGAGTCCAGGCAAAAATGGGGCATCCTGGCGAACCAAAAACAGAATAAAAAGGTTCGGGCAAAAATTAGGGATATATTGAAAAAATGTACACCCGCGAAGTTGAAAACCTACACTGGGCGGCTTCGGCAAAAAAAGGGTATCCCGGTGAACTGAAAACCCGTAAAGGGCGGTTCACGCAAAAGTTAGGGATTTGAAAAGCAAATGACTGCGGTCCGAATTCAATGAGCATCAACGCGGGAGAATACATTTGAGGAGTCAGTTATCGGATACAACCTCTTCAGAAGTGGGGATACCGGGAGAGCATTAGAGTCGGATGAGTCATGGGAGGATCAGTTCGTGGTGTTCATCTGCATCCAGTTGCCGACATGTGTACAAAATTTAATTTGTCAACATTCATGCTTCTTGTGCGTACTTGTGCATACTTATGTATTTGCTTTGCGTAGCTTCCTCTTTTCAGGAGTTACATCCCGTGTACAGAAAACTCCGCCCATTCAGGGGCCCAATTAATGAAAATGTGTTATTCAGTACTTGATGCCTGTTCTTTACTGTTTTTGTGCATGATAAAACGCCTAAGTTTGATGAAACTAGCATGAGTATAACATCATTGGCCCTTGCCAACAATCATTAAAGCTTTGAATTGACTGAGTGTAACGTCACTAACCTGAATTGATTTGATTGCATAGGCTTGTCGTGTCTTGTTTGTGTTGTTGCAGGTTTCATAACCGCACGAGGAGGATGATCAAAAGATTGCGATAACGAAAGACTTGATCCCCACGCAGGTCATGCATGGTCTTTCTGAAGAAGGATAGAATTCCCCAGCTAGCTGTAGCTTATCCCAAGGACGTGCTCCAGAAAAGTTATTCGTCCTCAGCAGAGTTTGGCGATTCTAAGATCGTAAGGCTGTATTCAGACAGGTTCATCGTTCCCCGCAGGGTCATGCACTCCCCCCCGCGGAGTCAGTTAATTTTCCCCAAGAGAATCATCCCATCCCCAGCGGAATTCTCTTTGCAAGTGTTTTCCTTCCTTCCAGTGGAACTCGAAGATCAAGACTCTCCCAAAGCAGAGTTGATGGTGGGTCCTGTCATTTATTTTGCCAGAGATACTGGTGATATCAGTTCACGTCCCAGCAGAAAGTCCGATCGAACCATGCACATCTGCTATTCCCCAGCGAAGTTATATTCCCCAGCAGGGGGTTACCTCAACCAGGCGTCTGGCTTGGGTCCCCAACTTCCCAGCTGAGTCGACTTCACCCTTTCCAGCATTTATTTTGCTAGGAATAATTCTATAGCATCTGGCTATTCCCGGCGGAGTCGGCATCACCTTCCAGCATTTATTTTGCTGAAGCAGTTTCTGTACTCCAGCAGTTCAGGCGAAGAGAGCTCTTGCTCAAATGAACTACCAAACATTCAAGATTTCGGCATGAGGCATTCAACGAAAATGTCAGCAGTTGGCATTATTCCCCACAGAGTCAGCATGATGAGATTCTCTTTGTCTCTAGCAGAGTCATTTATGCAAATGTCTCTTATTTTCCCCACCAGAGTTGCCAGGATAAGTTTCTCCTTAAGCAGAGTTTGTTTCCAGATATTTCAGAATTTCAGAGGCCGCCGCCGGTTATCAGAGCAGGCGTCCGTTAGTTGGTTTCCAGATATCCCCAGTAGAGTCCGCCTCAAAGTCGCTGTCACGTCGATGCTAAGGAGTTTTGCGGGTGTGGATCATTGGAGAACTAAGTCCTGACGTGGACAATTTATCCCTATATTGACGGGATTTCTTCAGAAGTGGGCGTCCTAACGTGGACAGTTTTATTTCCCTGGGCTGATAGGAGGTGCTAGTCCTAACGTGGACAGGTTCGATTTCTCAGAATTGTTGGAAGGTGGAGTCCTGACTTGGACATTTCCTCGGGTTGACGATATGTGGTAATCCTAACGTGGACAGATTTGATTTCTTGGTATTGATCGAATGTGAAGTCCTGACGTGGACAAGATTGGTTACTCTTCGTGTTGGTGTCCTGACGTGGATCATTTATTTCCAGTAGATATCTTTATTCGTAATGGTGAAATGTGCGTCCTGACGTGGACAAGTTTGTAGTTCTTTGTGATGACAAGATACAAGGGTCCTGACGTGGACAAACTTATCCCTCTTCGTGTTGTTGGCAAAGTGTGAGTCCTGACGTGGATATTTCCCCAGCAAGTCGAAGACGCGCGAGTCCTGACGTGGACAAATTTTATTTCTTCAGCAGGTCGAAGACGCCTGAGTCCTAACGTGGACAAATCAAGACGAGGTCAGTATCCTTACGTGGACAAATCAAAGAAACTGTTATTCCTAACGTGGAAAAGTGGGTCCTAACGTGGATGATGTAGTCCTTACGCGGACATATCAAAAGAAGCGATTCCTAACGTGGAAAGAGGAGAGTCCTTACGTGGACAGATTAAGATTGTGTTCCTGACGTGGACAGGTTCAGAAAAGTTGTTTTCCTTACGTGGAAAGATTGAGTCCTCACGCGGACATATCAAGATTGATTCCTTACGTGGAAAGATTGAGTCCTCACGCGGACATATCAAGATTGATTCCTTACGTGGAAAGATTGAGTCCTCACGCGGACATATCAAGATTGATTCCTTACGTGGAAAGATTGAGTCCTCACGCGGACATATCAAGATTGATTCCTTACGTGGAAAGATTGAGTCCTCACGCGGACATATCAAGATTGCTTCCTGACGTGGAAAGATGAAAGGGTTAGTCCTTACGTGGACAGATACAGAAGAAATGATTCCTAACGTGGATGATGTTATTCCTAACGGGGACAAGTGTTACTCCTAACATGGAAGAATGTTATTCCTAACGTGGACGATTCAGTTTATATAAATGCAGACGAACTATTCCTAGCGAAGTTGCCGAGATTTTCCTGGGTTAACAGCAAGTGGAGTCCTAACGTGGACAGGGTTTAGTTGAGATTCCTTCGTATGGACAACGGACAGAGTCCTGACGTGGACAAGCAAGCAATCTGTTATGACAGAATCCTCTTCGGAATGATGAAGACAGTCCCCAGCACGCTCGCGCGAGATCAGTGGGTTGCTGTAACAGTCAGATTCAGCTGATGAATGTCGTTCCTCAAGCAGGAGCGCAATTTAGTTTTGTGGTGGGCAAATTTCTGGTTTCACTAGTATTCAACCGTCTCGTACCGCGAATGTCTGAAGGCTCCAGGCTCTTCATCCAATCGGGTCCAAGTCGCTTGAATAGGGGCAGCTGTTGCACCCTAAAATTTGCCCAACCTTATTCCTGGGTTTATGTTTCATTATCATTAGCATTAGCATATAGAGTCATGTACATAGACTAACCATCTGCATAGCATAAGCATAGCAAGTCATTCAACAGGGGACCAATCATGATTCTCATCTCTAGAGACCTATCAAGAGGCTATTATCTCAATCCAATCTTATTCCAGTCATCAGGAGAATTTGAAAGCAAAGAGTTCAGCAGATCAAGCCTTGAGTCCACCTCCTAGCTGAGGGTATCTGAGGATCAACAAGAGGATTGTGAGCTGTGAGTGAAGGCATGGAGAGCATCTAGACATTATGAGAGACCTAGAAAGTCATTTGGAGAAGGAGACAAGTCATTGATGAGAGCACAAGAGCTACAGTTGAAGACAGTCAACTAGGGTTTCATCTGGGTCAACCCTAGGTCAACCCTAGGTCAATTGACTTATTTAAAGGGCATTCAAGTCTATTGGAGAGATGTGGGGTTCATCATTGGACATATAAAGAAGGATATGGAGATATGACAAGGAGAATTCAAGAGAAATCAAGGAGAAGAGGAGTTACTAAATTAGGGTTTCTCTGTAAAATCCCCTAGTTTAGGTCAAATTTCCAAGCAAGATAAGTCAAAATTCTAACTTCAAATGGCTTCTTGGCCAACATGAAACTTGTAGAGGATCTCAATACCTTTAATTTGAGTGGTGGAAGACATCAAGGAGATTTATAGAACTCAAGTTATGGTCCTTACAAGTTACAGGTCATCTGGGGTATCTGAATTTTTGTCTGTGAAAGTGACTTGACTTCCAAGCAATTTTTTCCCCTCAAGGAGATTTCAAATGAATTCTTGGTAAACATAAGAATTGTTCCTCATTGTCTTAGCTTTCTAGAATGGTATGGCATGCCTTCATATGATGTGGAGAACTCAACTTATGGTCTTGGCAAGCAAAGGGTATTTTGGGCATTTGTGAATTACAGGTCATTTTAACCTATGTCCAAAACTCATACAAGGAGGCCTCAAATGGAAAAACTTACAACATCAAACTTGTTCCAAATGGGATTTTAAGTCTAGAAAGAAGTTCACAAATTATTGGAGAAGCTCATAGCATGAAGTTACATAATTGGTCAAAATATGAACTAAAAAGGCTTATAAAGTGAATAAATTCAAAGTGAAAAATGGTTTGGGAGATTTATGAGTCCAAATGGAGACTTCCAATATATGATTTTGAATGGAAAAGCAATTCTAAGAACAATGGTTCAAACACTTTTTTGAGTTTAGAAGGAAAAAAGAAAGTTATCTTTGGTTACTTGTAATTGAAGAAACATGATCAAAATGGATCAAAGTTGGAAAACAAGGGAATGTGCAAGATGGATCTAGAATGTACCATTGGGGTCTATATATTCATGAAATGAGAATTTGGCAAGGGTTGGCTTCATTTTCACCAAGCATTTCACAAAATTTCTCATTCTTTTACATTGAAGTTTCATTCCAATTCTCTCAAAACCTTCATCAACTTTCATCCACATCAATTCAATCTCATTCAATCATCATCACAGATCATAATTCAATCAAGAATCAAGTGTGAATCATCCATTTTCGAGCATTTTCTTCATCATCATCAAAATTGAAGTTTCCATTGGACAGCATAATTCAAGCTAGGAATCACCAAAATATTGCATACAGAATCACATACATCAAGGATTGATCAAGATCCAACACCTAGAAGCTTCAGATCCACGAGTTCCATAGCTGTTTTCAAGCTTTTTTACACCAGGTATGTTTTCATTCGATTTGCTTGATTCAGTTAGTTTAATATGTTGTGGTTAGTTTAGATGCAATGTAGGTGGTTAGGAGAACAAGTAGGATGAATTTGGAGAGGTTTGGTGATGTTGATTAGCAGGTACCACAAACTGCTAGGGCTTGAATCTCCTAGGTTAGTGCATCATAATTGTAGCTTGATAGCGCAGGTTGATTACCATTAGCTGTAGGTTAGCTTAGTGTAAGTTTGAGGGAGAACTATCATGATGCATATCAGTGTAATTCCATGGTGACCAGAACTTGATGCCATCGGGTTGAGTGATATATGGGATTTCAGACTGAATTGAAACCACAGGATTGTAGAGGGAGAGATTTAGCATGATTTTCATGTTTACAGCATGTGGATTCGTGGATTGTAGAGTGAGAACAGAGGAGGTGAAGTTTACTCGTGCATGGCTGCCATGGGAGGTTAAAACCCTAGGTTCAGATCAATTGAAGAAGAGATAATCGTGGCCGTGTATTGGGCGTTGGACTTTTGACTTCCCAGGCAATCCAATGGCTCATATTTAATCTGATTTGTGGAGGGAAATGATTTGGCCAAAACGCACCGTTTCATTAATTGAAACGGGCGGGCCTCAGAACCTTATGCTATCCCCACCCCCAATGTTAGGCCCATTCCATTTTTGAACGTGATATCTGTTACTTTTCGTACCCCCAGCTCGTTTTTATTTTCATCAACTCTGAGTTGTTTCTGGGCCTTAACCAGAATGCTAAGCGCACCCCCCATTGTTGGCCCATCCTCTGATTATAACTGGGCGTGGTTTCTTTTAACACCCCTCCCTCATTTAATTCCAATTTTATTTTTTAATTCCATTTTAATTTTTCATCAACTTCAAAAATTCATAATAAATTCATAGAAAATGCATTTTAATTCATTCTTTTTACATCTTTTTCATTAAAATGTCTAGAAAATTATAGAGAAATAAAATTGCATTTTTATTTTTATTTCATATTTTTTCCATATTTTCTAAATAAATGTCATATTAAATAGATTCATCTCATGCATCATTTTAATAATTTTTGTTCTCTTACATGCTTTAATATTTTTTGGTCATTCTTTTTATATTGTTTAGATGAGATATTAAGCTTGTAGAAATATTTTAGTTCCCATTTTTAGGAGTTAATTTTAGGTGATTAATGAATGCTTGAACATCATGAACAAAACTAGGGTTTTAGGTGACAACTTAAGAAGTTTGATTTCATTCCCCTTAGGACTTAGGGTTTAAATAGATTAGTTATGGGACTATAGGGGCTACGGGTAGCTATTAGATCCCTTAGAAAAGTCAGGATTCCCCTACTGCTATTAATACTGTCTGTATATCTGTTGTCTGGTGTGGTGTGCCCTCTGGGGATTGTTGCTTGTTTGTTTGGGTATTGGGTTTGTCTGGGGCCCTGGGGAGCTGAAGTCTTGTGAAGATGAAGACCATTGGAGATCCAAAGATTGAAGACCAACTGTCAGAGTTGATGAGGAGGAGTTTCTTGCTAGCAGATGCTGAGGAGACTAGGGTTTAGGAGCTAGGCAGAGCTCTAGGTTAGAAAGTTTGTTTCTCAAACATGGATTGCCTTGTCTGCATCCATTCTTCTCTGTGATTCAGAGTCTCTCTAAGACACTCACCCCCTTCCTTTGGAAGGCTTGGTGATAGTGTCTATGAGATAGAACTCTTGAGAGAAAATGTCTCTTGTGTTAGAAGCAGTTTGTTCACCACCCTTGGTAGTCAACTGATTGCTTAACACCCAGTTCACTCTTATGACTAATCCCTCATCCTGGAGGTTTGAGCATGAAGAAAAGCCATTGCAAATAGAAGACTGATGATCAAAGCCCTTGCCTGAAGGCCATGAAGATGGAGATTGAGGCTTGTTGAAGCCTGTAGATGATTGGAGATTACTTGAAGCCAGATCTTGATTCAGAGCTGCTGATGCTGTTTCTTTTGCTGTTGTATTTCATTGCTGATGTATTGATTGGTTTTCTGAACTGTATTGTTTGCTGTTTACCCTGTTGGGTTGAAAGTGAAGTCTGTTCACTTTTGCCTATTGTTTTCTAGGTTCTAGGTTGAGTGGGACTCCCTTGCCTCGCTTGTATTGTTGCATCCATGCATTTTACTGTTTTACTGTATATACCTGATATTGTTTCTGTTTCTGCCTATCCCGTAGGATCTCTGTTTCTCTCTGTGCAAGAGAGGAGCATGATAGACACTAGGTCTTAACCCATGCATGATAACATTAGGTTAGTTTGATTCCCTTCGCAACCGTAGGTTAGAGTTCTGTCTCTTCTTCCTCAAAACAAACAGAAAAACACGTAAAGATTTCAAACTCAATAAAAGACACTTCTTTCGTAAAAGAATGTGAACTCATCAAAACGTCATTTTTGTCCGCTTGGACCGCTAATCAAGAAAACCTTTTTCAGAAGGAATAAAATCAATCAAGGACAGGCTTGTGTCGTACGTGGCCCGAACTACGTTTGCTCTGATCTTTCATGCTGTATGAAAGTACGTAGGCATAGGATGCGATATCCTAGCGAGCAACCTTCCCCTCCTTTCCCGTAGGTAGGCGAACTACGTTGACTCTGATTTCTCGTTCCAGTCGAGAATACGTAGGCATAAAGTGCGATACTTTGCCGAGTCATTTTATTTTCATTTTATTTTCTTTTTAACCCTTGACCTATAGTTTAGATAGAATAACAATCCATACCCGAAAACAAGCGTGGATCCCGTCGAGTACGACGGACGTGAGGGGTGCTAATACCTTCCCCTTGCGTAACCGACTCCCGAATCCAGGTTTTGGTTGCGACGACCATACCTTTCCCGTGTTGTGCGAGGTTTACTCTGAGCGTTTCCTTTCCCTCCCGTGGGATAAATAACGCACGGTGGCGACTCTTCTGTTCAGCCGGCGCCGATTTTCGCAGTAGCGACAAAAAGGACTCCAGAACAAATGAATTTCGGGGAAATGAATTTCGTCTGCGAAAGATAGAGAAAAACACCAGAACAAAAGGTTCAAAGGTAAAGGTCTACAAAAGGCAGGATATTCTGTGGGGAGAAAAATGTAATACATAAAGACGAACTACTAAGGATAATGTGCAAAAGGCACAACCGGGTATGGAAAGGTGCAAAATCACAAGCCAAAAATCTTATGATGACAACATGAACAAGACTCACAAAAGGTAAGTTAAGGGCGATAACCACCCATGTATAAGGTATCAGAATATCATTAACCTCATAGGCACAACAACAGAGATTACATTCTTGTGTAGTGGCCATTCAGTTCATGGTCGCATAGGTATCAAGCATCCAAATTGATCGATGATACCTAATATAAAATTTTTTTGTGTGTAAAAGACAGTGGGAATGCTTACAAAAGGAAAGCGACGAGATAAGATTTCATGCAAAAGGTGATGAAATACCTTACAAAGGTAAGGTAACTCCTATGCAAAAGGCGTAGAAGGAATTACAAAAGTAATTGTTGGAAGAGACAATGTCCACAGGAATGCTCTACCCTCTATAGGAACTGGCTAAACAAGCATGCAAATGATGTAAAATGTATGCAAAAATATATGCAAAAATGTCAGGGATATGAGAGTCGGGGGTGACGGTTGTGCCAAGCGAGGTTGGGTTTGCTGTGGAAAAGGGATATGTAAGGTGAAAGGTACAGGTCAGAGGCGGTTTTACAAAGAAGTGCCAGTCAAAAGCGGCTTTATAACAAAAAGGTGCCAAATATGATTGGGCTTTGGGCTGGTTAGGGAACGGGCTTGACTTCCCAACACCAATTCTTCATGATGTAATCAAGTTTTTGCAGATGCTAGGACTCTAAATTTTGGTGTCAGTTTCCTCTAGGCTAGATGATTCTTGTCTCGGCCAAGTAACTTTATGGTTTTGATGGTGTTTTTTCCTGTTGCTCGGGGTCATGGTCACCCTATATTCACCTTAAGAGGAGGAGTAATCCCACACTTTATTTCCACCACAATATTAATATTCTTAAAATTTAAAAGTAACGCTTATCATCACACTTTCTTTCCACCATAATATTAATCCCACACTTTATTGATGAAGATCCATAAACGGGTAAATTACAAGAGGAGGCAATTTTTAAAACAGGTAATTGCTTTGAAAGAAAATGGATACAAAATAGCAATGGCAATGTTGAAACCGGTTTCTGTCGAGCTTCAATTCTGCTATGACCTATATATCTATAAAGGCCCTTTATGCCTTGCTTTGGAGTGCAACGATTGCATTGATCCTTCCTAATTAGAGTTTAATGATCTAGGAGGAAAATTCACATGTCTTCTCAGAGTGCAATGTTTTTTGCCTTTTGAATCCCTAATTTATTCCTAGATCGCCCTTCTCAAGTTTTTAGCCTACCGGGATACCCCTTTTTGCCTAAGTTACCTTTATGGGTTTTTAACTTAGCGGGTTATTTCTTTTGTTTTAGTCCCTAATTTTTGCCTAGACCTTCTTCTTTTTACATGGTCCACCAGGACACCCATTTTTTTGCGTGGATTTTTCTTTTTGGTCCACCAGGTCTATCTTTTAGGCATAACATTTTTAACTGCATCTCCATTCATAGGGGACGGAAGATCGTCACTGTCCATGGTCGAGAGAATCAAAGCTCCACCAGAGAAAACCTTCTTTACCACATACGAACCCTCATAGTTTGGCGTCCATTTTCCCTTTGGATCGGTGTGAGTCGGCTGAATTTTCCTTAAGACCGTGTCTCCTGCTTCAATGTGTCGTGGGCGAACTTTCTTGTCAAAGGCTCTCTTCAACCGCTTTTGGTATAATTGACTGTGGCAGATGGCTGTCATGCGCTTCTCATCGATGAGATTAAGCTGGTCAAGTCTTGCTTGTACCCATTCGGCTTCGTCTAGCTTGACTTATGCTAAAATCCTTAAGGACGGAATCTTTACTTCAATAGGTAGCATTGCTTCCATTCCATACACGAGAGAGAACGGGGTTGCCTCAATAGAAGTATGCACTTTAGTGCGGCAGCCATGCAAGGAAAATGGCAACATCTTGTGCCAGTATTTATATGTTTTCACCTCTAAATGATCTTTTTGATGTTTTTATTCGCTGCCTCAATAGCTCCATTCATCTTTGGGCGATATAGGGTCAAGTTATGGTGCTCGATCTTAAAGCTTTCACACAACTCCTTCATCATTTTATTGTTGAGGTTCGAACCATTATTAGTAATGATTTTATTTGGAACTCCATATCATCAAATGATCTCTTTCTTAATGAAACGGGCCACCACTTGCTTAGTGACATTAGCGTAAGATATGGCTTCCACAAATTTGGTGAAATAATCAATGGCCACTAAGATGAAACGGTGTCTGTTGGAGGCAGTTGGCTCTGAAGGAAAATTGCGATCTAAACGCAGCGGAAAACAAAAATTTTCCTTTAGTGATCCTCACGAATGAGCATGGTCAGTGATAGAATCGTTACCTCTTTGTGGCGATTCAGATCTTTGATGCAGCGATCACAAGCGTTGATGAAGTGCAACGCCTCTACTCAGTCCACACGAACAGCTTCCGGTCACAGTGCTAGCTGCTTACGAACGGAATTATTTGAGTGAGAAAAGAGAATCAAAAACGAAATTGCATCAAGTGAAAGCTTCATCACAAGGGTTCCTTTTATAGACTCTCTTGTGGGCTGCGGGCTAAAACCCTAATTCACATGATCCATAATAATATTATATATTATTATAATAACTATTATTATAATAAATATATTTATTTTATTATTATTTTATAACCATTATAAAATAACAATAATTATTATTATATTATCCGAATTTCTATTTTTCACTTAAGTGCACCGTACCTTACGGTGTTCCTTTGATTTCTCTATCTCTCATCAAACTGTCCTTATGTGTGTGACCCTGTAGGATTTCGTAACGTTGGTAATTATATTAAATTATATATATTTAACATAATAAACAGTAAGCGGTATCTAGCAACACATCACTGCTACCCAAGTCACGAAAATGTCATGTGATCTGACAAAACCTTTTTCGTGATAATATATGTTTGTACAATTACCCTTTTGCCCCTATGTCTATATTGAACACAAGGCATACATTGTGTCATCCTTGTCCAGTTCAATATTGGGCCCTTAGACATTTCTCCTGTTATGCAGGATTGGCAAATTCCATCTAGGACACTCATGTCCCTCAGCATGCTTCGTGGAGTGCCCATCAACTGTCTTTATGATCATCCAGTTACGGATAATGTTTGATCAGCAATAAAGCACCCGACTCTACATCTAGGGTCCATAGTGGTTTCAGGTCGAAGGGTGGTAATACACCATTATCACCATGAGAATAACTTATGACACTTTGCATAACATACTATGTAGTATTCTCATAGCGGGTCAATCCGGTATAAATATTACTCCTAATATTTATACCTATGTCAAGACTTGATAACTCTTTATCCATGATCCATGAGATGTGATCATCAGTCTATCTTCATAATAGTCTCAATGCTTTTAATGTTATCCCACTTTGCAATAAAGCTTGACTACGAATATTTTAAGAATAATGTCTTTATGTTTAATGGGATCTCATGATTAAGTCACACTTAACATTTCATTAAACAGACTAACTATTCTAGGGACTTTATTATTCTGAAAGACAAACATAATAAAGAAATGCCTTTTATTATTAAACGAATAATCTGATACAAGTACCAAAAAGTATTGGCCTCTAGGGCTTACACCAACAGGCTCGATAGGTCCGATTACATCTATGTCCCACATGGCAAACGATCAAGGCGAAGTCAACACATTCAAAGAAAGTGGTGACACATGTACTTTGTCTGCATAGATTGGGCATTTATGACATGTCTGGACATGGCGATAACAGTCCATTTCCATCGTCATCCAGTAGTAACCTGCCCTCAAGATCTTCTTAACCATAGTGTGGCCACTGGCATGTGTACCAAAAGACCCTTCATGCACTTCGTTTATGATACGTTCTGCTTCGTGTCTATCCATGCATCTGAGCAGAACCGAATCATAATTCCTCTTGTATAGCACATTACCGCTGAGGAAGAACTTTGACGAAAGCTTCCTAAGATATTTCTTGTCAATGATGGTGATGCCTTCTGGATATTCTTGTGTTTCTAGATACTGATTGATATCATAGAACCAAGGATGATCATCAACTTTTAGCTCTGCAGCGTCAGTTGTTAGGCAATAAGCAGGTTCGTCAAGGTACTCTAAACGAATGGCTGGTGCCTCATTCTTCCACTTGACTTAGAACATGGATGCTAATGCTGCTAGCGCATCTGCCAATTGGTTTTCTACTATGGGAATGTGATGAAAAGTGATCTCATCAAAATATGGGATCAACTTTAAGACATGATCTATGTAAGGGATCAACTTGATATCAAGTGTTTCGTATTCCCCTTTGATTTGGCATATGATAAGGGTAGAATATCCATAGACTTCTAGAACCTTGATTCTATTCTCAATGGCAGCTTCAATCTTGAAGATACAGGCTTCATACTCAGCCATGTTATTAGTATATTTCAAGCACAATCCGGTAGTGAATGGTAGATGAAATCCAGTTGGAGAAGTAATTATTGCCCCAATTCCATAGCCTTTAGCATTTGTGGCACCATCGAACATGAGCGTCCATCACGATCCTGGTTCGGGTCCATCGTTTAGGCCAAGCGTTGTATAGTCTCTGGCAAACACGACGTCTTCGTTAGGAAAATCGAAACGCATGGATTGGTAGTCGTCCATAGGTTGGTGGGAAAGATAGTCAGGTAGCACACTTCATTTAATGGCCTTATATGTGACATACTAGATGTCGTACTATGTCAGTACCATTTGCCAACGGGCTACTCGTCCGTTGGGAGCAGGTTTCTCGAATATGTGTTTGACGGGGTCAATCTTGAAAACCAAAAAAGTTGTATAGGTTAGCATGTATTACCTTAGGCGCTTTACAGCCCAAGCTAATACACAACACATCTTTTCGAGCATTGAATATCTCGTTTCACAGTTGTTAAATTTCTTGCTGAGGTAGTAGATTGCATGTTCTTTTCTACCAGTTTCATCATGCTGACCCGATACACATCCTGTAACATCTCAAATTTATTGGAATATTTATTTAATTTATTTAAATATAAATATTTGCATTTTTGGTGATTTTCGGTGGTTGGCGTGAAATATTGAGAATTATGGATTTTAGGTTATTTATTTAAATAATAGTATATAATATAAATATATTGGTATTATTATTAATTTAAATAAATATAACTTAACTAAGGGAAAATTGGACAATTAAGGAGGAGTTAATGAGGGTAATATTGGAAAAGACCAATTTATAGGCCCAAAGTTAGGTTTAACAAAAAGGAATTTTGAGGGAATTAGGATTCATTCTTGTTAGACCGTGAAAAGGGAAGAAATAGAGGCCAAAGCTCTGAGGAAGAGGATTGAGGCAAAAGCTTCACGAGGTTTCTAAGAATCAAGGAGAAAGGTTTAGAGTTGACAATTAAGGTATGAGGAGTATTTCCTTCATTGTTTTCAATATGTGATTCAATGTATTTAAAGTTGATTTAGGGGTTTAAAGGGTTTGAGGCTGATTTGAGATAAATGAAATTAGGCCTTCATGGCCAAAATATATTATTAAGGTTTTAACGTATAGGGGTTTGAACTGATGGTATGATAGGTTTGAGGCCGATTTGGGTTTGAGGGAAAGTAGGTCTTCATGGCCAAAATCTATTATTGAGGTTTTAACCGTATAGGGATTTGAACTGATGGTCTGATAAGTTTGAGGTTGATTTGAGAGTAAAGGAAATTAGGCCTTCGTGGCCAAAATTTGTTGTTGAGGTTTTAACCCTGTAGAATAATTAGATAGTGAGTACTCTAATGACCGTGGTGTAGTTGTAAGGAAATTATGGAAATTAGAGGCGTACATTGCAAGGTTTATATCTCACCTTACAGCCACTTGTGAACCAATATTTAAATTGCTAAAGAAAGATCAAGCGGTCGTCTGGAATAAAAACTATTAAAGGGCATTTGAAAATATAAAAGAATATTTGAGGGAACCTCCAATATTAATGCCTCTGCTTATAAGGAGACCTCTGATAATGTATCTCATGGTACTTGAGAATTCAATGGGTTGTGTGTTCGGTCAACACGACGAGATAGGTAGGAAGAAGCATGCCATTTATTACCTGAGTAAAAAATTCACTGATTGTGAGTCGAGGTACTCAATGCTGGAGAAAACATGTTGTACGCTTGCTTGGGCCACCAAACACCTAAGGCAGTACATGTTAAATTATAGAACCATGTTGATTTCAAAGATGGATCCGATCAAGTATGTGTTTGAAAAGAAGGCACTTTCGAGAAGAATTGCTAGATGACAAATGGTCTAAACAGAATACGATATTCAATATGTTTCCCAGAAAGCTATCAAGGGGAGTGTATTGTCTGAATATTTGACTAAACAGCCTATTGAGGATTACCAACCTATGAGATTTGAATTTCCTGACGAGGATATAATGTTTTTGAGGATGAAAGATTATGACGAGCCTCTACCTGACGAGGGTCCAGAAATTAGGTCTCAATGGAAGTTGGTTTTTGATGGTGCTGTTACTTCACACGGAAATAGAATCGGGGCAATTATTATGACTCCTCACAGTTTTCATATGCCGTTCACTGCTCGATTGACGTTTGCTTGCTCGAACAATGAGGTTTAATATGAAGCGTGCATCATGGGTCTAGAACAAGCTATTGATTTAAGAATCAAGAATTTGGATGTGTATGGTGATTCAACATTGGTCATCAACCAGATTAAAGGAGAGTGGGAAATGCGCCACGCCAACCTGGTACCTTAAAAGAATTATGCCAGGAGATTATTGCCTTTCTTTGACAGGGTTGAGTTTCATCGTGTACCAAGGGATGAAAATTAGATGGCGGACGCTTTGGCAACGTTATCATTAATGTATAAGGTGAATTTTTGGAATGATGCTCAAACAATCACTATCATGCGCCTTGACAGGCCATCCTTTATATTCGTAGTAGAAAGAGTCTCAGATGGGAAGCCTTGGTATTTCGACATAAGAAATTTCCTCAAGACTCAAGAGTATCAACTTGAGGCATCGAGCAAGGATAAGAAGACTCTGAGGAGGTTATCGGGCCACTTTTATCTGAACAAGGAGGATGTGTTATATAAAAGAAACTTCGATATCATATTGTTGTGTTGTATGGATGAAAACAAAGCAAGCTTGCTGATGGAAGAGGTCTACGAAGGTTCTTTTGGTACACATGTCGGTGGGCATGCGATGTCTAGAAAACTGTTGAGAGTAGGATACTACTGGATGACCATGGAGTCTGACTATTTTATGTATGCCAGGAAATGCCATAAGTGTCAAACTTATGACGATAAGATGCACGTGCCACTGATTCCTCTTAATGTCTTGACATCTCCTTGGCCCTTTGCTATGTGGGGCATTGACATGATTGGTAAGATTGAACTGACTGCCTCCAATAGACATCGTTTCATCCTTGTCGCCGTTGATAATTTCACCAAGTGGGTAGAAGCAACTTCTTTCGCCAATGTCACGAAGCAGGTGGTAGCCCACTTTATAAAGAAGGACCTCGTCTACCGATATGGAATACCAGAAAGAATCATTACTGACAATGGTTCGAATTTGAATAATAAGATGATGAAAGAATTGTGCCAGAGTTTTAAAATTGAACACCACAACTCTTCGTCAAACCGTCCAAAGATGAATGGTGTTGTCGAGGCAACAAATAAGAATATCAAAAAGATTGTGCAGAAAATGGTGGTGACTTACAAAGATTGGCATGAGATGTTTCCTTTTGCTTTACATGGTTATCGAACTTCGGTGCGTACATCTACTAGGGCAACACCTTTCTCAATGGTATATGGTACGGAAGTTGTCCTACCATTAGAAGTTGAAATTCCTTCTCTGAGGATATTGTCTGATGTGAAGCTTGATGAAGCAGAATGGGTGAAGACCATATTGAATCAGTTGAGCCTGATTGATGAGAAGAGATTGGCAGCTATCGCCCATGGCCGGCTATATCAGAGCAGAATGAATAAGGCATTTGATTAGAAGGTACGCCCTCGGCATTTCCAGATAGGCGAGTTGGCATTGAAAAGGATCCTCCCTCCACAAATAGATCACAGGAGCAAATTGACTCCGAACTATGAAGGTCCATATGTAGTAAGAAAGGTTTTCCCTGGCAGAGCCTTATTGCTATCAACCATGGACGGCGAAGATTTTACGTCTCCTGTGAACGCAAATGTAGCGAAAAAATATTTTTATTAAATAGACCCGTTGGACATAAAAAGAAAAGTCCAGGAAAAAATTGGGCATCCCGGCGAACCATGAAAAAAAGGTTCGGGCAAAATTAGGGATAAAATGAAAATAAGAGAACCCGCAAAGTTGAAAACCTGAAAAGGCAACTTTGGCAAAAAAGGGTATCCCGATGTATCGAAAACCAGCAAAGGCGATCTAAGCAAAAGTTAGGGATTAAAAAAGCAAATGACTATGGTCTGTGTTCAATCTGCGAATCTATCTTGGCACATGGCCACCCTGAAGGTTAAATATCATTCCAATCAGTCTTTTCAGAAGAAAGAGCATTGGTGAAACATCAAGGATATGCAGGTCATATCCGAATCGACACATGATGGTTGTCTGTTTCCATATTGCCGACATTTATGTGTTTTCTTGTTATTACTTTTTTTGCGCAATTTCCTCTTTTCAGAAATTGCATTCGTTGTAATCTGCCTATTTACAGGCCTTTTTCCAATCAATACAATATTATTCACTCAAAGAGTTTTTCATTTCTTTACTTTTGCTATTTTGTTTGCAAAAAAAAAGGGCGTCTATATTTTTGATAAACTTTATATGCGAAAAGGTTGGGGCTCCACAAAGCATGTTTAAAATGAGAATTAACGTGACCAATACCATGTATGGAAACCGAGGTAACCATGTTGCTGTTAGGGCGCCCTATTTGTTGTTGTGTGATTGTAGGTCGTTTGGGTCATTGCTTTGGTATCGCTTAACTACTGTTAGGGAATTTCCAAGAGGGTTTATACCAGTCAAGGTGCTGTTATGCAGTTAGACAAGCGCTTCAGTAGATGGTTCTTTATATCCCCAAAGAAAAGTTTTTGTCATATCCACAGAATTTCGTCATCAGGTCAGAAAGGATGTCGCCGACAGCAATATACGATTAAACCCAGCAGGGTAAGGATGGAGGACGTTCTTCAACGATAAGGTAAACCTTATGGCCGGGTTGATATCTTGGACTTCTTTCCCCAAGTAAGGATTGTTGTTGATTTCCTCGATGGGAATATAGAGGTAGTCGATATCTCCAATAGAGTCCAATGGTTATGGACACGTTTCAGGGACAGTTCCAGGGCTAATTCCCCCAACATAATGGTTTTCTCCCCCCAAGGGGACTTGTGTTTATGAAGGCTGTTCAAGGCATTTTCCTTAGCAGGGTTGGTTTGCTGGTCTTCTCGACACTTCTTCCAGTGGTGTTCTCTTGCATTTGCATTTTGCATAACATCCTCCTAAACGCGTAGCATTTCCATTTTGTATGAAGCATTGTGCCATATTCAAACATATGCATCTGAAGCATAAGCCAAGTCCGTTTTCACTGCGACCAGACGTTTCTCCAATTGACATTGGTGTGATTTATGATCTCGTTATCTTCAATCTGGAAGATCATTGATGGTTGCCTTTTGTATCCCTCATCGTCCCCTCAATCACCCGTAATTACGCTTACACTTGGGCAAGAAAGTCTATCTCAGAGGATCTGAAGATCTGCCTTTTAGGTTGTTGACTCCCGTCAGTGCGTCACCAAGTAATGCCTTCCCCAGCGCAGTAATGGTTTGCTAGTCATGAACCACATCAATAACGTACATATTAATAATTTATGTCATCAATTAGCAACAAAATCATCATTATATTCATCAATTTAAAGCATATACACATGAACATCCAAACTAAGAATTACTCATATCAATTAATACGAAAATTAGCAATCAACAGAGCACGAAAACAACAACATATCACAACAATCTATAGAGGTTTTGCAAAAACCATCTGAAGATTCAACAACTTCATCAATGGAGGAAAAATAAAAGAGGATAATGAATATTCTATATCCTTCATGCTTAAACACCCATATCATGAATAATTTCCCTTACCTCAAATTTATGGAAAAGTTTTGAATCTACAACTATGGAGTCTCTTCTCCTACTCTTACTCTGCTAGAACTTTACTCTTACTCTGCTGATAAGTTATTTTCACCAAACAGATCCCTCATTCTATTTTTCTTCTCTATTTAAATAAAAACCTTATTTTTATTTTCATTAATTCTAATAATCCCATCAACCCTGTATAATTCTATTTAGTGCCTTAATTTTAATTAGTTTATATTTTCCTTCCCAAAGTAAAATTTCTCTTTTTTTTCTTTCTATTGTTTTAAATAAATAAAAATTATAATAATTTATACTAAAAACCCAACCATACTCAATAATAATAATAAAACTAAAATAAAGCATTCTAAAACTCAAATAAAATATTAAAATCAAAACTGGGGTGTTACATCTGACACATCTCAGTCTATGATACTGAATTACACTCGTAAGACAAATTTTGAAAATATTATTTTTTCTTTTCTTTGACACTTTTTGAATTAGCGTCTAACATCCATATGACACACATACAACATATATTAGATCAGTTATACATTATTTAAAAAAAAATATTTTTCTTTGATGGGGATCTATGGAGGGTTGATGGTCCAGTGTCCATCAAGCTGTGATGATTGGTACCACATACATGAGTCTTGTTGCATTTGCATTTATGTGACAATTTGGTGTAATTTATAATGTTGTGACCTTTGATGTTTCTTGATGATTATGATGATTTTGAATATGAAAATGACGTTGTTTTATATATTGATTCCTATATTGATTATTATGAATCGGTTTACTCACCCTGCCTGTTTGAATGTTGCCTCCACGTGGGTAACATGCAGATGACCAGGTTTAGTCGTGGATGTCGTCGAGGACTTTTGAAGTTTTTGGGTTGATGTCATTACGGTTGACTTAGAGGTTCTTGCTCTGATAGTTTAACATCGGGTTGGGGTCCTTGAGTCAAACTATTTTATTAAGTTTTTGTTATGATGATTTCCTCGCGGTAAAAGGAAAACTTTGGATTTTTGCCTTTTTAAGTTCCGCTGCCATTTGAGCACTTTTGAGTAATTTTGAGAAAACCTGTTACTTACGGAGCATTGACCTTGATTTGAATTTATTGAGAAATGTACGCCCTTTGAGGTCATTTTTATGGTGATTAAAATTTTACTCTGATAAATTCTATTATTTTGCCATAATATTTGTGGGGTAGAAAAGGGTGTTACGTTAGTGGTATCAAAGCAGGTCGGTCCATCCGGCCAAGTTGTCTAATGTTAATTGTTCCCTAGTATGTGACATGTATGTAAAAATACTGTCGATACACGTTTGTTTTCTAACCTTTGTCTGCAGAAGTGGGAATGAAACAAGTGGGGGAGAAGATTGTGCTTCTCCAGGATGCTTCATGTGTGGAGTGGTGGCTCAGTGTGTCGATGAACGCTCTTATAGTTTGGTAAAGATGGTTTATGCCCCATCATGATTTTTGGTTGTCTATTGGAAAATTGAGGAACTGATCACCCTTAATCTCTTGTTGATATTATACGGAGTCATGTTGGATGGGATATACGTGTCTTTCAAGCTTAGATGGCATGTGCAGTGAATTGTTTTGAGTTAAGCTAAGTGCTTATAGATTGTTTTGGTGAGTCAATGTAGGATGATACTGAGACGTTTATTTTGATGGAAACTTTGAGTATAAATAAAGTGGGGGAAGTTGGTGGTGTGCCAATTATTTGTGGTTGTCCGGAAGTTTTTCCTAATGAGATAAGTGATTTACCGTCGGAACGTGAAGTGAAGTTTGCGATCGACTTAGTTCTTGAAACTAGTCCCATATCGATGGCTCCATATCGTATGTATGCATTAGGATTGAAAGATTTGAAGAGTCAACTTGAAGATTTACTTGAGAAGAGATTCATTCATTTGAGTGTGTCACCATGGGGTGCACCAGTTTTGTTGATTAATAAAAAAGAAGGTTATGTGAGGCTTTGTATGGATTATAGACAATTGAACAAGGTGACTATCAAGAATAAGTGTCCACTTCCAAGGATTGATGATTTGATGGATCAGTTGGTTGTTGCAAGTGTGTTTAGTAAGATAGATGTGAGATCTAGGTATCATCAGATTCGTGTGAAGCCTGATGATATTCTGAAGATAACTTTTAAAACAAGGTATGGACATTATGAGTATTTCATGATGCTGTTTTGTGTGACTAATGCATCATGTGTATTTATGGAGTACACAAACAAGATTTTCCATCCTTATTTTGACAAGTTTGTGGTTGTGTTCATTGATGATATTTTGATATATTCGAAGAGTAAAGAGGATCATGTTGAGCATCTGAAAATTTGTGTTATCAACGTTGAAAGAGAAACAGTTGTATGAAAAATTGTCAAAAAGTGTGAGTTTTGGTTGAAGGAAGTGAGTTTCCTTGGTCATGTGATCTCGAGTAGAGTTATTATCGTTGATATGTCGAAGGTTGAAGCTGCATCGCAATGGGAAGCTCCAAAACCTGTTTTTGAGATTAGAAGTATTCTTGGGCTGGCAGGTTATTATGAAAAATTCTTTGAAGGATTTTTCCAAGTTATCTTTGCCATTGATGCAGTAGACTAGGAAGGTTCAAACTTTTGTTTTGGATGCAAAGTGTGAAGAAAGTTTCAAGAGCTTTTGAGGAGACTGACAGCAGCTCATGTTTTGATTTTGCCAAATCCGGCAGAACAATTATTGTATATTGTGATGCTTCGTTGATGGGATTAGGAGGTGTGTTAATGCAACATCAACAAGTTTTAGCTTATGCTTCAATACAACTTAAAGTGCATAAGAGGAATTATCTGATGCATGATTTAGAGTTGGTTGTTGGGTTTGTGTCGAAGCTTTAGAGGCATTATTTGTTTGGTTCGAGATTTGAGGTGTTTAGTGATCATAAGAGTTTGAAGTATTTCTTTGATCATAAAGAATTGAACGTGAGGCAAAAGAGATGATTGGGACTTCTGAAGGATTATGGTTTTGGTTTGAATCACCATTCGGGTAAAGCAAACGTGGTAGCTGATGCATTGATTTGGAAATCTTTGCATATACCGATGATGATGGTAAGAGAGTTAGAACTGATTGAGAAATTTTGTGGTATAAGTTTGGTTTTTGAAGAGTCTTCATATGGAGTTAAGCTTGGTATGTTGAAGCTTAGTAGTGGTATTCTTGATGAGATTCAAGGAGGTCAGAAATCTGATTTGAGTTGGTAGATCAGTTGAATTTGATGGATCAAACTCGAAGAGATGATTTTCGGATTAATGAAAATGGTATCATGATATGTCGTGATAGAGTTTATGTTCTAGATATTGTTGAGTTGAAAAAGAGTATTTTTGAGGAAGGACATCGAAGTAGATTGAGTATCCATACCGGTGCTACGAAGAGGTACTGGGATTTGAGGAACTTATTTTGGTGGCTAGGGATGAAGAAAGAAGTGGCTGAGTTTTTGTATGCTGGTTAGACTTGTCAGAAGTCGAATATTGAACATCAAAGACCGTTGGGTCTGATGTAACTGTTGAATATTCCAGAGTGGAAATGGGATATAATTTCTATGAATTTTGTGATAAGTCTACCGAAGACGTTGAAGGGATATGATTCAATTTAGGTGATTATCGATAGATTGACCAAATCGGCTCATTTTATAACGATAAGGATCAATTATTTGCTGCAGAAGCTAACCGAATTGTATATTGATGAGATTGTGAAAATGCATGGTATCCCTTCAAGTATTATTTCTAATAGAGATCTGAGATTCACATCGAGGTTCTGGGAGAGTTTGCAGACAACTTTGGGTACTAAGCTGAGGCTGAGTTCTGCCTATCATCCGCAAATGGATGGACAAACAGAGAGAACTATTCAGTCTTTAGAGGATTTGTTGAGAGCTTGTGTATTGGATCAAGGTGGATCATGAGATAATCATTTACCGTTGATTGAGTTTACCTACAACAACAGTTATCATTCTAGTATTAGAATGGAACCATATGAGGCATTGCATGGTAAGAGATGTAGGACTCCTTTATGTTGGTATGAATCAGGCGAGAGTGTTGTACTCGTACCTGAGATTGTGCAAGAGACGGCTGAAAAGATCAAGATGGTCCAAGAAAAGATGAAAGCGTCGCAGAGTCGTCAGCAGAGTTACCATGATAAGAGAAGGAAAACACGAGTTCCATGATGGAGATCACATGTTTTTGAGAGTTACACTAGTAACTGGTGTTAGCCGAACTTTGAAGTCTATAAAGTTCATAGCGCATTTTATTGGTCCGTATCAGAGTGGCACAACCGAAGTGTGGGAGAAGTGATGAAGACTGTGGCTACCTGAGGAACTGGCTATACTACTCAAACAACAGGAAAGGATCATTTTGCCATATTAGGAGGATATTGAAGTTATCAATCTGGGTACCGAGGACGACAAGAAAGAAGTCAGAGTTAGGGCAGCATTGGAAGACGATGTCAAGAGAGGATTGGTAGAAATGCACCGCGAGTATAGTGATATATAAAGCAAAAGTTGAGGAGAACTAGGCCCGACATGGTTGTCAAGGTCAAAGAGGAAGTCCATAAGCAGTTAGATGTTGGTTTCCTTGTTGTTACCACTTACCCTCTGTGGGTCGCTAATATTGTTCATGTACCTAAGAAATATGGAAAGGTCAGGATGTGCGTTGATTATCGATATTTGAATAGAGCGAGACCAAAGGATGATTTACCGCTCCCTCATATTGATGTTCTAGTTGATAATACAGCTTATTATTCAATGTTCTCATTCATGGATGGTTTCTATTGGTATAACCAAACCAAAATGGCCTTAGAGGACATGGAGAAAACTACTTTCATTACACCTTGGGGGACTTTTTGCTATAAAGTTATGCCTTTTGTATTGAAAAATGCAGGGGCAACTTACCAGCAGGAAATGGTGACTCTCTTTCATGATATGATTCATCATGAGATAAAAGTGTATGTTGATGACATGATTGCAAAGTCACAGATGGAGGAAGGACATCTGGTCAATCTTTTGAAGCTATTTGAGAGGTTAAGGAAGTTCAGGTTGAGGTTGAATCCAAATAAGTGCACCTTCGGGGTGAGATATAGAAAGCTATTAGGGTTCATTGTCAGTGAAAAATGAATTGAGGTAGATCCTGCCAAAATAAAAGCCATACAAGAAATGCCTGAGCCGAAAATAGAAAAAGAGGTTCGTGGTTTCCTGGGGAGATTGAACTACACTTCAAGGTTTATATCTCACCTTACAGCCACTTGTGAACCAATATTTAAATTACAAAAGAAAGATCAAGCAGTCGTCTAGAACAAAAACTATCAAAGGGCATTTGAAAAAAAAAAAGAATATTTGCAGGAACCTCCAATATTAATGCCTCTGCTTGCAGGGAGACCTATGATAATGTATCTCACGGTTCTTGAGAATTCAGTGGGTTATATGCTCGGTCAACACGACGAGACAGGTAGGAAGGAGCATGCCATTTATTACCTGAGTAAAAAATTCACTGATTGTGAGTCGAGGTACTCAATGCTGGAGAAAACATGTTGTGCGCTTGCTTGGGCCGCCAAACGCCTAAGGCAGTACATGTTAAATTATAGAACCATGTTGATTTCGAAGATGGATCCGATCAAGTATGTGTTTGAAAAGAAGGCACTTTCGGGAAGAATTTCAAGATGGCAAATGGTCTTAACAGAATACGATATTCAGTATGTTTCCCAGAAAGCTATCAAGGGGAGTGTATTGTCAGAATATTTGGCTAAACAGCCTATTGAGGATTACCAACCTATGAGATTTGAATTTCTTAATGAGGATATAATGTTTTTGAGGATGAAAGATTATGATGAGCCTCTACCTGATGAGGGTCCATAAATTGGGTCTCAGTGGAAGTTGGTTTTTGATGGTGTTGTTACTTCATACGGAAATAGGATCGGGGCAATTATTACGACTCCTCACGGTTTTCACATACCGTTCACTGCCCGATTGACGTTTTCTTGCTCGAAAAATTAGGCTGAATATGAAGCATGCATCATGGGTCTAGAAAAAGCTATTAATTTAAGAATCAAGCATTTGGATGTGTTTGGTGATTCAGCTTTGGTCGTCAACCAGATTAAAGGAGAGTGGGAAATGCGCCAGGCCAACCTGGTACCTTTAAAGA
The DNA here is from genome assembly GCA_963859935.3 of Lathyrus sativus. Lineage (NCBI taxonomy): Eukaryota > Viridiplantae > Streptophyta > Magnoliopsida > Fabales > Fabaceae > Lathyrus > Lathyrus sativus. The sequence goes on from OZ012740.1 coordinate 397,456,573, forward strand.
ATTATGCCAGGAGATGATTGCCTTTCTTTGACAGGGTTGAGTTTCATCATGTACCAAGGGATGAAAATCAGATGGCGGACGCTTTGGCAACGTTATCATCAATGTATAAGGTGAATTTTTGGAATGACGCTCAAACAATCACTATGATGCGCCTTGACAGGCCAACCTTTGTATTCGCAGTAGAAAGAGTGTAAGATGGGAAGCCTTGGTATTTCGACATCAGAAATTTCTTAAAGACTCAAGAGTATCAACCTGAGGCATCGAGCAAGGATAAGAAGACTCTGAGGAGATTATCGGGCCACTTTTATCTGAACAAGGAGGGTGTGTTATATAAAAGAAACTTCGATATGGTATTGCTGTGTTGTGTGGATGAAAATGAAGAAAGCTTGCTGATGGAAAAGGTCTACGAAGGTTCTTTTGGTACACATGTCGGTGGGCATGCGATGTCTAGAAAGCTATTGAGAGTAGGATACTACTGGATGACCATGGGGTCCAACTGTTTTAAGTATGCCAGGAAATGCCATAAGTGTCAAACTTATGCCAATAAGATGCACGTGCCACCGTGTCTTCTAAATGTTTTGACATCTCCTTGGCCCTTTGCTATGTAGGGCATTGACATGATTGGTAAGATTGAACCGACAACCTCCAACAGACATCGTTTCATCCTTGTCGCCATTGATTATTTCACCAAGTGGGTAGAAGCAACTTCTTTCGCCAATGTCACGAAGCAGGTAGTAGCCTGCTTTATAAAGAAGGACCTTATCTGCCGATATGGAATACCAGAAAGAATATAAAAAAGATTATGCAGAAAATGGTGGGGACTTACAAAGATTGGCATGAGATGTTGCCTTTTGCTTTACACAGTTATCGCACTTCGGTGCGTACATCTACTAGGGCAACACATTTCTCACTGGTATACGGTACGGAATTTTCCTACCATTAGAAGTTAAACTTCTTTTTCTGAGGATATTGTCTGATGTGAAGCTTGATGAAGCAGAATGGGTGAAGACCAGATTGAATCAGTTGAGTCTGATTGATGAGAAGAGATTGGTAGCTATCGCCCATGGCTGGCTATACCAGAGCAAGATGAATAAGGCATTTGATTAGAAGGTACGCCCTCGGCATTTCCAGATAGCAAGTTGGTGTTGAAAAGGATGCTCCCAACACAAACAGATCACATGAGCAAATTGACTCCGAACTATGAAATTCCATACGTAGTAAGAAAGGTTTTCTCTGGTGGAGCCTTATTGCTATCAGTCATGGACGGCGAAGATTTTACGTCTCCTCTGAACACAGACGTAGTGAAAAAGTATTTTGCTTAAATAGACCCGCTGGACACAAAAAGAAAAGTCCAGGAAAAAATGGGGCATCCCGGTGAACCATAAAAAGAAAAGGTTCAGGCAAAAATTAGGGATAAAATGAAAATAAGAGAACCCGCAAAGTTGAAAACCTGAAAAGTTAACTTTGGCAAAAAAGGGTATTCCGATGAATCGAAAACCCGCAAAGGCGATCTAGGCAAAAGTTAGGGATTAAAAAAGCAAATGACTATGGTATGTGTTCAATCTGCGAATCTATCTTGGGACATGGCCACCCTGAAGGTTAAAGGTCATTCCAATCAGTCTTTTCAGAAGAAAGTGGATTGGTGAAACATTAAGGATATGTAGGTCATAGCTGAATCGACACATGATGGTTGTCTGTTTCCACATTACCAACATTTATGTATTTTCTTGTTTTTACTTTTTTTGTGCAATTTCCTCTTTTCAGGAATTGCATTCGTTGTAATCTGCCTATTTACAGGCCTTTTCCAATCAATACAATATTATTCACTCAAAGAGTTTTTCATTTCTTTACTTTTGTTGTTTTGTTTGCAAAAAAAGGGCGTCTATATTTTTGACAAACTTTATATGCGAAAAGGTTGGGGGCTCCACAAAGCATGTTTAAAATGAGAATTAACGTGACCAATACCATGTATGGAAACCGAGGTAACCATGTTGCTGTTAAGGCGCCCTATTTGTTGTTGTGTGATTGTAGGTCGTTAGGGTCCTTTGTCTCCCCCCAAGGGGACTTGTCTTTATGAAGGCCATTCAAGGCATTTTCCTTAGCAGGGTTGATTTGCTGGTCTTCTCGGCACTTCTTCTGGTGGTGTTCTCTTGCATTTGCATTTTTCATAACATCCTCCTAAACACGTAGAATTTCCATTTTGTATGGAGCATTGCGCCATATTCAAACATATGCATCTGAAGCATAAGCCAAGTCCGTTTTCACTGCGACCAGACGTTTCTCCAGTTGACATTGGTGCGATTTAAGATCTCTTTATCTTCAATTAGGCATATCATTGATGGTTGCCTTTTGTATCCAGGCAGAGTTATTTTGTTGTAAACATCTCCTTCCCCGACAGATCCGCTTTTTGCCTCAGGTTATAAATCATTTGATTCTACTTCATGTATACTTGCTTCATCCCAACTTTTGGTTGGTATTCCCCAGCGTGGTCATCTTTTCTTGTGATGTTTTTCCAACTTTTGGTCGGTCCCCTTTTGATCTCCCAGCAGAGTCACTTTCCAAACTTTTAGTTGGAATTCGTTGTTATTTCAACTTTTGGTTGGTGGTATTTGTTTACGGAGATCCATAATTTTGGTTAGTAGCTCTTGTCCCAACTCTTGGTTGGTATCCTTTGGATTTGGCATCCCAACCTTTGGTTGGTATTCGCTGTTATTCCAACTTTTGGTTGGTATCCCTTGCTGTTTAGTATCCCAACTTTTGGTTGGTATTCACCGTTTTTTATCCCAACTCTTGGTTGGTTTCCTTTTGCTGTTATCCCAACTCTTGGTTGGTTCCCTTTGGGTGTTTCATCCCAACTTATGGTTGTTAATCTTTATTCCCGATAATCCTAACTCTTGGTTAGTAACCTATATTCCAACTCCGAGTTGGTATCTTTTGGTTCTATCCCAACTTTTTGTTGGTATTTGGTGCTTTAGTTTCAACTTTTGGTTGATTAAATGTTGTTCGCTTTGGATTGTTATCCCCATCGTGTTGCATCCCAACTTTTGGTTGGTATTCGTTGTTTTGTCATCCCAACTTTTGGTTGGTATTCACTGGTTTACATCCCCACATGTTGCAAATTTATGGGTTCTTTTAGATATTCAATCATCTTTTACCTTGAACGTTTGAAAGCGGTTGCTTTTCATCCCTTCAGGTCCAAGTTGTTTGAATAGGGGCAGCTGTAGCACCCCAAAATTTTCTCATCTTCTCTTTTATTCTTCGCTTATGTTTCTTTGCATTTTCATATTCATGTTTGCATAGCATTTGTTCTTGGCATGGGATCAAGGTATCATGGTTTGTTTCTCAAGCAAGAAGATTATGTTTCTTCAAGTCCAAGCAAGGTGTTCTTTGTGACTTTGTGGTATTCTCAACCCTATAAGTTCCTCATCACCAAATGTGTTTCAAGGTAACATCATTCCAACGTCATAGGTGTTTCATCATGGCTTATTTTGAAAGAAATCATCAACAAATTCAAGTTTGGTGCAAGGTATTTGACCTAATGTAGTAATTTGTGGATGCTATGATCAAATGAGCATATCTCCTTCAATTTTAAACATCTTGAGGTGTTTTTTTTCTAATGAACTCTTCTTATCATCCCTAACAATTTCTATTTGCAAGGAAAGATCAAATTATGCTTGGAAGGTCATCAAAAGTTTGAAGACATTATAGGTCATTTTTAGTTTTGGAAGGTTTTCTTATTCAACTTCAGAAGAGCATAACTAGGTCAATTTTCATCATTTAAAGCCCATCCTTTTAATATAATACACTTGAAGATGTCCTCTACAATTTTAATTCAACATGGAAGAGCTAAAAAGCCATGGAAGGTCTTGGTTTTCATCAAAATATTATAGGTCTCTTTTTGGTCCCTAAAAGATTTGAAAATTTTCTAAGTATTTTATGATTTTGCACTCTTTCATGGAGGCTACTTTGAAAGACCATATCTCTCAACTCAAGCTGCCAAATTAATACTTTCTTTTCACATTGCAAAGATTGCATCTCCCTATATCCAATGCAAGAAGAATCATCTCAAAAAGCCTCCTACATTGTGAGGACCATGGTTGCAAAATTTGAATTTCAAAGCTGAGATTTCTTTCCAAGTCAGAATTGGAATTGTTTGAATTGGCCTCTAATCACCAAATTAAGCCACAAATTCAATCTAAGCATGATTAACCAACTTTCCTGGGTTGATTAGAGCCTTGAAACACAAGTTTTGAGTAAGTTTTGACAGATTTCAAGTCACACTTTGAGCATGCTGCAGGTGTACATGATTTCCATCCAAATTGCCTCATTCACCTTCCATTTTGATTCAGATAGCTTCTTCTATAAATAGAGAGTCATTTCTGCCCATTTCCACAAGCTTTTGATAGCCAAAACCACTCTTCCAAGATCCCATTTGAACTCTTGAGCTTGAACTTCACTTTTCCATTTCCATACCTTAAACACTCAAATTCTCCATTAAGTTAGCTTCATTAACATTCAGTGAAGCTAAACAGCTCAAGAACTTGAAGAATCATGGCCTGAATCAAGCTAGGAAACTCCATTTTCAAAGCATCAAGGTTGAGCTTCAACAGGTATAATTCTCAACCATTTTAATTCAAATATGTTGCTAAGATGTAGCCCTTGACATGTTGATGTTGTTTGTATAGTTGGTTTTTGGTTGTAGTTGAGTTTTGTTGTTGAATTTTCAAATTCGTGTTTGAATTTTGTTCTGGTTTTTTTCAAATCGAGTGAGTTGTGATTTAAAGAAATTTGGTGCGATGATATGGTTAAGATCATCTGGAAAAGACGCATGAAATGAAACCAACCACTATGTTGGTTATGGTTTGAAGGATCCATGTTTTCTGCAAATTCTCTTGAGTTTCAGATGGCTGGAGGTTGAAGATGATGAGTTGACATCATCTAATCTTCCAAGAATGCTAGATGTTTTAATCCTATGTGTCTGACTTTTGTTGGTTCCATGTGGTTGAGCTGACTTAAGTGCACCATGGATGCGTGCCTCTGGATCCTTGGATTAGCCACGTCATTTAATGAGGTTGGATCCAACGCGCTGAGTTTTTTCTATTTTATTTTCTTTTCCTAAATTGTTTTTAATTCCTTTTTATTTTCAGAAATTCATATTAAATTCATTTTTTATCAGAAAAATACCAAAATATTTTCTAAAATTCTATTTAATTTTTCTCTTTCTGATTTATATTTTTGTGCATATTTATTTTGCATTTTTGTATTTTTCATGATTTTTATTTGTTTTGCATGATTTTAATTGGTTTAAAAATACTTTTGAGCTATTTAAAATTATGAAATTATTTTCATATGATCCTATGATGGTTTTGAACCTGTGGTGATTTTTTTGGATTTTTGTTTTTTATTTTAGGTATTTTCATGTGTTTTTGATTTATTTGCTTGATTTTAATTAATTTAAAATTATTTTTGGGCATTTAAAAATGTTGGAATTATTTTCATGGGATCCTATGATGGTCCTAGACCTATGGTGATGTCCTTGAGCCTTCATTCATGCCTTGGTTTCTCATTTCTTATTTTAGGGTTTTTCTTTCTTTTTTATTTTTGTTTTTATTTTGATTTAAATTGCAAATGGGTGAATAAATGATTTTGATCCATTGTGGGGTGATGTTCTGACTTTTTCTCAAGTCATATGGATTTTTGATATTTTCCTAGTGTGACCTCTCATTTATGGATGTTTATGATGGTTGATTCACTTTGAAGTTTGACTTTGATTTTCAAACTTAAGTGATCCTTCTCATGTATTCATGATTGGATGTCTATTTGTTGATCATAGTATGTTGCTGCCCTACCTTGTTTCTTAAGTCATTTGGTTGCTTGATGCTTTATTTCTTGCTTTGTTTTTTTTTGGATTCATCTGATTAAGCATGGTTTGGTTTGCCTTGCTTTGGTGTTTGTCTGCACGTCTTGGATGTGGATTGGATTTGGGATGCACCAATGATATGTTGACTTGAGGTGTGTTTGCCCAACTTGTTTGGGTTTGACCTTTTTGTTTTTCTTTATGCATCTTTCCTATTCATCTTCTTCTTCTCCCTCTTTGAGACTTCTTCCATCTTTGTTTTCATCTGTGATTGAACTGGATATTGTTTACTTGTGCTTGCTCACATGATCCCTTAGGGTTCCTAGTCCCTCTGTTTAAGATGGGAGTAGGAGAGACTCTAGACATTCAATCCTTTGCATGATAACAGTTAGGATAGTCCCTTCCATCTCAACTCTAGGTTCATCTTTTGTATGATAACATTAGGTAGATTCCCCTTTTATCTCAACCTTAGGACCATTTTGCATGATAACACTAGGGTTTTTCAGTTTCCCATTAGTGTTCCTTTGTGCCTTCTCCTTTCATCTCAAACTTCTTTAAGACACTTAATAAAGAAAGATAAACATTGTACGTTACGAGCCTTAAGAACGATGAGTGAGGGTTTCTCCTTACTTGTCTAGAGTGTTTAGTGTATGCCCTTTGGGTGATACGCGACGCATTTGCTCCTATGTCATAGTCTTTAGTGCAATGTGAGTCTCAAACAAACTCATAAAACAAATTCAAACCTTTTTATCCTCTAGGATTGTTCTTCAAATCATTTTTAGAAAAGAGTACATTGTTTTTCCGTTCTACTGCAAACAGACATCGTCCCTAACTGCTGGAATGGGAACTTAACGTCACTCATAAAAAAAACACTTAACCAACCTCTGGGTTCGTTTCCCGAACTACGTTTGCTCTGATTTCTCATACCAGATGAGGATACATAGGCACAAGACGGCGATGTCTTGGCGAGCAACCTTCCCCTTATCACCCGTAGTTTCCCGAACTACGTTGACTGTGACTTTCCCATTGCACTAGGGAATACGTAGGCATAGGGCGACGATGTCCTATCGAGTCTCTTCTTTTCCTTTTCCCCGGTTTAGCAGTAGCTTTTAGATAACTTACCCCTTTTTACGAACAACAAGCGTGGATCCCGTTGAGTACAACAGACATGAGGGGTGCTCATACCTTCCCCTCGCATAATCGAATCCCGAACCCAAGATTTGGTTGCAATGACCTTGTCTTTTCCCGTTCTTTTAGGTTTTCTTCGATCATTTCCTTTACCTCACGTTGGGATAAATAACATTCGGTGGCAACTCTTCTGTTTGTTTTTTGCTGGCCCTTTTCGCAGTTGCAACACATACATCTAATTACTTTTTAATAATATGTCTTTGGCAAGGTAGCCATGAACATATCAATCAACTTACGCTCCACCATCGGAGGCTGCACTCTCGCTGCTAATTCTTGCCACCTCTGGGCGTACTCTTTGAACCCTTCATTGTTTCTCTATGATAGATTTTGCAATTGCACTCTATTTGGCAAAAGAGGTATATTTAAAAAAGAGGTATATTTAAAACTTCATTTATCAGAGTATATTTAAAACATGGTACAAAAGAGGTATGTCACATTATCCATGAAATTAAAACATCTAACACCTGCTTAACAATTGATATGCAACAATGGGGTAACTTGCAACATAGGAACTTAGTCTTTACACCCACATCTCAATCATTTAGAATAAAAGCGGAAAAATCTAAAAATTGAATCACAACCAGCATGTATATACATATATACATATTCACATCGTCCAATATAAGTCGTCATCATCATTCATTTTTACATAAACATGCATCACAAAAAATACATATACAAATGTATCACCACAAGAGCCAAAGGCTTCCTAGCTACCCGGTGTTACATATCAGAGCCATCTGACAAAGCAATGAAGACACGCTTCACAAAAAGGGATCACCAGCATACCTAATCAGCAATGCCTCAAGGGCACCATAAAATAGCAGAAGGGTGAGAAATATTATCATAATAACATTGCATAAAATTATATATCTCAATAAAACATATACACATATCCCATTCTCACCACAACTCTTCATCACACCTCTCATATACATCACAACGTGTATATATATATATATATATATGTGTGTGTGTGTGTGTGTGTGTATATACACACACACACATATATATATATATATATATATATATATATATATATATATATATATATATATATATATATATATATATATATATATATATATATATATATATATATATATATATATATATATATATATATATATATATATATATATATATATATATATATATATATATATATATATATATATATATATATATATCTGTGTGTGTGTGTGTGTGTGTGTGTGTGTGTGT